>CM069589.1:42402700-42990932 GCA_035771175.1 Paratinospora sagittata | reverse complement strand
AAAGCTTGATCACGTAACAGCAGAATGTAGTGAGATGGGTGAAGTATCCAAGTCTGTCACCAAAGGGTAGCAACAATTTGGAAAATGGCTTTGAGCAAGCACAGAAGTCCGTAGTCTGAAATCCCATAATTAGGCTGCACATCAGCAAGGGCGTGCCAGTGTTGCCAGTGCATTGACGGTAGGAAAAAGTGGAGATGCGGCCAGAACTCCAAATTCCGGCGAACATGAACAAAGGAAATCACACCCTGAGATTCACACGACAATTTCAATTGAACATGGAAACTTTCCACGTAATAGAAGAGAGGGCGATAACTTTGGGATTCCACGATCCACGCAAACAAATAAGACAAATCACGATAATAGGAAGGTTGTAACCAATCCTATTAAGCACCCACAGAAAAATGATTCCACAATATTAGCTAAGGAATTGGATTCAATAATCAATTCCAAGGCTAACATTCCACGTGCATCAATATTAGCTAATATGGAATTGGATTCAATAACCAATTCCAATGCTAACGTCCCACATGCATCAATATTAGCTAATAAGGAATTGGATTTAATAACCAATTCCAATGCTAGCATACCATATGCATCAATAACGACTATATCAGCTAAGGAGATGGTGATTTTGCCCAAGCACGTGGCAATCATTAGCAAAGACAAAGGGAAGATGGTGGCAATAAAGGAACCAAACAAATCAGTTTTAAAAACGAATGCAACAGCAGCTAATCTGAAAATGGCAACCAATGATAACGGTACCATGCATGTAACCCAAGCTAGCGATGCGCAAATGGATACAATGAGTAAGATTGATGTTAGTGGAGCTATTAACTAGGATGAGAAACCAAGGCCAAAAATTACAAATATTGCACCCAAACGCAACACCTGGAAACGTATGACTCGAGAGTCAGGTGGAGAGGATGTTGTGCGAATGGAGGATATCTCTCAAGGGAAACGAAAGGAAATTGAAATTAAAGATCATGAAAGGATTGTTTTGGAAAAGAAACAGAAACTATACCATAATATAACGACGGTAGTTTGTGAAGCCCAACCTCACCGAGAACCATAAGTCTTTTAGCATGATATTTCCGCGGCGTCGGGAATAAGCAGACATTCCGAATGTTGCATGAGCTAGTGCAACGTTAGAAACCCGACATTGTCTTCTTATTGGAGACAAAAATGAATAAAAGACAAGCAAATTCTATCAGGTTCAGACTAAAATTTGAAAGTTGTTTTGCAATAGAAAACACAAGTCTCAGAGGGGGACTCATTATGTTATGGCGGCATTCAGCTATGATCAAGATTACCTTGTTCTCTAGATGGCATATTGACTCAATTGTATTATTTGAGGGCTTTCCTGAGTGGTGTTTCACGAGTTTCTACGATGATCCTAACCACTCGGAGCGACACCACTCTTGAAAACTGCTTGAAAGGTTGCATTCTCTTTCTAACCTTCCATGGGTGTGTGGATGCAACTTTAATGAGATACTACATGGAGCTTTGGTCTTCGGACCATCGCCCAATCAGATTATTACTAGAAAAATCAGTCTGGAGCCTCGTTTATCGCCCTTTTCGATTTGTGGAAGTTTGGTTACGGGAACCTGACTTCATGAATGTAATAGAGGAAACATGGATTCATGGCATTACCCAAACAAATTCAGTTGTGGAAAAACTTCAAAAATGCTCAAGCAGCCTGATGCACTAGAAAAGGTGGACTGTATCTAAAAACAAGGAAGAAATAAAACAGACAAGAAGTAAGCTGACATCGCTCTAGAATTTGACGTCTCGAGATCTTACCATTGCTCATTGGACCATAGAGTTAGAAAATGTGCTTGATGATTTGCTGGAGAGAGAAGAGACCTACTGGAGGCAGCAATCTAAAGCACTTTGGCTTGAGGGAGGTAATAGTAATTCAACTTTCTTTCATAGCCAAGCGACACAAAGAAAGAAAAGAAACAACATAAAAGGAATTCAGAATGAGCAAGTGGGTTGGACAGAGGAACTTGATCAAATAAGTTTTGCTTTTATTGATTATTTTTCTAATTTGTTTACTTCCATTTCTCCTAATGTTGCTAACCTTAATAATGTTACTTCTGATGTAATATGCAATGCTACTGATAATATGAATCAAGCATTATGCAGAAGCTACATATCGAAGGAGATAAAAATAGTTTTGTTTCATATGCACCCATCCAAATCCTCAAGTCCAGATGGAATGTCAGCATCTTTTTTCAAAAATGTTGGCACATAGTTGGAGAAGATGCAACTCTGCTTAGAAGTTTTGAACAATGGTCGGTCTCTAGATGATTTTAATCATACTATAAGCACTCTAATTCCAAAGGTTCAAAATCTGACCCAAGTGACTCAGTTCAGACCTATCAGTCTATGCAATGTGTTGTACATAATCATCACGAAGGCCATGACAAACAGGCTCAGAGACATAATGCCAGACATCATCTCAAAAAATCATAGTGCTTTCGTTCCTTCCAAACTTATCTCAGATAATTCCCTTGTTGGATTTGAGTGCATCCATTCTCTACGAGATAAAAGCCGGAAGCAGATTCACCACATAGCTGCCAAGTTGGATATGAGCAAGGCCTATGATAGGGTGGAGTGGTCCTTTCTCGAAGCAATGATGACAACAATGGGTTTTGACAGGAAGTGGATTGATCTGGTTTTAAGGTGCATCTCCACAGTTTCCTATTCAGTCATCATTAATGGAGAAGTCAAAGGAAATATAATAATACCACAATGAGGACTTCGGCAAGGTGATCCCCTCTCACCATACCTATTTTTTATCTGTGTTGAGGGTTTGCCTGCAATGCTCACTCAAGCTACAAATCGCCACTTGATAAATGGTCTTCACCTGAGATGTAGGGGTCCCAAGATCACCCACCTATTCTTTGCTGACAATAGTCTTAATTTCATCAAAGCTTGTGTGGAGGAGTGTGAAATATTGAAAAATATTCTTCAAAAATATTCTGTGGCATCAGGTCAGGAAATTAATTTCCAGAAATCTGCCATGTCATTTAGTGCTAACGTTTCAGGCGAAGATAAAACACTATATTCAGCAAATCCTTGATATTCCAGTTGTAGAGTGCCGTACTCAGTATTTGGGTCTTCCTTCTGTGATCTCAAGGAATAAAATCCGATCTTTCGAAACTATTGTTGAAAGGATTTGGAAGAAACTCAATGGGTGGAGATAATGCACATTCTCAATATGAGGGAAAGAAGTACTTTTGAAGGTTGTTATACAAGCAATTCCCACCTATACGATGAATTGCTTAAAGCTCTCATTCATGGTTTGGAACCAAATAGAGCAAACTATGGCAAAATTTTGGTAGGGTGACACCTCCTCAAAGAGGAAGATACATTAGAAAAAATGGGATTTCTTATGTAAATCCAAGCAACATGGTGGAATGGACTTTAGAGATATGAGATTGTTTGATCAAATCTTGGTTGCCAAACAAGGCTAGCGGCTTCTAATAGCTCAGAGGACTCTCTTTGAAAGGGCACTGAAAGTAAAATATTTTCCCATAACTTCTTTCTTGAAAGCAAAAGAGGGATCCAGACCCTCATATATGTGGAGAAGTATTCTATGGGGAAGGGAGCTACTTCAACATGGAATAAGATGGTGAATTGAAAATGGAGAAAAGGTTAAGATCTTCCATGACCCATGGTTGCCTCGAGAACAAACCTTCAGGCCGATATCACTGTCCACTTCTCTCTACTACGACACTGTGAGTTCTCTTATCACGGATGATGGTGCATGAAATTTAGAGTTACTTGAAGCTGAATTTCTCCCTATTGATGTTGAAATCATAACATCAATATCTTTGAGAAATGGGATGCAAGATGATAATGTGGTATGATACTATGAAAAAGATGGTAATTACAATGTGAAAAGTGGTTATCATGTAACAATGGCAAATTCTAATTCGAGCTCCTCTTCGAATCCATCTTCATCTTCGCAGTGGTAGAATTATGTCAGGAAACTCAAGATCTCAAATATTGTATGGGTTGAAGAGGTCCCCCAATGGATAACACGTTTAGTCCATCTGGACACTGTACCTCCTCTATCTTGAATAAATTATGCCCATTTTTCTTTCCTCAAAAAAAAAAAAAGGTTACATTGCATTTTTATTTTTATTTTTGGAGTACATCTTGTCAGTAATTAAATACTGAATTCTAAAATATAATTCAGGTGTAACAAATGTGCCAAAATGGGCACATGGGCCCACAATAGGTTTGTTGTGGGCTAATACCCGCAAGACAAAAAGCTCTCGCCTTACCGGATTAATTCAAGATTGTTCATATTAGAAATTACTCAATCCAAAAGTTGTAGCTATCAAATAAAGGTTCAACAATGTATATCAAGCTATCATCAACATTTTTCCTCACATGCAGCTTCATCCTGCACGTGAAGAGCCAGAAGAGAGATAAAAGAAGAGAAATATTAATTATACAAGTATGGATCATGTAAATGTCAATAATAAAACTTGAACTCAAGAACTCTTGTAAAATTAAGACTCCGATACTATATAAAAAATTACTCAAACCAAAAACTATAACTATCAGAGGTCTAATAATACACATTAAATTATCATCAACAATCCTTAATTTATTTAACATATAGACCTTGTTAGCACAAGAAGTTAAACCTTGGTTAAAAGGATGAGACCAACAAGACAAAGTATGGTTGGCAACTCCCTCTATTTATTCATTATGGAAAAAATAATTGTCCTTGCAATTTCTTTATGTCAAAGATAATTAAATGGTGGTGTTGACTAATCTCTACTTTTCTGTTTGGGAGTTATTTATGGCAAGCATAATTACACATGTCCAGCATATGAATTTGATGACCACCTCCCCCTCCCCCTCCCTCTCCCCTTGATTTATGCAGGTCATGAGCCAGCAATACATAATGGCCCAAGAAAAAGAATTTCCTCGTACTATCTTTGTTTCCCACTATTATTTAGTGGGGGGCTATTGTCAAGTATGGTAGGATGATGACCCATGTCCTTGTATGTTATAGCAAGCTTAACCATTGGTTGGAGTGCAATTTGGTGATGATAAGCATCTAAGTGAATATGGGCCATGCTGATTCTCTATTAAAGGGGTCACCATATAATCATCATGTAGAGATTCAAACCATATATGAAGGGTTTTTATTCTAACATATATGCTACAATGTATGTTTTTGCACTACTTCTTTGAATCTTGTCGAATTTCTTTGAATTAGGCATGCATCTGTATATAATTTAAAATAATTCAATAATGTACAAAGATACAATATAAAAGCACAATGCACCCATATGTGTTACAAAATCGTCATATCTTCACATTTTCATTCTTTAATATCTAAGGCTGACCTTTCAATTTGATTGGAATATAGAGAACCCTATGATACCACATGAAATTTATAAAAATAAAAATCACCTATCAAAACTTGCAAACATATATTTGTTCATCAAGCACCGTACAATTAGTTGAAATAAGCACAACTACAAATTAAGCTTATATAAATAGAGGATGTCAACTTCCAAAACTATAGCATGTTATATATGGAGAAATTAAGGACGCCTAACGTAGATACTTGATTTTTTCTTCTTTGGATTTGACAATACCATATTAGATGTAAACAATTTTTCTTTTCTTCTTGTTCATATTTTTTTAATATTATATAATAAAACTTGTGGATTCTCCCCCTTTTGCATTTAAATTAATGTAGATTTGACAAATATTCATGCATTTTCTATTATAAATTAAAGGTCTGATATGTATATTACATTCTAACATAAAAATAGAATAGATTAATTTGTGCTACTTCATCTATAAATTTCACTTATGATAAACAAAAACAAAAAAAAAAAATTATATGTTTCTATAAATTAATAGTATTATAGTATCACAAAAGTTTTCTCTTAGCTAGGGACATGAGCATATGAAAGAGAATAAAGCTAGAATGTCACCATATATATATATATATATATGTGTGTGTGTGCAATAGCAATAGTTATAACTCCTCGCAGAACCTCGAACTCTAAAAGACTAGTCTTGACTCGAAGAGTATGAGGACACCTCCTGAGGCTGAAAAACCGATAAATAAATAAAATAAAATAAAAAAGTTTTTTTTAATAATCCTTAGGTGCTTTTCATGATCTTGATTTCTTTAACCCAAGGAAAACCATGTTGTTTTCAAAAATATTTTCATGATCTTTGGGTAGTTGTCACTTTATTTCTATCATTTCACTATTGTTATTATAAAAAATAAAACACTGAAACCACCTTTACAATATGTAACTTTTAGAATTTATTACTTTGAAGTACTTAATAACAATTTTCTATAGCACTAAAATCTGAAAGAAAAGGACAAATTAAAAGAGGGGATTTATACATTGAAAGAAGAGAAGAGATAGCTTATCCTTGCAATTGTACGTTTATACAAGAAACAATATTATACTTCCAAAATATAGTAGGAAACAATATATAAAAAATAATATTGGAGTACTTAAATAGTCCAAGATATATATTTAAATCTATACCGAAGCTGATGTGACAATACATTACATCACCACATGATTATGAAGAAAAATAAAAAAGAAAAAGCCTTTTACTCACTATACACCACATCAACATGAGAATAGTTTTGAGTATAATTTTAGACCGTAAATACATTTCTCATAATATAATAATCAAAGAAGTAGTGGCGGGAGAAGGCGACCGCCCCCCCCCCCCCCTCCAACATTTTAGAAAAATCATATATAACTATGTTATGTTATAAAATAAAATTGATAGATTATTATTATTCCCCCCACCCGCCCAACATTTAAAAAAAATCATTTTATAAACTATGTTATGTTATATATTTTCGCTTCACCCCCTCAAGATCAAAGGTCTAGATCCGTCACTGTTTAGAAGTTTGGTGCAATGGGATGTAGGAAGAATTTTCGGTCTATATTAAATTTTTTTGTTTATGTTTTTTAGCAAAATTATATGAGAAATATATAATTTTTTTTTTATTAATAAATTAGCTAGGTATTCATTTACGCTATTCTTCTACGTTTCTATATGCAATAAGATATGATAAATGTACAAATCCAATGCACAACATTTCATCTTTTATCATAATAATAATAATAATAATAATAATAAACAATTAAAAAAGTTAATTAAATTCACGTTTAACTTTAATAACAAGATTATAAGTTTTTCAAGTTGTTTATAACAGATGTATTCAGAAAATCTTGACAAGTGATCCTTTCTAAAATTTTGAAAGTGACATATATTTAAAACATCCTCTATATTTATTTACCAAAATAAATAAACACACCAACCTAGAAACAACAAGATTATAATCTAATTAATCAAACAAACGTGTAAACTTTATTTACTGCATGATAATACTTAAGCTCAATGCATAATTTCGTCACGTGTCAATTTTTTAGCGTGTTGTGGTCATCTGACGTGACCGGCTCGGTCGAAAGAGCCGTTGCTGTTGGCTCCAATGTTTTGGTTCACGTTTTCCATTAATATATATACATATATATATATATATATCAACTATATAAATTATTTTAGCTAATTAATTAAGGGAAAATGACATCTATAGATTTACTATCCACGCCGACCACACGTCTTGCCGTTGAATTATTGAAAAAGAAAGTACTAATAAATATAGTAAATCATGTCACATCTATAGATTGTCATTAAAAATATTCATAGAAGATACGTGTAGATTAATGATATAAATTGTTTATGATAAATTGTTTAAAAGCTTAATTTATCCACGAGTTTGTGGATTCAGTTATGCAAGACACAATGGTAATCATAGGAAGAAGTTTCAAAGTCAAAATACACGGAATGGTTAAAATATTGAGATGAGCGAGTAATTAATGCTGACTACGTATTATATTATATGACCATAACGCGTTACTATTTTAGATTTCCCTCGTCATTCATATATTAATTTAAGATAAGAAATTTAAGAAAGATTTGTGTCAACTCTATTATATTGTTTACGTCAATTGGAATTAAATAAGATAAACATGTAATTAATTTTGAGTATACTATATAATAATGAGCAACATGCGTCCTATTTTAGGCCTCAGTGCATTAATTTGAGATTAAAAGAAAACTTAGAATTAATAATTGTGAAACTCTATTGTATATATATTTTTATCGCACCTACAACTAATTTCTAATTTAAAATATATTGCTAAACCAAGATAAGGAGAAAGATTGATCCAATCTCAATTGGTTGAACTCTTCAATGGTTACAAAAGGAGTTTGAATTGGATTCAAGCATATTAATCCAATCTTTTCTTATTAATGATGTACTTTATGTGATAATTGGTAATGATAGTTTGATATGTATTGTTGGACTCTTATTTGACAGTTATATTTTTTGAATTGAGTGGTTTCTAACATAATATTAGAGTATTAATTTTATAAGAGGTCTTAGATCTAAGTTTTGTTATTGACATTTGTATGTTTTCCACTTCTGTCTCTCTTATGGCTCTCTACATTTGTTGCTAATTTAGATGGAATTGGTGAATTTGACTTAATGATCAAATGGTTTATATATGTGTGTGTTAATTTGAATAAGTATTTTAAAGTATATTTGGTAATTTTTTTGGTTTAGTGTTTGTAAAAATGTTTTTACTCAACAATCATAATTTACCTTTCAATAATTAATGTTTGTTTTAGAAACAAAAACAATAAGATTTTATTTGCCATTTAAATTTTGAATGCAAAAGTAGAAATGCAAAAAATTGTATCATTTATATTAAATAAAAACAATAAGATATACAACTATTTATATAGCAGTTAATAAAATTATGCAGTGAACAATTAAAAAAAACAAAAAAAAAAAATTTTATTTATTACAACTTTTTAGGGAAATGATGACCACAAGAAAAAGAAATTAGGGGTGTTAATCGAGACAGACCAAATCGAAAAATAGAATCAAACCGATGTGATCGGTTCGGTTTGGTTTGATTTTTATGAAGTTCGGTTCGATTTTCGGTTTAAGGAATGAAAAAATCGATCGGTTTGGTTCAGTTTTCAGTTTAGACATTGAAAAATTGAATTTAACCCGAACCGAACCGAACTTGAGGGTAATATTGTCATTTCTCCTATAACCATAAACTTTAAATATATAGTAGGAGCATGATTAAAATATCTTTTGAACTTACTTTTAATTTTTATTTGTTTAACTATTAAATACTTAGAATTGGACGTGCAGGTATATAAAAAAGTTATCTTAAGAAAAGCTTTGAATGAAAAATATGTAGAAAATTTTTATGTCAATTACTTTTAGTATTCCTATTATTGAATGTAATAATGTATTTTGTGTTTTAATTATAATGATAGAACTATATATTATATTTTTCAAATGATTGAATATGTTTTAAAAATGTAAAATAGTGTTAAGTATAAAATTTATAACTGTAAAATTAATGTAACTAACACGATCAACTCAAACCGAACCAAATCGAACAAATTCGATTTGGTTTAAAAAAACCCAACCTGAACTAAGTTCGGTTCAGTTTTGATTTTTATCAAAAATCGAACTGAACCGAACCAAAGTTTGCACACCCCTACGAGAAATACAATTGAAAAGGTAACAACAGCCACAGGTAAGGGTGAAATTGGGTCGGGTCGGGTTTTTTTCTCCTAACCCACTCGATCCGATGAGGTAGGGTTGGGTCGGTCGGGTTGACCCTCATTAAATAACTCAATTTTTTTAAAGCTTAATAACTACTATTTAAACTTATATTAATAATAAAATATGTTGGATTCTCATGCATCAAACTTACTAAACTACTATTTAAGCTTTAAATGATAAAATTTCTTTTTTTTTTGGAAGAACTCGTATACTTACAAATCAAGTTATTTTTAAACTTGACTTATAAGAATGAAGATAAACTCATACACATATATATATAAATTTTAAGAGGTCGGGTGGGGTCGGATTTAATTAAATTGCTAAAAAATAAACTCGACTAACCTGACATATCAATCAAACCCGATCCGACCCGAAATGGTCGAATTTGGTCGGGTGAGTGGATTGTTTAAATCCCTAGCCCCAAAGAGAGACTGCACATGAGAGACACGTGTTGGATTCATACACGCGTATCGTGTGTGATGTTGACGTGAGAAACAGAACGCTATGCGCGACCAACAATAGTGAGTCAGAATGAATGGATGGTCGGTCTGTAATGTTGCCACATTACTTTAAATGGTTGCAGCAATAATAAATAAACACTTTATGTAAAGACAAGTAGCAACAAATTTTCACCAATCAGTTTGAGTGCAGTTGGTATGAATAGATGGGTCTCAATAGATTGAAGAGCCTGAATTTCAAATTAGTCTCGTCTTCATAAAGGTTAAGTGAGCACTGAAAAGTTTAGGAACCAAAAAAGAAAAATGTAACAACAAATTTTCTTTTAAAATTTATCCACAAATCGATGAACATATTTATTATTTAAATAGAATAGTTTCTTTTTTAGTATTTTATTCTTATTGTCATTCTAAAAGTTAATTGCACTGTTATTAAGGGTAATATTTATAATAATTTGGTTATATAAGATTGCATTTAGTTTATAATTTAAAAACTATTCTTAATTTTTAAATAAAAAAAAGATAATAATAAAAAAACATATTTGGTAATATTTTTAAAAATATTTTTTTAATTTTTTCTCACAAAAAAGTGAAAACTTAAAAAATAATATTTTGTCATTTTTTAAGTTTTCTATTTGTATTATTTTGGAAACCCTAAAAAAAAAATTATTTTTGAATACCCAACATAAGTTTTCTTAATTTTTTTTTACATTTTCTCATTTTCTTTAATTAGTTTTTCTCCATTCTATTCTTTTTTTTTCCTTTTCTTTTTTCCTCCAATTATGTCCAATGAAAAAGTCAACATTGCCATTTAACTCCTATTAATACACTAGCACATAAATAAATAAATATTGTGAAAAAAAAATTCTTATTGATGATCTTACCATGTATTATAACAAGGTTATTCCAAAGTTGGTTTCATCGAATTTTTAAAGAAAAATACAACCACATCAGCAATATTTCTTTAGAATGGCATGCTCGTGATTAGTTGGTATGCAATTGTCCCCCTTGTTCCCTTGTACGAGAGTTTTCATAGTCTAGATCTAGGTCTCCTATACTTTTTGTCATTGCACGCGCCTTAAGGGTCTACTGAGGTCTCGATTACCTCTGATCACTAGTGTCCATAGTAAAAATAAAAATAAAAATTAAGAGTAATTTTAAATGTATCCAAAAAATATACTCTATATCTATGTTAAAAATTTATAAAACATATTAGTAGAGTGAATATTTTTTATGGGTGTATTTAGAATTACTCAAAGAAAACAAAAGAAATGGTATGTTTACGAGCCTTCATTAATAACTACTATTTAAACTTATATTAATAATAAAATATATTGGATTCTCATGCATCAAACTTACTAAACTACTATTTAAGCTTTAAATGATAAAGTTTTTTTTTTTTTTTTGAGAACTCATATATGTACAAATCAAGTTACTTTTAAACTTGACTTATAAGAATGAAGATAAACTCACACACACATATATATATATATATATATATATATAAATTTTAAGATGTCGGATTGGGTCGGATTTAATTAAATTGCTAAAAAATAAACTCGACTAACCTGATATATCAATCAAACCCGATCTGACCCGAAATGGTCGAATTTGATCGGGTGGGTATGATTGTTTACATCCGTAGCCCCAAAGAGAGACTGCACATGAGAGACACGTGTTGGATTCAAACACGCGTATCGTGTGTGACGTTGACGTGAGAAACAGAACGCTATCCGCGACCAACAATAGTGAGTCAGAATGAATGGATGGTCGGTCTGTAATGTTGCCACATTACTTTAAATGGTTGCAGCAGCAATAATAAATAAACACTTTATGTAAAGACAAGTAGCAACAAATTTTCACCAATCAGTTTGAGTGCAGTTGGTATGAATAGATGGGTCTCAATAGATTGAAGAGCCTGAATTTCAAATTAGTCTCGTCCTCATAAAAGTTAAGTGAGGACTGAAAAATTTAGGAACCAAAAAAAAAAATGTAACAACAAATTTTCTTTTAAAATTAATCCACAAATCGATGAACATATTTATTATTTAAATAGAATAGTTTCTTTTTTAGTATTTTATTCTTATTGTCATTCTAAAAGTTAATTGCACTGTTATTAAGGGTAATATTTATAATAATTTGGTTATATAAGATTCCATTTGGTTTATAATTTAAAAACTATTCTTAATTTTTAAATAATAAAAAAAAACATATTTGGTGGAATATTTTAAAAAAATAAATTTTTAATTTTTTCTCACAAAAAAGTAAAAACTTAAAAAATAATATTTTGTCATTTTTTAAGTTTTTTATTTCCAAAAAAAAAAATATTTTTGAATACCCAATCAAATACTGGCTAAGTTTTCTTAATTTCTTTTTGCATTTTCTCATTTTCTTTAATTAGTTTTTCTCCATTCTATTCTTTTTTTTTCTTTTTCTTTTTTCCTCCAATTATGTCCAATGAAAAAGTCAACATTGCCATTTAACTCCTATTAATACACTAGCACATAAATAAATAAATATTGTGAAAAAAAAACTCTTATTGATGATCTTACCATGTATTATAACAAGGTTATTCCAAAGTTGGTTTCATCGAATTTTTAAAGAAAAATACAACCACATCAGCAATATTTCTTTAGAATGGCATGCTCGTGATTAGTTGGTATGCAATTGTCCACCCTTGTACGGGAGTTTTTATAGTCTAGATCTAGGTCTCCTATACTTTTTGTCATTGCACGCGCCTTAAGGGTCTACTGAGGTCTCGATTACCTCTGATCACTAGTGTCCATAGTAAAAATAAAAATAAAAATTAAAAGTAATTTTAAATGTACCCAAAAAATATACTCTATATCTATTTATTACGTATCATTGTTAAAAATTTATAAAACATATTAGTAGAGTGAATATTTTTTTTGGGTGTATTTAGAATTACTCAAAGAAAACAAAAGAAATGGTATGTTTATGAGCCTTCATTAGTTGGACAAATTTATTGGGCTTTTTACCGAGTACTATATATCCTGGCTCGGCCTAGATCGGTGACATGACCCATAGGAAAAGAAAGCGTGTCTGGACCAAAATGTTGGGCTTTCATCAGTCCTGAACGGACCCAGATTGGCCTAGATTGGCCCATGTCTACTGGACCCATGGGTGAAAAAACCTTGATTAAGACCTGTTACGAAACTGGGTTGGGTATCAACTAAGCCCAGCTCAATGACGTTTGACTATAAATTAGCTACCTGACGAAGAGTAGACGTTCGCGCTCGTTACTTTTCCTAGAGCCAATAGAAACGCCTGTGAAGCGTGTCTTCAAAATTACAGAAGCGAGTCCCCAAAAAAGTGGCGCTTCTGTACGTTTTAGTCGAAATCTCTTTCAATTTCGATCGTCTCTTTATGCAAAAAAAACCCTAGAAACCCAGACATTAAATTCTAGGGTTTAACGGTCTCTATATATTTCGCTACGATTTTGAAGGGTTTTGAAATTTCCAATACTTGGAGATATAATCGGAATATGAAATGAAGCGCTTAATCGAAGAAATCTCCGATGATGAATGGGAAAAACACTCGTTTAAACCGTCAAGAGCTCTCATGAAGGGGTCATCTTCTCCTCCTCCGATAGAATCGTTCTCGTATCGATCGAGTGATAATAATCGGGGAAATTCTAAAGAAAACGACCTAGATTTTGTGGAGATTGAGGATAGTTTAGAGGACGACGATGTTGATGTAGAGGAGATTCGACCTGCGAGTAATCGCGGTAGGAGGTTTGTGTTTGATGAAGATAGCGATGAGGATTTTAAGGAAGTTCATGAAATTCGGTCGACAGGAGAGGTGGAAGATACTGAATTGCTTGATTTTGATGATGATGATGAGGAGGAGGAGGTGGTGGAGGAGGATGATGTTGTTGGTAATGCTTTGCAGAAATGTGCGAAGATATCGGCGGAATTGCGGAAAGAGATTTACGGTTCTTCCATCCCGTCTTGCGAGAGATATGCTGAAGTTGAATCTTCTTCTGTGAGGATTGTGACGCAGGTACTTTTGGTTTTAGTTGTGTGAAGCTGAATTTAGGTTTTCGCTGTTAGTTAGCTGGATTTCGTGGTTTTTTTTATAATTGTTTTTATTTTTATTTTTATTTTTCAGTATGATATAGATGCTGCTTGTGCCACAGAAGAATCAGATTTTCAGCCAGTTCTTAAACCCTACCAACTCGTTGGTGTCAACTTTCTTCTTCTTTTGTATAGAAAGAACATTGCTGGAGGTATTTAGTTATTTGTATCTCTGCTTTTCTTTTTTATTAAAGCTTCCATGATTAGTCATTTACTGCTGCATTTCGAGGTACCTGGAAAATAGCTCAATGATAATCTTGAACTGAGAGCATGCTGTGTATTCTATTGTTTCTAGCTTTCAAGGCCTAGGCATTACAAACTGAAACTAGGGGTTTTCATCCTATGAACCAACTCGAGTAATCTGAATTATATAGTTTTGGGTTATGTTCGCATGTCAAATTCGGTTGGGTTTAAGAATTTGTAACCTGATTAGTTTGCTCGGATCATACTCAACTCAACTTAACTAAGCCTTTTTCCAATTACATGGAGTCGGCTACACGAATCTACTTCCTCCACTCCGCTCTCTCAAGAGCTAAATTGACCTCTAAATTACAAGTGGAACGAGGACGTCCTAGCCCTTTTCATAGTCTGATTTGTAGATTCATGTTAGTTAATTTGACAAGTTTTACACTAGCTGTCAACCAACTAATGCAACCCTCCTCTTTTCCGAGCTTGGGACTGGTTATATTTAAGGATATGCAAATACTCTTAGCAAAGGCTGAGTTTTACGAAAAGGTAATTGATAGAATTGAATCAACTTGAACTAATTAAAAATGTTACATATTATTCTACTAATCGTTTTCACTATAGCCACCCATCATAATTAAGTTGCTTAAAATGTGATGTAACCCAAGGGGGGGGGGGGGGGGAGCTAGTTGCAAAATTGGTAGGTTTGGGATTGGAAATGGTTGTAAAAACATAATGATAAGGGAACGGAGTAGTAAAATGAGTTAGAAGGTCTAGGAATCACTCCTAGAAGTCCTTGGTATCACACCTAAGGTTGGATTGTATCACACAAACCCAAAGGAGAGAAAACGCAAATATGTAACTTTGTTCAATGCTCCAAAAAGGAGATTAGAACCCTATTTTTAGACTCTTACAACACAAAAGATCAAGAATCATCAATGATTCTTATCCATTTACATGCATTAAAACTCTAGGAAATTTAAGAACCCCTAGGAATTCTAATTTTTGCATAGAGAATCTAAAAACTCCATAGAAAATCTAAGACCCTTATAGGGACAATAAAATAGTTATGACAAACATTTATTTTATCTAGGAAAACTAAGGACACTTAATACTCCCTTGGTAAAACAACCACCTCTTTGACTTTCTTCTTGACTTTTGGTTGCATAATTTCATTAATAAGATGACCTATAAAAAATCACATATAGCTCCACCATCTTCTAGAGAATCCCAAATCAGAATTTGTGCCTTGAAATCTTTTTTCCCTCTCTTATGATAAACCTTTTTTGATTTCTGTCACATGTCTACTTCAAAATGCCATAATGAAATAGCATGAGTGAGAACATTTTGTTGAACTATTATAATATTCACATTTGACTTTGAAATAATTTGTAAAATTCATTTTGGGTAAGGAGGTTCCCACGTTGCCCCAAGGGATTTAAAATGATAATTAGGTGCATTCAACTAGTTATCATCATAAAGACAATCTTCTTGGCTAAGCTTTGATGCAAAAGTATGAATCCATGTACTTGTGTGTGCCTTTCAATTTTTGGCGGCATCTTTATGTAATCTTTTTGAATGTTGGACCAACCTGGTACTGTTCACTTATTATATGCAGTTAGCAAATTGTTAGGTTTCATGATTTATATTATGGTTTCTTTCTTTAGTCGTTCACTCACAAACACATGCAGACAGAGTCACACACACACACACACATGGAAACACAATCTTTTGGTCATTCTTTTATATAACCTTTAAAGTCTGCAGCAATCTTGGCGGACGAGATGGGTCTTGGTAAGACCATTCAGGTACGTCGGACTTTCTATGGTAGAAGACACGAGTCTTCATTGTGAATTTAATTTAATGACTTTCGGATATGACTGTTTGTAACACAGTCTCATCTTACAGGCTATTACGTATTTAACTCTGCTGAAGCACTTGGACAATGATCCTGGTCCACATTTGATTGTCTGCCCAGCTTCTCTTTTGGAGAACTGGGAAAGGGAGTTTAAAAAATGGTGCCCATCATTTTCCGTACTTCAATATCATGGGGCTGAGCGAGCAGCCTATTCAAAGGAGTTGAGCTCTTTATCCAAGGCTGGTCTGCCACCTCCATTTAATGTGCTTTTAGTTTGTTACTCTATGTTTGAACGGCACAGGTTTGATAAACTATTGTGGTTTTCTTTTATATTTGTTTTGAATTTTTTTTCTATTACCACTTTTTGATATTGGGGAAACCTCTTTACAGCATGCAGCAGAAAGATGACCGTAAGGTGCTAAAGCGCTGGCGATGGAGCTGCGTGCTGATGGATGAAGCTCATGCTTTGAAAGATAAAAACAGCTATAGATGGAAAAACCTAATGGCCGTTGCGAAAAATGCGAACCAGCGTCTTATGCTGACAGGGACACCGCTGCAAAATGATTTACATGTACCTGTTTAGATGCTTATTCCTTAAGTATTGTTGCAAATCTTCTTTCATACATCTTCAAAACACAATATTTTCTCCAATTTGAAGCTATAAAAGGTCCATGCTAAGTTATTAACAGATTCTCTGATATATTTTAAAAAATGTTTTGTCTTGTTCATATTTATTTGGGGATTTATTTTACTTTCCTGCAGATATAGATGCAATGCAATTGAGAATGAACTAATTCTAAAGACTTGCTTGTTAAGTTTTTCATGATACCTAAGTTTTGTATTTTGCACATGTATTATTGGAATAAAAAATAGTAAATAGTATGTGTTACTAGATATCACGGGCATGTTATTTTGATTACATAGTTAGGGATGTTTCTTATATTCATTTACATTGAGGAGAGATATAATAAAAAAATGGATCCTTCTGTGATAGCTTTACTTCTAGCACAATTGACGAGGGGAAAAGTTAGTTGAGGTGCTTCAGCCATGTTCAAAAAAGGCCATTGATATGTACAGAAGGAGTTTGAAATGGCAAGTTGTAGATGAGTTAACTTAAAATATTCAGAATGATATCCTATGGTGTAGGATGCTTATTAGTGAGGTAACTTGTTGATATTAAATTGGAATAATTGTTTAATTAAACATTTGGAGAGACGTTTCTGAATGTAGGGGGTTCAAGATTTGTAGAACCAAAGACTGATTTCTTGAAATGCAACTTTGGTGAATGTAAGAATACAAATTACGAGGGAAGAGATAGTGAAAATTTGAAAATCAAGTGGTATCCAAAATAAGGAGGCTTCAAGGGTGGAAGAGATGCTATCTGTCAAGAGGAGGAAAACTCTTTTTAATTCAGTCAATTTTAGTTGCTATGCTGACATGGCTCCTCTCTCTTTTTATATTCAAAAGGGGTGACTGATAGAATAAATAAGATTATGAGAGATTTGTTTTATAGGAAAGGAGTGAAGAGCAAGGTTTAATAAAGAGTGAGTTGTAATTGAGGCGTTTTGTCTTTATGAGGTGTAAGCCTCACTTTTTTTTATGAACATACATAAACATTCGATAAAAAACTTACGAAAAACTCTAAAAAAATTAAAGTATCAATAATAAAAGAAGAAATATCTAAAATAAGCAAAAGTATTGACTAGTTTTATTTCCGTGTAGAGTACTTGAGTGATTTTTCTTAAAATAATAATTATCTTAATTGTCATTAACATCGTTAACAACTAAGTGAGCACATATCATATGTTAAGCATTCCAAAACTTAAATTTTAAACAATTAAAAGCATGAGCGAATAGAAAGTTAATAAATACTTTGTAAAAATATTAGGTCTTTGCCATTTCTTCATATTTTTTTGTTGATGCAAATTGCAATTAGAATACTTTGTCAAAAGTTTTAAATTATTAGGTTAGTATTTGTTTTATTGTTAACAAACTTGAAGATATTAGAAGAGGGCCTTCTCATAAATTTTCGCAATCCATTTAAGAGTAAACCTTTAATTTATTTCAAATGAAAGAGAATTAATTCTTAAAAACCAAAATGATTAGTTATAATAATACAAAAGCCATAAACATAAATTTATTTTGAATATTTTTTTAAAAATTGAATTTTAATATAGTAGTGTTTGAGGCTTAAGTTGCGTTGTTCCTCGAAGCGTACACCTCAACATTGTGAGTATAAGCCTCACAAAATGACCTTGAGGCTTAAGCCTCGAGGCATTTTTTGAGCTCCTCAAGGCGTATGCCTCAAATGATTTTCAAAACAATGGTGAAGAGGAACATCATCTACATTCAATTTCTTAAGAGAAGGTTTTCTATCCAAAGGAGCAAGGAGGGCTAGGAATTGGTAATATAGGGTTGAAAAATATAATGTTGGTTGTTAAATGGCTATGGAGGTTTTGTTTGGAGAATGGAGGACTATGGAAAAGGGTGATTAAAAGTATTCATAGATTGCAATGCAACAATTGGGATGTTGGAGAAGCAGTCAAGTCTACCTATTGGAATCCTTGGAAATTCATCTCATCACTTAATCTAGAAGGCTAGGAATTTGTTTGGTGCAAAATGGCTAATGGCCACGATATTAGCTTTTGGGAAGATCATTGGTGTAATGAGCAATCTAAAGTAGTCCTTCTGATGCAGCACTGGGAAGAGAAAAGAAGAAATAGAAGAAGAAGAAGAAACCAACAAAGGGTTAGGAGAGTGGTTAGGTGCAAAACACCTAAAATCCACTTCGAGTCTTCTCAGGTTCGAGTCTATGTCTCCCACCATTTGTTGGTAGACATAGAAGAGAAGTAGAAGAAAGGGAGGAAGAAGAGCAATTAAAATCCACTTCAGGAAGAGGTCTCAAGTTTGAGTCTACGTCTCCCACCATTTGTTAGCCACCGGTACTGTTGGGTTGAGTCCGACCCTATGGGATTAGTGGAGAGTGGGTCCTCGATACCCATGATCTCAAAAAATTTTAAAAAAAAGAAGAAGAAGAAGATCTATGTAAATAAAATAACTAGAATTCTACAGAAATAAACAACTAAAATCCTACTAAATTAAGTAACTAATTTCCTAGTAATAATAATAATAATAATTATTATTATTTTTTCCTATTACATTCTTCATTACTTTCCCATCTTTATATTTAGTCTCCTTTTGTCATAATGCCCGTAATTGCATGTTTTTCCTTAACTTCATGGACTATGTTACTCTAGGAACCTTAGTGACCGCGAATTCCTTGAACTAGGTGAACTTAATCCCTAAATAGTTTAGGGATTGAAGAGGGAGAACTAGATAAAAGAACTTGAACTCTTGAACCAAACAAGTGCTACTCTTGTAGATCTTCTAAATCTTTCTTCTCTCACAATTCTAGGGGAGCTACCTCCCTCCCTTTTCCTCACTTGTGTTTCATATGGAAAACTCAAGTCTCTTCTAAGGTCTAGGTTGATGGTTTTTAATCTTGAATAAGATTAACTCTTGTGATGTCTTAAAAAAAAAATACTTGTACTTTTCTTCAAATTGGTATGTAATTTTAGAAAAGATTCCTAGTCCATTGATCACTCGTTCTTCATTGTTCTTTCGCTTCCAAAATTTGGCATTTCCTTCTTAAGGTGCTAGAAATATCTTGTTTTCCTCCAATACGATGCATAGATTCCCTCTTTTCATGAATGAGGACATGCTTTTTTAGAAGAGATAAGCATTTCAATTTTAACAATTTTTTGGTCTATTGGGATAAAAAGGAATTGGAGGATCTTTGAAGATACATCTAGCAAGGTGGAAGCAATTTGGGATGCAATCAAATATTGAGCATCTTTATGTTCTAGATAGATCCTTGGAAGAGACTAGTATCTCTACTTATCTAAGGGACTTGATGCTAAATGTAACTAGTATAATCTTTTTGCTCTTTGAGGACTCTTGGTCCTCTTATATTTGTTTTTATTTTTATTTTTATTTTTTTAGAAGATACAATGTTAGTAGTTAGTTGTATACCCAGCTCCATTAACAAACCACACTCTCGGGGAGGTATCAGGCCCATTCCTGACCCTTTAATACCCCTCACCTACTTGGGTGAGGCAGTGGAAAAAGTTAAACCTATAACCTTTGGGTTACAAAGCCACCTCTTTATCAACTGCACCAACTCTATGTTGGCTCTTTTGTTTATTTTGTTGTTCTATTATTAATAAATCACCTTGTTTCTTATAAAAAGAAATGAAAATCAAGTGATATGAAGGAGTGAAAACTTTTGGTATTTAAGCTCAATTATTCATCAAGTGGGAGAAGTAGGAGATGGTGTCAATGATTGAATTAAAACAAGATAAGTGGAGTAATATTATATGATCAATGTATCTTATTGAAGATGATAAAGAGTTCTATAAGATTATCAATCAACTCAACTCAACTAAACCTTTTTCCAACTACACGAGGTCAACTATGTGAGTATGCTTCCTCCACTCCGCTTTATCAAGGGCTAAATTGACATCTAAATTACAAGTAGTTATGTGTTTCTTAATTATTTCTATTAATGTTATCTTAGGTCTTCCTTTACCTCTATCACTACCATGGAACTAACTAGGTCATCTAAAAGTCTTTGTTATATGTGTTCAAACATGGTTATCAAAATCATGAATTAGAATTGAATTATTTTGAGGCTTGATGAATCGAATCGAGATTCAGATTGGTGAATCATAAGATTCAATGGGATGTCTCGATCATATAACTCTTCAAAAGCACCCCTCCATTAAACCCATCTTATTTTAACTCTATGATTCACTTTGCCCTATTTCACCAACCTGATGAATAATGTATCCCAAATACCTAAAATTTTACTCCTTGGTATCTCTTGGCTTTCGATCTTCACTATATCTTCATCTCTATTTCTACTTTCACTAAAATTACATTTAATGTATTCGGCTTTAGACTTGCTAATCTTTAACCCTTTAGATTTTAGAGCCTCTCTTCAAACCTCTAGCTTAAGATTTACTCTAAATTTAGTTTCATCAATCAATTCAACACTATATCATCTGCTAATAACATACTCCATGGAACATTTTCTTGAATATGTTTTGTCAATTCATCCATAAGAAGCGCCAAAAGAGAAGGGCTTAAGACAAATCCTCAGTATAAAACTATAGTAATAGGGAACTCACTAGTTCCTCCTACTATTGTGTAACCCCCTGAAAAAAAAAAAAAAAAAAAAAAAAACTAAACTAATGAAAGGTCATGCCTCTACTGAAATTTCCAGTAGCTTTTGAAAGAACAAAGATCAGCATCAAGCACTCATACTTTCATTCTCAAATCTCATAGAGATCTTCTGAATCTAATCTGCGTTTGGTGCTGTAGTTTTCCAATCCAATGTAACCACTGAAGAAAAAAAAAAAAAAAAAAAAAGAGACTTTAAACAAGATCCGGAAATCTCGCCGACATGTCGCCGGGAATCTCGCCGACATGTCGCCTGAAACCTCGTCGAGATCTCGCCGAAAACCTCGCTGAGATCTCGCCGAAAACCTCGCATCTCACTCTCTTTAAACCAAATCGCACGACTTCACCCTCTCGAAACCCTCTTCTCTTCTCTCTTCCTTTCTTCCAGCGCACACCGCCGCCGCCGCTCTCTCCGCCACGGATCTCGCCATCGCCGCCGCCCCCTTCTACGCCGCTGATCTTGCCGCTCTCTCTCTTCTCTTCGCCGATCTCTCGCCTTTGATTTCTCTTCTCCGACCTCTCGATCTCTCGCTCTCTGCAACTCGCCCTCACTCTCTTCTCCTTCTCTTCTTCGCTTTTCTTTCCCCTCTTCCTTTTTCTCTCTCTTCCTTGTTTTCTCCCCTGTCCGCCCAGCAACTCAAGAAATTAGGTTTACTTTATTTTTTTTTTTTTTTCTGTCTCCTTTCTTTTAAGCAACCATATGATATGTTATATAATACATTTCTATATATACATCATACACAATACCACATACATACTTCACTGTTTTTCTTTCTTCCACCATGCACTGCAATGTTTATCTGCCATCCACAATGTGTTCCACGTGTCGATGTTGCGAAAATATGAACCTAGACCCTCCTGATCCGTTGTTGGGATTCTGTCCCCTGTTCCACTGGTTCCCATTGTTGAACGTGTTTCTGTTCCACATATTACCATTGCCACCGAAATTATTCAGATTCTGCCTCTTGTTGTGATTGCTCTGGTAATCAGAATTCTGTCCTTGCGGCCTTTTGTTCCTGTTCCGTATTGTTTCTTGTAGGTTCATATTTTCGCAACATCGACACGTGGAACACATTGTGGATGGCAGATAAACTAGTTGCAGTGCATGGTGGAAGAAAGAAAAACAGTGAAGTATGTATGTGGTATTGTGTATGATGTATATATAGAAATGTATTATATAACATATCATATGGTTGCTTAAAAGAAAGGAGAAAGAAAAAAAATAAAATAAAGTAAACCTAATTTCTTGAGTTGCTGGGCGGACAGGGGAGAAAACAGGGAAGAGAGAGAAAAAGGAAGAGGGGAAAGAAAAGCGAAGAAGAGAAGGAGAAGAGAGTGAGGGCGAGTTGCAGAGAGCGAGAGATCGAGAGGTCGGAGAAGAGAGATCAAAGGCGAGAGATCGGCGAAGAGAAGAGAGAGAGCGGCAAGATCAGCGGCGTAGAAAGGGGCGATGGCGAGATCCGTGGCGGAGAGAGCGGCGGCGGCGGTGTGCGCTGGAAGAAAGGAAGAGAGAAGAGAAGAGGGTTTCGAGAGGGTGAAGTCGTGCGATTTGGTTTAAAGAGAGTGAGATGCGAGGTTTTCGGCGAGGTTTCAGGCGACATGTCGGCGAGATTTCCGGATCTTGTTTAAAGTCTCTCTTTTTTTTTTTTCTTCAGTGGTTACATTGGATTGGAAAACTACAGCACCAAACGCAGATTAGATTCAGAAGATCTCTATGAGATTTGAGAATGAAAGTATGAGTGCTTGATGCTGATCTTTGTTCTTTCAAAAGCTACTGGAAATTTCAGTAGAGGCATGACCTTTCATTAGTTTAGTTTTTTTTTTTTTTTTTTTTTTTTTTTTTTTTTTTTTTTCAGGGGGTTACATATTGTTTGTACAATAGTTATTACTCTATTGTACATATCTTTTACCAAGTCTATATATTTACTGGTAACCTCTTTTTTCTCCTTTTTTTTGATAGGAAAAATAAATATATTTATTAAACTATGAATAGAATAAACATGTACAAGAGGAGGAGCAACAAACGACTAACTACTTCTCGGAACCAAACAACCTAACATATTCTCCTAAATAAGATTAACAAGAAATTCTAGGAACTTCGATTAAAAAAATATTCTTTTTTCTCTAAAACCCTTCGTATTATTTCTCTAGTTACTCTATCATATGCTTCTTGTAAATCAATAAATACCATGTGAAGACCTTTTTTCTTTTCCTTGTATCTTTCCATCAATCTCCTTAATAAATAAAGCTCTACAAGATCACCATTAGATGTTTATGGAATCGAATGCGTGGGCAATAAAGAAGCAACTACTCCTAGAATGCGCATGATAATATGGGTATATGGTAAAATATTAAAAAATAGAGCTGTAAATGAACATTCAAGAGATGATAGAGGTCTGAAATCATTTTCTCAATTCTTTTGTTTATATTTATTATAAATGTGATTGGGCTCCAATCCCTTAGTTGTATTATTTAGGAACATCATCTAACAAAAATTGAAGGTAGCATTAATTTTTATTTACAACCTAGCTGTTTAAACATAAAATTTTCAAAGGATTTTTGTTTAAATTTGCAAATTATTTCAATTTTTTTTTACCAAATTGTACATTTAATCTGTAATTTGATGATAAAAACTTTGAAAATAAAATTTTAGTCAAAATTTAGAGAAATTTGGAGAATTATTATTCCTTTCCATTCAATAGCTAGAGCTGCTACTACAGGGGATCTAATGGAATGTTTTGCAGGAGCTATGGTCGTTGTTAGAATTCATAATGCCTGATCTCTTTGCAACTGGAGGTGTGGACCTCAAAAAGCTATTGAATGCAGAAGATAGAGAGTTAATTGCTCGCATAAAGTCCATTTTGGGACCATTTATTTTGAGGCGCTTGAAATCTGATGTAATGCAGCAACTAGTCCCTAAGATACAGCGGGTATGATGATTTGTTATATGCTTGATAATTTCCATGTAAATATTTCTAAAAGATCTGACAATACTCTCAGGTGTTTTCCTGATATCACCTCTGTCATTTTCCCTCTATTCTTTGCTGTATTCTGGAAGCTCTAAGAAAAGCTACCTCAGGTTGAGTATGTATACATGGGGAGGCAACAGGAAGAGGCCTATAAAGAAGCCATTGAGCAGTATCGTGCAGCTTCTAGAGCTCGAATGGCCAAACTCTCTGATGTTACTTGTACCAGTGTTGCTAAAGTTCTTCCGCGGCGTCAGATCTCCAACTATTTTGTACAATTTCGCAAGGTGATCATGGCCATTTCTATTTTTATTGTGTTTTATACTGAGGCTCATAGATCTGATTTTAGATGTTTTGATTATGCCCAGATTGCAAATCATCCTTTATTGGTGAGGCGCATTTACAGTGATGAGGATGTTGTTCGTTTTGCCAAAATTTTACATCCAAAAGGCGCATTTGGTTTCGAGTGTACATTGGAAAGAGTAATTGCAGAAATGAAGAATTACAATGATTTCTCTATTCACCGGGTAATTCTTGTAGCTGATACTCCAATTATCCTTATCTTTGTCTTCAGTTGCCTAGTTCCCAGAGTTTTGAGGAAAAGCTATATTTGGCTTTCTCAGTTGTGTTCCTCACTGTCTAATTTGTTGAAAGAGTTCTTTTATATGGCTACTAGTCCATATCTCCTCCATTAATTATATAAGATTGCACCAAGTGAGTAATTTGACCTATATTATGCTTTGTAGAAGCAAATCTTCCATGTTCACAAAGAACCTTGCATTAACGCATCAACTAATAGGAGTTTTCAGTTTTCACTAGAATTAGCCTTCTTGGCAACCTATTTTTTAACATGTTGCCTTGCCATTCAATTTTGTAACCCTATGTTTGAGCAAGCTCCTGCAGTAGCAATTAAAGGAAAACCTAAACATGTGATTAAAGGGTGCATATTTTTCCCCCTTTTTCTTATTTAAATATAGTCTGCAAATGAGTAATGCTTGACTAACACACTATTCAAACACACTTTTTGTTGACATTACCCTTTTGTTGGATCATCTCGAATCACGCACCAACATGTGATTTGAGGCGATCCAACAATTGTCAGGGACAATGTCAACAAAATGTGTTTGAAAAGTCTGTTTTCAAAGCATTTTCCGTTTGCAAATAGGCTTGAACTCTTTTCCATATAAACTAATAAATTAATTTTTTGGTATCGACACCCAAGGCACCAATTCGGTTTCCTCTACTCTTCATTTACATTTGGATACACTTAAATTAGCTACATAGGTTCAAATGTTGCTTGGTGAAGTTGTTGATTTGTGCTGCATTGAAGTATTGAACTACAATACAATTTGTTCTATTATTTCCTAAAGTTCCATAAGAATTTGTATATTTCCTGCAGCATTTTCACATCATTTCTTCTGGAGTAAAACTATTTCCACTTTGATTAAAATAATTTCATTTTCACACTTATTGAAATAATCTATAAAATCAAAACTTTAAATCTTGCTTGTAAACGTGTGAGCGTTGACACTATTTTTATTTTTTTGTATTTCGCTCAAAACATACTTAAAACATGATGAATTAGAATGATGCAATTAGAGTTTGACCTTCAGTACTCTTATTTTGTCCCCAAATCTAATAATTAGACTTACTGCTTTTCCTGTGTCTTCTAGTAATATTCTGCCACTTGGGGATTGTAAAGTCATTCGATATTAGAAAATTATAAATTCTTATTTCCTCTTCATTTATTACAGCTTTTGTTGTTGTATATTGGCACTGGCGTGAAGGGAACTCTCCAAGATGAAGATGTTTTCTTGTCGGCGAAATGTCAAGTATGTTTATTCATAATCCTTGTAATATTTTGAAGCTTCATTGTTATCTTGGATTTAATAACAATTGCTATTTTGCTTTCTGTTTTTATAAAATAAAGGAACATAATCGTTGGAAGCAAGAATTAAAAATTCAAATTCACCCTAAATTTTTATCTTTTAAAATTTGGTATTAATTTGGAGAAGTCCAATTTGAAATGGAGAATTTTTGTAAAAATTTGACATTATGGTTGTTTAAAATGTCATAATATGCTTAAAACTCATTAATTATGAAATATAATATTTTAAAGTATGGTTGGGGAAGTATGGTCTCTCCTTAGGGTGGTGGGGTGAACATCTTGTCCTCCCTTTCTGCACTCTGAATTTGTATTCCTTCTATATTATATTAATGATATTATCTAGTTTCTTTTTTTTTTTTTGCAAAAAAGTATGGTTTATGATTTCTATATTACTTGACGCATATTGCATCAGTAACAAGTTATATTATGACTTATATTCTTAACATATATAGGGGATATATGAATTAATTACACATAGTCTGTAAATTAAATGTTCATTTTTGTTTTAAATTAGAGTTTTGTATTTGTTATTTTGCTTCTTCTTGTAGCGATTCTTTAGATTTTATCTACCACATATGAAATTGTATTCAATCTTATATACTTCTATTTTTAAGAAAATAAAATATTTTCTAACAAAAGCGGAAGTTATCATTTGATATTTTTTTACCTTATGCTCGAATAGTACAAAATACTAAAGAATTTTTTGAGTTTCTTACAAATTATTTTGATATCTTGGCTAACTTAAATGGAATTTTCTAAAACTTTGATTACATTTAATGTGTAATTTAATGATTGAAAAATCAATAAAACTTGATGAAAATGCAGAGAATTATGTTGAATTTTTTTCCCATGCTCGGAAGTCATGAACTTGGAATTTATGTGGCATGTTTATGTTACAGGCACTGGCTGAACTTCTTCCTTCTTTGAAAAGATGCGGACATAGAGTTCTTATATTTAGTCAATGGACCTCAATGCTTGACATTTTGGAGTGGACTTTAGATGTCATTGGAGTTACATACAGACGTCTTGATGGCAGGTATCCCACTTCTTTCTCGCTGTATACTCTTGAGAGACCTAGGAGAGTTGGAAATATTGATGCATATATCTGCTCACGCATGCTTTCCTAGAGGTTAGGTAACTGGCCAGCAAGTATCACCATGTCAAAATTACACAATTCATGGCCTATGTGGAGATTGTGGGAATCCCTCGATAAAGCAATAAAAATTATAAAGTTCAAAAATTCAATACAAATTCAATTTAAATCACGTGCTTTAACACCAATAATATCGAGTCGGGTCGAGTGCTTTAACTATAATATCGAGTCGGGTCGAGTGCGACCTGACCTTTTTGGCCGAGACTCGCCACCCGACCCAAAATGGTCAGGTCGGTTGGGTTGCTTACACCCCTAGTTTTGACCCATCGAATGGGTTGATTGGGTCTCAAATAAAGAGACCTGGCAGGTTAGTTCATTTTGTTGGGTTATAAATTTATAACTTAAATATAACCCTACTTGCCCGATAGTTAAATAGATACTATAAAAAATTTAAGGGGATCTCTCCTCATGAGGAGAAACCCCACAACATATGAGAATTGTGTTCAGAGGGGGGAGTTGGGGCCAACATACGAGAATTGTGTTGAGAAGGGGAAGGTGGGGATTGGGTGGGGGGAGCACTCAATCCCCCCAGCCCCGATGAATGAGATCTCTCCTCCAAAGTGGAGAGGTCCTTTGGTCATACTTCATTTTTTTTACTCAAATATTTAAATCTAAATTTAAAATTTTGTGAACTTCCCCCCCCCCCCTTAGATAGTTACAATAATAACAAATTTGTTGGGTAGGTTTGTTTATTTATTATTTTTCTACCTCTTTAACATAATTTTTTTTTAAAATATATAGAGTAGTTTCTTTTTTTGGTGTTATGTCATATTTGGTGGACAACAAGATTTTCTATATTATCACTTACTAGATCTAGATGATGATAAATCATTACATATTGTAACTTGCTAATTTGGTAGATGCCAAATTATTCTTAATATAGATCATCCGTCTTCTATTTGTTGTAGAGGATGATCCACTACAAGAAAAAGTATTTTTTTTCTTTTTCTTTGTAGTGGTTTAACCTCTACAATTCATTGATCTCTATTTCATTTAGAACTTATCAAATTATTAACAGAGTCTAATTTTTCTTTCAGCCTCTATTTAATTAGACTTTAAGGTAATTAGATGTTCGAATTATCGTGCCAAACATTGCCTTGGAGAGCTTGGACCACAGAGTTTACTTTGAATAGCTAGAGTTTTTTTCTTTCATAAAGAAGACACTCTAGGAAGCTTCAGATTGTTTATATTACTTTATGAACCTCAAAGAAATTGATCATGTGGAATAAAGCTTTTGAGGAACTCATTTCTGTATATTTTTCAATTCCATTTCTTGAATATTACATGAATCTCTTTTCTAAATAACAGTACTCAGGTAACTGATAGACAGACAATAGTGGACATGTTCAACAATGACACTTCCATCTTTGCATGCTTACTATCAACAAGAGCTGGAGGACAAGGTTTGAATTTAACTGGAGCAGACACTGTGATCATACATGACATGGATTTCAATCCACAGATTGATCGGCAGGCTGAAGACCGCTGCCATCGCATAGGACAAACAAAACCTGTTACCATATACAGGTATCTTTCCTGTTGCCTCTATCATCAAAATTTTGTACCGCCTCCCCTCCCTCTCTTTGCTGAAATAAATGAATGGGTATTGGCTTTTGGGTTTTTACTTCTGGTCTGGAATTTGTTTCAGGCTTGTGACCAAGGGCACTGTTGATGAGAATGTTTATGAGATTGCAAAGAGAAAACTAGTCCTGGATGCTGCAGTTCTCGAGTCTGGTGTGGAAGTGGATGATGAAGGTGTCATGTCTGATAAGACCATGGGAGAGATACTATCTGCACTATTGTTGGGGTAGTTTGGGAAGACAAGAATCTTGAAGTTAATTGAACAAAAAGCTTCTTTATATTTGTCCAAGTAAGATTGCTTCTTTATCTTTGTGGCTTCAATT
Organism: Paratinospora sagittata; assembly: GCA_035771175.1. Classification (NCBI taxonomy): domain Eukaryota; kingdom Viridiplantae; phylum Streptophyta; class Magnoliopsida; order Ranunculales; family Menispermaceae; genus Paratinospora; species Paratinospora sagittata. The sequence goes on along the minus strand of CM069589.1, from coordinate 42,961,511 downwards.
TTAATTGCTCTCCTACAAAGTCAATCAATTCATACTAAAAATGACGATTCCATTGAGGAAGGAAACTTCATCTTCTTAAGAAACAGAAATTCGGAATGGATGGTGTTCATTCCAGAAGAAGGATCTCTAATATAATTTTGATACTTGGGCCAATGTTTTTGAGGCCGAAGGAGATAAAGGAAAAAATACAGAGGGTAGTAGAAGAAAGTTTACTCATCTTCCCCATTAAGTAAGTCACATTTTATTCCTTACAATTATGAAGTATATTTGTACCTCATTAATACTTAGTAGTAAGAAAATTATTCCAACTTACTGACTCAATAGAGCAGCACTGTATGATAACATTTTTCCAAAACATAAAAATGTTGTAAAGATAGTTCCTTGTGCTTGGCTGCACATCATACTTTTAACTTATCTAAGCATTAAATATATGTTATTATATACCTAAATTTTGGCAGATATTGTTGGATGGTTAAATTTCATTGCCTAGAATTTCTCATTTTGTGATTTTCTTACCCCAGCATATTTATTTGAATTACTTCTGCTTTACATGTCAGTTTCATCTTATCATATATTGAAAGGACACCCATGTGTTTTGTTGATGATATAACTTGGCCTCATCTGTCTACACTAACAAAGAAAATTGTTTTTTTTTTTTTTTTTTTTGGTCAATAAAAGAAAATAAACAATTGCGGAGGACTAATCATTCGTCTAGTTCTTACTTTACTTGATGGACATAAGTTTCATTAGTTTCCTTTCTTCTGCTCTTACAAATTATAGTTAACCGAGACTGTGTACAACAGTATGAGTTAGATTATATAAAGAGCTTCTCCCTAGAATCTATACCCCAGTTTGTTAGTTGTGTTCTTCAACTGTTGTTACCTACCTACCTACCTGACTCATCTCAGTGCAATGGACCAAGAAGAATAGTGACTGATAGATCTTTTCTTAGCTGAAATTCGGCGCCGAGAATGTACCAAAGAGTACTGTAACGAACCAAAACAACTCCCTCTTTATAAAGCTTTGGATGCCGCATTCATAAAAGAGCAAAGTTGGGGCTGAGAGAGTCTTTGCAATGTTAGCAATAGAGTTGGTGAGAGAGATGCCTCAAATCCCAAAACTTCCTTTTGCCTTTTGGTACTTTCAAGGTATAAAAGCACTGGCTTTAGATGTCTGATGATAATATTTCTTTTCACAAGGTTAAGAATGTCGGCATGTTTCAGGAGCAGCCAACTTTGATGGGGTTAAAGCTGTGTGGGTACTGACTAAAGAAAGTAAAAAAAAGATAAGAAGGAAAAAAGCTAACAATGTCTGAACCAGTTGACCTTTTTAAAGGCCTTTCTTATTCATATCCATCCATAAAGAAATTGGGAGTTTATAAAGAGTTTGGGTCCAAATCTCCAATATTTTAGGAATGGGGTTCCCACACTGTCCTTACCTTTGGATTACCCAACTTTTTATTTTGACATTGATAATTATACTAAGGCAAAAAAAAAAAAATATATTAATAATTAAGGGATTTATAATAAGAGCTTCAATAATCAATAGAATTGGTATAAGATTTGTTTGTTTCTAAGTAGTTTGGTTGTGGGGTTTTGTTATGAGCTATCAACAATTAGGAACAGTGATCTTAAATTGGGGTGAAACTTAAGGCTTTGGAACTTGCTTGCAGTTGCAATTGACAAAAGATCCTTAAAAAAATACAGGGTAGCTTTTTCCTTTCCTAGATAATTGACTACATAAATTGATTCCTTACTTTCATCAGTTACTATTTTCTTTCTTTTCTAACAACTTTTATTAGTTGCTGTTATAAGAAGGGCCTACTTGGTGCTTGTCTTATTTGATATCTGTCTCCTTTTTGAATTCCATTATACTCTTCCTAAGAATATAAATAAAGTATCAAGAATTTCAAAAGTATGCAAGATATCAAATTGATTTTTTTATCTAAAGAAAATGAAGACATAAAGATCCTAATTGATGAGCATGTGCAACAACACACGTGTGGGGACCTACCAAAGTTAATCATAAAAGATTTATTATGGAGCCATGCTCCTCCGTTTTGGTGTCATAATGAGCTGAGCCATGGGTATCATAAAAAATAAAAAATAAACCAAACATCATCAAATGGACTTTATATATTTAAGAAATATAAATTTATGGCTCATATCAGTTAATTTGATTTTTTTTTTTTTTTTTTTTTGTTTAATGCACATTTTTCACCTCTCTGATGAGTCATTTCGGTCCTTTCTTGTAAAGGGACCTTGGCTTAGCTTCTGCGGTGCCTGGCATCTTGTGTAGACTTCTCAAATTGACTCAGATTCTCTGTTTATTAGTGTTAATTATTAGTATTAATTTCAGATTTTCAGATAAGCTGTCAGCTTCAAATGTTGATTAATGAATGATTTATCAAAAAAGCTTGGCACCCTGGATTTCAAGAATTTCAGGTTGCACATCTTATCTCTCATGTCATGTTGTAGATTAGACATCCTTAGGTTGTTATATAGCATCCAAAGCTAGGCAACTAACATCTTCTTGAATGTTTATATCACGTGACTCTGTACCATATATGGATTAGTTGGATACCCTGGATTGTGTCCTAAGGAGTAATAATAGTACTTATAATTTAATTTCTTTTTGGTTTACAGAACAGTACAAAATACCAACTTGTTAATTAAGGCCAGATGTACATAAATTATGCTTTTAAGTAATTTTATGTAGATGATGATCTTCTGATTGCCATGAACCACGTCTATGGTATGGAGTGTGGTCCCAGTAGACATGTTAATCCAAGGGACCCATAATCTATACATTCTTTTTTCTTTTTTGACCAGATATAATCTCAAATCTCATAATCTACACTAGAGTCTTGGCCAAATTGCTTAATCTTTGTGGGTTATATCAACTTTTTCTTGGTGGGCCTCAGAGATAAAGTTTGCCATGACTCCATAAACCTTCAATGTTTCCTCGCCCATGCTTTAGACATCCTAAACACATGGAATGATATGGAAATGTGTGTGAAATTGAAAACATGGCAAGACAAAAAAAAAGGGGGAGGGGGGGGGATGAAGTAAAAGAGAGTAAAAACACAAGCTCCAGCTCCTTTTGTATCATTAATTACATTCACACACCATTCTGCTTCAAATTTTAACCTCCCTTAGTTTCTTTTCTTGTACTTTTTTTTTTTTTTGGTCCTTTTCTATTTGAATATACGTTTACATGAGCAAGAAAAGAATTGATTATTTACTAAATGGGTACTGAAGAATATAGGTAATGATGTAGTTGTGAACGCAAATAAAGGTAGAATTGGGTGACAGCAATATCCAAGTGCTGGGAAAGGAGTGTGGAAGTCTACTTCAAGTTTGAAAATGAGAGGAAAATGAAAAAGGACAGCATGAGAAAGATGTTAGTTGGTATGTCATGTTGGTGAATGATTTCATAGCAAGATATTTGCTGCATCATCAGCTATTGAAGAAAGCAAAGAGATAAATAGTAAGAGAGGTCTCCTTTGGAGGTACCAAGTCCCACACTACAGATCACTACTCTCTCTCACTACTGTGGAGGGAATCTTTCCTTTGTAATCTTCTCCTTAGCAACTTAGCCCGTGACCCCCTTCTACTTTGTCTCCTTTTTTATCTTGCTCTCTCTCACTCACATATCCAAATCATAAACAATTACCCAACTCAAAATTTATGATTTTACCTCCCTCTATTACAAATTCATTGCATTAAAAATTAAGCAAATCAAATTCTACTTCATCATCTTACTCCTTTTTCTTTTTCTTCTTCTTCTTCTATATAGTTAACTAAATGTTAACCTTCCGCACACCATTAATTATTTGATCTTCTTATAAAGCATTTTGTTATTAATATATATGTTTTGTAGTTACAGATTTCATGCAGGGCATATTGCATACCTTTCAACGGTCAATACTACGTCTAGATAAATTAATCATGGTTGTGTTAGGCAATTGATAGCAAATGTAAAATTTTATTAAATCAATTATGACATGAATTTACTTAATCAAACTACATAAAGGGTTAGTACTCTTTTGAATATCATTTTAGCCCTTGATAAAGTAGAGTGGAGGAAGTAAGTTTATATAGTTGACTCGTTGTAGTTAAGAAAAAGCTTAGTTAAGCCGAATTAAAGATTAAATTGGTACAAGCTACAAAACCCTAATTCCATAGCTAAATGCATGTGTTTTTAGCTATGAAATCAGTGTTGTAATTGAAGGATTCGGTGGCTAAACCCCTTGTTTCTTAATCTGCAAATCAAGATCTACTTGATCATCTTTCTTTTTTCATCATCTTCTTCTTATGCATTCTCTTTTATATGGTTAATTAATTACAAACTTTATATATATAAAGCATATTCTTATGGATATTTGGGGAGTTTCTTATATCTTCAAAATTCAAGTGCCACCACAGTTGGGTGTCTCAACTTTATCCTTCCTTCTTCTCCCAAAAAAATATTATGTGGGGGCCTCTAAACCGATGCTCTATGCCCTGGCATTAACGTATCGATCGCCAGTCACCATCTATCACATGTCTCACGCAGGCCAACCACATGCTTGTGGTGTAATCACCTTGTCGTATTTTCTTGGATTATTAATTATTATTTTTTTTAACTTTCCTTGAAAATTGAATGAATGAATAATGGGAATAAATATTCATTCAAGAAAAAAAAAGCAAATTTTTAATCAATATTTATAGATGAGAAGTTAAAATTAATTAATTATGAGAGTTTGATTGGTTAATATTGTTCAGTTATAGGCTCTAGCTACAACTAATAAATGTTGAGTGAAAGGATTACAAGCAAGTAGATTTCTCTTTCCCTTTTGAGAATAGTTAGCTAAGATCACCATATACAAGAAACAAAATGGTTCTACTTCTAGAAAAAAAGTAATAGAATGTGTTTCATTTACTACAAACAATCATCTTCTTTTTCACACAGCTTTTTCATTAGTTGCAAGACATGATCCTATAGTTTGATATGAAATAATGAAAAAAAAAAAGTATAAAGTACTTATCTTTATCACTATTTTATTTTGATATTTTGAATTAATACTATAAATTCACTATTTATAGTTTCTCATTATTTAACTTTATCATATTACTATTTTGCCTCACGTTTCGTGGCTTACAAATTAAGCATAGAATTTTTAAAAACGATGCTATCGTTTGTTTTGGCACATTTTCCCAAACATACACATGCATAAAGTATACATACAATAATAAATAAATAAATCATTTTCTGTGTACTAGCCAAATTTTTTAATTCATGTTATTTCTTTGTACTCTTAATATAATTAACATGAATCCTGGCATACGTATAAAATCTATATATGCCAGCTACTAGATTTAAAGTATATATACAAATCTTCCTCTATATGCCTTTTGACTGTCTTTTAGGTTTCAATTATATATTATACTTTTCTACTTCAATCATGGTCTATTTTTTCTGAATTTTCTATTAACTTTAAAATAATCTTAATCTGCACCACATATATCTCATTCTCACCACTGCAATTATTGGGTCTTTAATTCTCAATGTGAAATGGTGAAACCATCTTACTACTTCCAATTCATCTTTTGATCAATCTTTTTTTCTCCCTAAATTTTAAAAAATAATTTATATGTCAAAAAATCGTTGGCTAAGTAATTGAGTAGAGGAGCAAGTAACCGAGAGATTACGAGTTCGAGTCTCATCCACTCGTGCCCCCTCCTTAGTATGTGCCCGAACAGAGATTTTCTCGAGGTCTCAAGAGGTGCTCCTTTGTGGGCTAGAAGTTTGCACTCCTTTGAGATTAGTCAGTTGCACATAAGCTGGCCCAAATATCTAGATTTCAAAAAATAAAATAAAAATAATTTATATTTTAACTTTTATTATTTAATTCCTATCTCACCACCCCCATTCATCTCAACATCTTCATGATTCTTTCATACTCATTGTGATTATAATATATTCTTTCTTCATTATCTAGTAGATCTATGAACGTATATATGTGATAGATAGATATCATATAAGCATGTTATACAGTCTTTATTTTTTTATTTTTTTCTCATAGTTATTTATCATATATACAAAACTTTAGGGTCATGAATTGATTCTTGGAGGGCAAAACATTATATAAAATGTTTGCTTGCTTGAAAAATAATACAAATGCATGATCTATATATACCTACTTGGAATGTAAGTAACATTAAAAAAGAGAGGGGGAAGGAGATATTGGATTAGGTAAAAGAATAAAATAAAATAAAATAAGAAGGTGATGTCTCATAATTAATCTTAATAATAAAAAAGGGGGGGAATTTGGTAAACAGAAAAGAATAAATAAAAAACTAATAATATTTTATTTTATTTTTATTTTTAAAAGAGAAGAAAATAAAGAAATAAATTGATATTGATATTGTGGAAGTGGGAAAAGGGCGGGGAAGAGGTGATTTGTCTTTTGTGGTGTCGTTGTCGGGGGCAGCCGGCAGGGATTCCTCACGAGCCACGTGGGACCCACAAGTAACGTGTCACGTGGGCCCCTCTGCCACGTCACCTCCTTCTGTTAGAGGGAATCTCTGCAAACCCCATCTGCAAGGGACCGCCCACCCGATAACGATACCGTCCCATACAAAAAAAAATTAATTTTTAAAAAATAAAAAATAAAAAATTAATTATTAGATTTGTTTTATATATATATGGGTGTAGCATTATGAGTTTGGTAATTCCATTTATAATTTTGAGATTTAAATCTTCATTTTGCTTAATTATTATGCAATTTTATTTTATTTGGCATTCACCTTTATTGGGTTTTTTTTTTTTTAGTGATCAGTAAATTAAAAGAGGTAGCTTCCACCAAAAAGAAAGATAAGTTAAAATAGGAAACATTAATGTTTTACATATATTAAATACAGTACCTTTGAATTAATCCCCAAGTTTAAGTATAATTTATAGGGTTGATGTAGATGAAAACTAAGCCTAAGCTTCAGCAAGACAACTTGCAAATTAAAATGAGTTAATTTTGTCTTCTTTTTTTAAAAAATAAAATAAAATAGGTTGTTTGTTTGGAAAAATAAAAATGTTTGTCACTGGCCGTATAATTAGTGAGAAAAGCGACAGTATATTAATTAGATAATTTGAGTGGCTATCGTTTGAGTGAACTATAAGAAAATATAGAGAAAAGTATAAGAATTACATCATGGTTGACTACTTTTCAACTAATGTTTTGTATTTTTTTTTATTTTTTTCAGTCCACACAGCATGGATTAGGGAGTGATGTATAACACTAGCTAGCTAAGTTCTTAGAAAAGGCATACATCACATTATTGCTTAAAAGTATGATATAGAAAAGTCATATTTGGAAAAAGGTCTATGCAAGGAGCAAGGAAAGAATTAATTGTCACTTCATTGCATTTAAATAATGCATTGGATGTCTATCACCTAATTTCATCTTTTCTAATCAAGGTTATTGGCATAGAAACAAATAAATTTGACTTACGAGTAAGGTTTGAGAAATATAATAAAAAAAAATTAAAGAGACATTGGCCAAGTAATTGAGTAAAACAGCAAGTAACCGAGAGGTTACGAATTCGTTCCTCATCCACTCGTGCCTTCTCCAATGTATGGGTCCGAACAAGAATATTTCTCATGGTTTTACGGGTGCCCCTTTGAGGGCTAAGAGCTTGCACTATTTTAGAATTAGTCAAGAGTGTGCAAAGCTGACTAGAATACCCAAATTTCAAAAAAGAAGAAGAAAAAAGAACATATATATATATATATATAACAAAAAATTTATCACTTATATATCACCATATAGTAGTAATATCATTTAAAAAAAAGTAATAATATAATTCGGATCACCTAAATGTATATAAGTATATAAATTAAGCATGGAGGTTAGATATTAGGGTTAGGCCATTAAAACAGTACCTTTCAACTAGTTGAGCAGAGGGTCCCATGCCTAAGGCTAGGATATATTCTTACTTAATATTACAACCCTTTAAAATGCCTTAAAACAAGAAACAAGTGTAGTGCATGTTGGCTAGGAAATTTCCTAAAGCCCTTTTACTTAATTAAGTGGTTGGCACTTACTAATCTGATAATTTGATGTGCTATTTCAACCAAAAGAAACATGTTTATTCTTAATTAGGGCTACCCTCGAACATACTCTATTATTGTGCCATGATTTTTTTTCAATTTATAATTTGGTGAAAACTACACATAATTCATAAGATTAGTCTAATTATATATGGGTCTAATCCTCAACTTAACTTTTCACAAAAAAAATTCTCAATTCCATAGGTTAGGTACATATGATCCCACTTCTTCCACTTTCCTTTATCAAGGGCTACGTGGTCGTTATATTACAAATAGTTGTATCTTTCTTAAATATGTCTTGTGTTTTTTTATGTCTTTCTCTAATTCTTGATTGGCACATCTAATAGTCTTTGTGTCCGTATTCAAATTACTCTTAATTAATTTTCTCTCATTTTATCTAAGGTTATTCTTATCACTTTTCAAATATATTCATTTATAATTTTTCTAACACAAACATATATCAAGGTAACAATTTAGTATATGTATGAGTAATATTTGACTTACACACTTTGTTGACATACATTGTTGGCATTGCCTCTTGGAGTTATTAGATCGTCTTGAATTATTTGTTAATGCGTGATTTGAGGCGATCTAATAACTCTCCAGGACGATGTTAACAAAGACAAAGTCATGTGTTTGGCAAGTATTTTGTTAAATATATATATATATATATAACATACTAGTCCCTACCATCCAGCCATGCATATGAGAGAGAGAGAGGTGGGAGAGGAGAGATTTGATGGAAAAAAGTTAAAACACAAAACATATACGCAGTAAATAATTAGAAAGCGCCTGGACTTCGGAAATCCATGTGGAAGAAAGTGTTTTGTTCTTTCCCTGCTTCAACATCTTCTGCTTCTTCTTCTTCCTCTACTGCTATACTACTGATACAAAGGGCCACTTAGGTTAAAAAGTTCACACCTCGTTGTTAGTGAGAGATACTGTTATGAATGAAGACGTTAGAATAAGGTGATGGGTCCGCAGCAGTGTGGATTGGGCCACCATGTTTATATTTTGCTTTGTGAACTCAAGAAAAAAAAAATACATATATTTGAGTTTGGTGTGTATAGATGTAGCTTAGCTATAATAGGGTGGTACTTGCTGCTATATATTTGGGGGGAAGATGAGAAGGGAAGAGGTGCAAGCAATGGGACCATGCTGCTCCCTTCTGTCCCTCTCTCTGCTCTCTCTGCCTTTCCATCTTGTCCCATTAATTATTGTTCCTACCTCTACTATATACCCTTTACTTTGCTCTCTCCCTCGCTTAACTCTAAACCCTAATTTTTTTATTATTATTATATTATATATTTGTAAACATATTATATATTTATTAAATCTTGCATATAATTAGGGATTCATTCCCAAGTTATAGTAAATATTTAAGTAACAACGTAGTACATTAGAAAGCGACTACATATTGCATGTGAAGAAATAAAAGAGAGATGGAACAAGAGATAAATATTAATACTGTAAATATAATACTATATATGTAAATAACAAGAATTGAATTAAAGACATTTTATAAAATTAACGCTTATACCATGTATATATATATATATATTGCTTGACTTAAAAATTATAGTTAATATATAAAGGCCCAATAATACATATTAAGTTATTATATATTATTGAAAGATATTACATTTTCAAATAAACAATATCTTTGGGTATGTAAGAATTGTGACATACGGCCATGCATTATATATGTTTCATCAACACAATTTCTAATTTTATTGTTAATTACTAGTTAATGACAATTAATGAGTGACATGCAATTGCACTTTGTTACTTATGCCAATGTGTTATTTTACTCATATATTATATTTGATATATGATTTTCATTGTGTGAAAGCTACGTTATCATCTATAGAATTAGAGGGGAGAAGGTAGCCTTAATTTGATGAGTTATTGAGCAAATTATATTTTCAAATAATTTCTTAGCTATTAAACAATTATTTCTAAGATGATTATATTCTTATATGACTATTATAAATAAAATTGATAAGCCTTTTTCTTTTTCTTTTACTATAAATAGAACTTAATTTAGAGGTAGAAGACATAAAATAATATGGACAAAGATAATTAAGAAAGAAAAGTATTTTATGTACGCTGAGCCAACGCCACCATTTCAATGTTGGCACCTAAGCCTCCCTTGAATGTTTTGGAAATGTGTGTATATTTAGAGATGTTATACACTACACGTATATAAACCATTTTCTTTTAGTAATATTATATGTACGTTGGGTGTTAATGTCATTTTTCGATGCTAGCACCTAGCCTCTCTTGGATGTTTTGGGGGTGCGTGTGTAGTTGGGGATGCTGCACACTACACTCACATCCCAAAACATCTAAAGAAGATGAGTGTCAGCGACAGAAAATAGTATCGACACCGAACGTACGTACAACATTACTCATTAAAACGATTTAACTTCTTATAATTTAAATGCCGACTCAGCCTATGATAGAACTAAGAGGAGAAAGAGGATTCATGTAGTCGACCCTATATAATTGGAAAAAAAAAACTTAGTTGGGTTGAGTTGAATTTTATAGTTAGATTCTAATTTACGTGTAGTCAAAAGTATCAATTTCAATTTATACTTAGGTTTTTTTATTTGTTATCAGTTTTCTGGCCTTCGGAAGGTGTCCTCCTACCTTTTGGGTCGAAACTAATTATTCCGGAGTTCGGGCTAACTGCAGGGTATTTTTGACGGTCTCCCTAAAGTGGGTACGGCTCCACAGAAAAGAGAAAGTTCGGATTCGAACTCCCGCCTGCCCAGTGGGGGTGAGCCACCTATTCAACTCGCTGACGCCACTTTGAGTTTTTACTCTGGTTTTTACATATTATAACTAATAATATTATCGACTTAATTAAGGAAAATTCTATTCATCCTCATTCGTGTCATCGACATGTGTGACATCAACTTGCCATTAGGGAAATAATTTTATCAAAAAGTCGTATATAGCTATAGAATTAGAAGGGAAATAATTATATTATTAATATTTTATTAGATCCCAGAATTTTTGTTTGTATGGTCAAATTAGGTAACTACAGTAACTGTATGCATGTATGTACATACATGAATGTAATGCTTCATGGCCATCGTTGTATAAATCGATACATGAGTGCCTATATATTGGATTGTGGTGCGGTGATGGCATGATGTGCAAGTGAACGGCCCACTAGGGAAAAAAAAACTAACGTAATGGTAGGATTAACGTCATTTTCTATCAATTACGTATGAATATATATATATATATATATAAATATTATTAATAATTAAGGTTGCGTTGACAGAGATTCGAGATGAGTGTGATGGGCCACGCTTAGTGGGTCCACTGAACTCTCAGATTTTGATTTGATCGTGATTTGTGGACCCACATTCTATTGGGTTAATTTGAATGCTCTTTTACATGCTCTAATTTCTTGGTGTTACCCAAAATAAACGAGATGAAAAATATTGTTATTTTAATTTTGAAAATTAACTACATTTTTATGGTTATAATATATGTATGTGTTATACATGATACAGTAATTTCGATAGTATTAGTGAGAGAAAAAAGAAAATGAAAATTATATGGTGATTTTTGTTGGTAGGTAGTCTTGCTTTTATTTATTTTCTAATTGAAACCATAATTTTATATCACTTATCACATTTTTTAATAATAATAATAATAATAATTGAGGTATTTTTTGTGGATATATGTTTAAGGAAATTGAAAAGAAATAATTTTTTTTACATTTTATTTTTTATGGAATAGAAGGGATGTGTGAGTTTTTTTTTTTTTTTTAAAGAAAAGAGATTTGGGCATTTGGAAACACTTGGCAAGAGTAAAATAAAGATAAATAACTAGTTGAATTCATATTTATAATTAAAGCATTAAACTAAAAAGATAAATAGATTAAATAATTTAAAGGAATCTTGATGTATTTTATTTGTTGACCATTCAACTATTATTACTATTTCTCTGTCAAAAAAAAAAAACTATTATTACTATTTTGAGACAATTGGAGAGATACTTATGCCTTCTTGGAATTTATTCCTGTCCTATCAATTAACCAATTAATTACTAATTATTTGATCAGATGTGTGGATATACTATTATAGGAAGGAAATTCCTTATTAATTATTTAATCTTCTTGTACATTAATAGATCTTAATTAATTATGAACACACAAAAATATTTACAATCTAGCATTTAATTAAAAAAAGAATCTTCAATGAGGACCACATTATCTTTTGTTCAAGCATATATATCATTGTTGGCCTTTAAATTCTTGATATTCTTATTCGATTTATTTATTTATTTATTATTATTTTTTGTATTCATTCTTATTCGATCTTCTATACTAAATTGTGGGATATCTATGTTCATATAGATCACATTATTTTATATGTATATCAAATGTAAAATTCATATAATTTAATAAAAATGAAATCATTCTACTCATGACATAGGAGAAATATGAGACGATTATTGAACTGGTGGCTTTGTATTGTTGCCAAGGGGTAATATGCTTACATTCTCATAGATGTAGCTAATTTGATAGACCATTCAAAACATATGCAAATTACCAAGCTTGTGCGAATTAATCATGTAAAAATACTAAACTATATAACACGTATATTAATTGAGAATTAATTAATTACTCCTTCCTAATGGTTTGGATATGATATGATTTTGTTTCTTGATCTTAGATAATTTTCGCCTATTATCCTCTAATCAAATATAGAAATTAATCTATTTTTTATTTTGGTCCTTAGACCATGCAGTATCCTCGGGCTGGTCGAAGTGCATCACGAGATTAAATTTGCAGGCGGGTAATGATCCCTGGGAAAAATCCTCGTAAACCCTTCCAACTTGGAATTCGACCTTAGGACCGCTCTGCTGGGGCCGAGTGAGGGAACCACTCGACCAACGCCAGGTTGGTAGAAATTAATCTATTTACATTATCACAAATTAACCTAATTAATTAATCTTACGATTACCGTTGATTTACGTCTAACGTAATTACCACCATATTACACACTGGACCTAATAGATCAAGAAAAGGACTCAAGTGATTGAGTACACTTACCAACCCCTAAAGCATTATCTAACTTAGTAGGGTCTGTTTATTTTTTAAGTTTTGGGTGTATTAAAAAAATAGAAAAAGAAAAAAATGTTAAACCACTTGACCTAGGATCCGTTTTTAGCAAATAGGGTCAGGTGGGGTGGTAAATGCAGGTGGCTTGGCTTGGGGTTCGACATGGGCTGCTCCACCAACTGAACCAACTGACACCGGAAGGTGACTGGTTGAGCTTAACATTAGCCACAGGCCCGGTCGAAAGTCACATGAGTTCCAAACGAATAAGGGGGTTCATCGTTCGAGCTTCCATGTCATCATCCCCTCTTTGGCACCATTTATTATATAAACTCAAGACAGTCATCTTTGGTTTCCAACATGTTTCTGACCATATGGTTGGATTTATGTATTTATATATCTCATTTGCCAGGTCCCACCTTCTCAATATTTTTCAACATGCATGTCAAGATATCTAGCTAGGTACAACTGAATCTTATGTATATCTGGATTGTATATAATTATACAACGACTACACAAATAATTTTCTTTGTTGTATTGTGATCTTTTAGAATATTTCAAGTTTTCCCATGCATTCCGTTATCTAAATTAATTACATTTTGTAGGTAGCGCCAATTTGGACCAAATGGTTTTATTATACGTTTGTACTTTTATATATATGAAAAACAAAATATATAATACTCAGTTTTTTCATCAGAGCAGAATTACTATTGTTTAGTGTTTATTTAGCAATTGGAGTCGTGACAAATTAGCATAAAAGCAAAAGGCATATATCATAACCCTGTTGGGCACAATGTTTGCAAAAATATTTTTTCAAGAAGTGCTTCTAAAAAAAATTATTTTTTAAAAAAGTTGGTTGCACTCATGTTTTAAAAACAAAAAAAAAATTACTTTTTAAATTGCAATGGGTAGAAAACAGATATTGTCAAACACATTTAAAGTGTTTTTGTTCCAAATACACTTAAAAAAAAACTATACCAAACGCGGCTCGTGATATATATGCAATCAACATAATTTCACAAAAGGTGATAACTCTTGTTAAAGAGACTCAACTTTTCAACATTATGGAAGATGAAAGAAAATTTGAACTATTATACGTAGCTACACATTTATATTCATTAGATACATGTGTTTTACACATCTTTTTTTTTCTTTTTTTCTTTTAAGAAGAAACAAGTATAACCCGATACCCACCCCATGTGTGGGAAATTCGAGCCATGCAGGACCCGACTAATACCCACACCAATAAGACCTGACCCGACGACTCTTCAAAATTAGCCTACAATCAGTCTACGAAGTCATTCTGCACCAATAAGAGAATTCAAAGAAATCTGGTATCTACCCCTCCAGAGTCCTGCCTCGAACCTCCAACCACGTGTAATAGATCAACCGCTAGAACCATCAAGCTAATGTCTTATTGGCATCTTAATCAGTGTAATAAATGATCTAATGAATATGAAAGTGTACAGAGCAAATATATATAGTTGCACTTTTTGTAGTTTTAAATTTTATCCCTTATAGATATAACTTTCTTTTACTTCCAAAATAATGTTGGATTGATTGGAGTCATGTCTAAGTCCAAGGGTGTTGGGATGATGCAATTTGTATTATTGTAGTTTCTAATATAATAATCAATATACAGTAAAACCTCTTTATAGTCATATTGTTGGGACCAAGTTAAATTTATTACTATGAGGAGGTTATAATTTAAAAAAGTTGTACTTAGAAAAATTATTATATAGTTTCAAAAAATAGTGTGCATAGATTTATTTAGTATTGAAAAGTATTCTGTTAGAAATGTGAAAAGTCATTTTGAAAGTCTAAAATTTTACATTCTCTTTAATACTTTTCTCTCAATGTAAATTTTACAAAGATTAAACTATTGTCTCAAACAGCTCTAAAAATCATTGTCTCAAACAACTTTAGATAAATATTTTATTTCATCATAAACCTTTAATGTAATATATTTTTTACAATATATAGTTAATTATTACTATGTAGAGGCAAGTTTCTTTAAAATAAGATCTAGAAAAAATTATAGTTTATTACAATGCGAAAACTATTCCTATTTATAACTAGCCCAAGTTTGGACCGAAATTTTTTATAATTATTATGTAGAGGTTATTCCTTTATAGAGTATCACTATAGAGAAGTTTTACTGTAGTAATACTTCAAAAAGATTTTACCTTTATAATTTTATTTTTTTTGAAAAAAATAACAAGTCTCTTCTAATATTAATATAAACATTCAGATTTCATTAATAATAAATAGTAAAAACTTTGTGAAATTAAACTAATTGATTTAATGCATGAAACGATTTATTTCAATTATTGTTTGTCGTTATTACTCCTGTTTTATACATTCGTGAGATGCATTAATTAATTAATTAATTACAAGTATTAATTCAATAAATAGAAGTGATCACTCAAGTCTTTAGAGAGTACTACTACAATTCTTATTAAGTAAAACCAAATAAGAAAACGAACTTGGCCGGGTAAAAGAACAGAACCATCACATCTCTATCGAATTTTGGTTGAACGAGAAGACGCCTAAGAAAAGCAGGCGGCAGTCTTCAGAAAAAAACAAGAAATAAAAAGAGTGCGGTCTTCTTCTTCTTTACTTTGACGAGAGCGCACCAAACCAACCGGAGCTTTCACTATGTATGGATTCCATCAATTACCTACAAAAGAAAACCTTTTTCTTTTTTTTTTTCATTTTATCTGTAGAAATAATATTTATTTCAGGAAAGATACAAGAAATATTTGAAGAAGAAACAAATTAGCTAGTTAACATATATATATGTATGTATATATTCCAGAGAAGAAAAGATCAAAGGTAAGTAAGAAGCAACAAAAATTAAGGAAAAGGTCTCTTTGTTTGAAGCATGCACACACCCATTTATATATATTTATTTATTTGTATATATTTTATTGGTTGAAAAGCTTATAATATGTATATAATATAAGCTACAATTCTTGTTTTCTTTTGTCTCTTCTCTTGATATATATTGCTTTCTTCTATACTACTTTAATTTGTCTTCTAATATATATACACTTATATGGCTGTAGATGAAGACAATATCAAGACTATATGCTTTGTTCTCTTGCTTAATTATATTCTTTCTTCTTGGGAGTCTTGTGTGTGCGTGCGCGCGTGTGAACATGGGGCTTTTTTGAGTTAATTAAGATCATGGAGGTTTAATAATATTTGGTTGTGATGGATATATGTGCGAGGGGGAGCTATCAACAAACAGAATTCATTTTGTTTCTTTTTGAATTAGATCAACTGTTAATTGTTTGAGAATCTAATTAATTAATTAATGATCTTCCATTTTGAGGGTGTAGCTTGTTGGATTTCAGCTCAAACATGAATTCCTTGTTGTTTTAGAATATGAAACATGTATTTAGAAAGTAATTAGGACTTTCTAAATATGAATAACTATTTTATGATCTAGTTGTATTTGAATAAGGAAACCATGTTAGTGTAGAATGAAGAATCTTTGTTGGTCACAAAGTTTCTAAATATTGTGGCTAGAAAGTTTATATATTGGAGGTCTCTCATTGTTTATTGATCATCTCAACTAGTGAGTGAGATCTAGAATAAGGTAAAGTTTGGTCCTTAGAAGCTTTGCAAAAGAGTGTAGAGTTTAAAACTTGTGCGGGTGACGCGGTTGAAGTTCTAGTTTTCTCTTGAGTATTCTCTTTCTGTTATTAATCTTTACCAAAGTCTCAGATTTGTGTACTATCTGGTATAGAAGTACTTAAGGTGTTTAATTCCTCTGAGGTACTTATTATATTGATAGTGAATTATTTTTTGCCCGTGATTTTTTTCCTGATTTTGAGATTTTTCTACGTATATCTTGAGTTATGGGTGTTGATCTCTATTGTTTTTTTCTTTATTGAATCTGTGATATTGAAGGGTTTGGGTGTTTATTCCAATATAGCCCATATATATAGCTAGGCACACATGGAGATAAAAAAAAAACTTTAAAAATTAATTAGATATTTGCTTCATAATTATAATTACAATTATATATACTTTAAAGAAATAAAAAAACCCACTTTGGAAGGTAATAGTTTTACTTGGAATCAATATTCTTTTATCTTGAAATTTTTGTTTTTTTGTTGTAACCCAAAAAACTTGGCAAAAGAAAAAAACCTCCATTGGCTTGAACATGATTTTTTTTTGAGAATTACCTTAACATAATTCTGTATTTACTATTAATTTATCATAGAATAAAATACATTAATAACATTTAAAAATATTATTAATAAGATTTATTGTTTTAGTACGTAGTGCTACTAAAACACATTTGAGCATACAACATTTGGCATTTAGTGCACTCGAACTGTTCGAACCCTTTCGCACTACACATGGTTGTAATTTGAGTATTCAATGACACATGGGTGCAGGAGTAAATACAGCGTGCCCCAATTGCATGTGTATTACAAAATTATAGCTATAAGAAAAATAGAAAAAGAAAATACATTTGTCACATAGTGATGAAGACTTCATTTTTTTTTCTGTCACAAGATTATAATAATTCCTCATTGTTTGAGTATAACTTTTTAAGAACATTATAAATCATTTTAGAGAACATATAAAAGCAAAAAAATAATTAAAGCGGGTATATACCAAGGATAAAAGAGCAAAGTCCTTCACAATTAACTAAGTGCATATAGGGACCAACAAGGGCAATAAACAAGATCATGAAGAATTTACAACTACTATTGCCTCAATTATTTTGTTAGTATAAGGACTTGAACTCTCTCCTTTTTTTCGTGGTCTTTGCCTCCAGTATCTAACCCCTTTATAGGAAAAGATTGTTCTGAGGTTGAGAACGGCATGCAACATTGGACAGTCTCTCTCTAGAATGGACACAAGAACCCTCTTCTTTTATTAAAGAGAAAGGAGTACCAACCAAATGCATTAAGCGCTAGTTGGCATAAAGAGTTCATTAAATATCCTGCTTTTTTTTTTCTCAAAAATCTAGATTTTATGTAATTAATCTTCTATGTTAAAGGCAGAGGATTAATTTTCATTTTGATACTTCTTTCAAATATATATATATATATATATATATATATATATATATATATATATATATGTATGTGCGCGCGGTCGCGCGGATATTTGAAGAAATTTACATATAATAAGAAAGGAATATATATCTTTTGCTGTTCTGTAACCAAAAGTACTCCATTGACTCTAGTGTCTCGTAAGAAGAACCAAGAGTTATTAGCTATTGGCTTTTTGAACTGTAACACAATAAAAACAACTAGTACTATTTCCTGTGGAAGGAGTTATAATGCCTTAGCTTCTGCCTCCTTTCCCTTCCTTGTTTTTGGGTAAATAGAAATTGGTGATGAAGACCTCACTTAGCCACGAGGAAAAGGACTGTGTTTGTAAAGAAAGCAAAATGTTGGCAATCACAGTATAATTAAGGGCCTTGTCCACTTCTCTTGAAAGACAGCAGAAACTTGGAAATATTTTCTGATATAAATATATATATTATATATGAAAATGGCTTTTAGTGAAAAAAAAAATGACTCAAATGGCTTGTCGAGAGAAGTTAATTTGTAGCACTTTTTTATTTTTATTTTTAAAAAAAATTAACTGTTTTTATTTTGGTTGGTGTTTTTTCCAAGAAAATATCAAATTAAATTGTCAGAAATTTTAGATTTAGTGAGGAATCAAGCTTGTGGTCCTCTATATGGTGATGGGTCCAAAATCTGAGGTCCCCTATACCTCAATTGATTTATCTAATGGCGATCCACATGCAGTTTACTTGTAGTGCTAAGAAGTCATGAATTTATTCTAATATTTGTTTCAAGCCTTCCTGCATGTATACGTTGTTGTTGTTCTTTTGTCTGACTTGGGACAATTGGTGGAGACATTTCAAAAAATTTCTTTCTGGGGCTCCCACTTTTTATCCAGTTATATTGCAATCAAACATGATGGACCATTGGTGGTGTTGACCTTTGAGAAAGAAAACAGTACTACTTTATAGATATTAACCCACCCAAAAGTTTCATTTGAAGTGTAGTACTAATATTTGGAGCTCAAGCTGTAGAAATATCATCCCTACTTAGCCCACTAATAGGTGTACAAGGTTTTATATTATAAGTTTTGGTACCAATACAAGGGAGATTCAAACTTATATTTCAAATGATAAACTCTTTAGTTTTCAATAGAAAACTATTATTTCACTCTACATATATTTAACAAGTGTGAATAAAGACTTGATGTTCAAATCTAAAGTTAACAATACTCCTTTTTTTTAGAGAACATTTTTTGACGAAGAATCTTGAAAGGTTTGAAAACATTACACTAAGGGCTTGTTTGGTGGGCGAGATAAGATAAGATTATTTTTATGAGATTATATTGGATTGTATAGGATAGAATAGGATAAGATTAAACAATTAAAAAAAATGCAAAACTCATTACAATGGGATAAAAATAATCTCTCCTTTTGGTCATCACTATTTTATCTCATTGCAATGAGATAAAAAGAAGGATGGGATTATTTTTTATCTCATCTAATCTCGCGTATCAAACGAGCCCTAATTGTTACAAAATACTACCACATTATATTTTAACTTTAAAACAACATGCTTTTCTATGAATTAAGTTTCAAATTCAATGTGGAGACCAGACATAACATCATATTTGTAGTAATAAGAATAGAGATTTCAATCTTTTTAGCATTTTTCTTTTTATATATTACAACATTTAAGAATTTCTTTACAACCAGTTTTAATTTAAGAATGACATATTCTACTATAATTCCATGATCTCTTAGTTCTATTCAAGTCAATTCAACTCATCATCTAAGCTTTTTCTTAATTGTATTGGTTGAATGCATGAATTCGATGATCTCTTAATTCTATTCTAAGTCAATTCAACTCATCATCTAAGTTGATGCTAAAAGTACAAGTAGTTATATCTTTAATTCTTTTTTTATTTTCTTTCTATCCATGTTATATTTTATCCCACCGCAGTTATAAATATAAATTATCAATAATAAATTGCTTTTCCTAAGTGACAAGAGTAAAAATCTTTGTGATTGCAAATCTTTAATTAGTTCTCCAAACATTAATAACCTTCTATATATATACATCCGATTCCTTCTATCAAAACTATACCTTAATATAATCACATCTCCTTATACAAGAAATCATATATAATTTTCTTAAGAACACAAGAAATTAATATTGTTCAAGACAATCTAGAAATATATATATATATATATATATATATATATATATACCTTTTCTTTATTCATGAGAAAAGGACAATATTTGGACTTTCATGGGTGCATTACACGTGTTGTTTATGACGTAAGCCAAATAACAGACCAATTTATTTACCACTTTAAACTCCTAGCTAGTTATCATCTTCAAATCCATCTATTTTGAACACAGACTATACCTCAAAATCTGATAATAAATGAACTAAGGTTATATTGTAATATACTTGTTGAGTGTTGACTGCACCGAGAGAACAAAGAACGGTCTGATTTGGATACAAGAGGAATTAAGGAAAAAGAAAAGGATGATTACTGTAAAATAGGAGAAGAAAAAGCTGCCGTCTTTGTTGAATTATATGTAGCGGAACGGAAGACTGATAGAAGAAGTGAGAAAGAGAGTTACAGAGGTGTGTTGTCGCGTGCAGGGAAAGGGTTCAGTTTACGAAGTAGAAGAGTAGCAGCCAAGTGTGTTCTGCTGACTTCAGCACCATAACTGAAAGTACGGACCAAGACTTTTTTTTTATTAAAAATAATAGTAATTTAAATTTTAAAAGGATAAAATAGAGAAATTATATATAAGCACAGGTAGGAATAATTGATTTTATAAGAAATTTAAAATAACTAGAAGGTTGATTAAGGGGTAGTTTTGAAAGTTTGGTATAATTCATTATACGGTGAGCTTTTTTAAGCATTTGTATTATATGTGGTATAGATGAGATGTTTATATTTAATTTTATAAAATTTAAAGTTATTGGGTCAAATTTATTTGATTTAATAATCAATGTATTATGTCTTAGCAATATATATTTTGTTTATAATTTAAATAAAATATATAAAACTGCTAAAATGACCCAAAAGCTAACCTTAAAATTATACAAAAGCTAATATGGATAGTGGCGGGTGGTCTGTGGTCACTATTATTATTATTATTATTTTATTTTTCATTTTTTTCTTTGACGATGCAACGATGATAATTTGTCATATTAGTTTGAGTATAATTTTGAATCTAATTTTTAGATCATTTTAACATAACTCCTTGTAAAATATAATGGTATCTGATGGCACCTAATAAGAATGTGTTTAGACTCTTTGAAGAATGATTCATTAATTTTTGTTTTGAATAATAAATATTATATAGTTAAAATCCAATAGAAATTCACTATCCCTTGGACTCAACTTGGATATGCCAAATAATTAAGTTGATCAACTCAGTTAATAGGTTTCCAATTTTTTTTTAATGATTATTTAAACTAATTAAGAAATGATACATGGTATTTATGTGATAAATATGATTACGTATACATTTAATCATACAATGAGTTAATTTAGTTAAATAATATTTAACAACTTCATCGGTATGACTGATTATTTAATTAATATTGTTGGATGGTTACCTCAGATATGAGCTGACCTGCACGTCAATAGAGCCGACCTGATATTATAAAAAGTATAAGTTATGTGAATGAGCTGACGAGCCGAGGTGGCAGAATAAAAATCATGTACAATGATACGACTAACAGATTAGTTCAGCCGGCCCAGATCTGACTCAACCAAGAAAAATTGTCCGAGCCGATCTAATGAGATGATGTTCACGAAAACCCTAAAAACACGATGATGACGATAGTTCGGCCCAGCCTAGCTCGATGTTGTATTGCTCAGGGTTGGCAACTCGGCCTTGAGCCACAAGATCGAGCTGATCATTCCAGACGAGATAGAGAAGATAAGAGAGTCCTTCCTAACACTCTACATCTTGAGGAATTCATAATAGTTGTATGTATCAAATACAGACTTCGACATAGAAATGAAATGAGACTCTTTCTCAAAGACTAACCATGAAGATAAGGATCATCTGATCCGACCAACAAGGAATAGATGAGCTTATCCAACTGATCTCGACCGACGACGAGATGACACGTGGCACATGCCTACTGGGCAACTAGCCACTATAGGACCTCCTCTATAAATAAAACATACAATCTTCATCATAAGGTACGAATAACTTTCTATAAGAGTTATTGCTATAGTCTTAAACAAACTATAACTTAAACATCGGAGTGTCTTTGACCTGCACCACACCGATGTTCCTTACAATAGTCCTATTTATTTCTCTCTTCTTCTCTAAGCTAGCTGATAAACCCTCACCGGAGCTGGAGAGTTCACACTTTCAGATTCGATCATCTCCTTTACGTATTTATCTACTTGGTATTGGTCAGATTTTGTACTAATAAATATATATATATATATATATATATATATAATATTGCTTTCAATCATCAAAACTATTCATATTAAGTATTTTTTAAAAAAAATTAGTGAACATTTCATTAAGGAAGCTTTCAAAAGGGCTAATCAGCTTCCACTTTTTGAGACATTGGACTTTTTGGCTCTTTCTTGAAATATTGAACACGAAGGAAACAAACAGGGGGCACCTAACTCCATCATAAAGTGATAATTAAGCTTCATTTTTTTCTTTACGTTTTTTTAACCATTATCAATGAATTATTAAAAATTAGATTCATTTGAAGATAAAAAGAAAATTTGTATGTACATATATAGATAGCAGTTAGATAGACTTTATTAATAGACTATCTTACACCTCAATCATTAACACAACCCCACCAAAACATAAATACACTCTTCCTACCCTAGTCAAAAACTAAAAAATTCTTAAACTACCATTCTCCCAATCTACCCCACCATTCGTTCTTTTTCTTCTTCTTCTTCTTCTCCTCCATTTCTTCTTCTCTAAAACTCCTCCAAAACCCTATCTTCTAACTTTAATGCCCACCATTTTCATCTTCTTATCTTAGTTGAAAGAATATTGGAGCTAGGGAAACATCGTTTGGACCCTATTTGGAGCAAATTGCCACTTGTCATCTTAAAAAAATTTTCGACATTTGATCATTTGAATCGGTAAGAAATGCATGTTTTAATGATTTATTTTTGTTTCTATTCACTTTTATTCATGAAATGGAATATTTATGGGTATTTTTCAATGTGTTTTGCTTGAAAAATAGACAAGAACGAAGCTCGTCTTTGGGGTCAGCCACGAAAGGTCGACCCTTGTACAGGACGGTTGACCATGACCGACTGACCCTCTTTTGTAAGGGTGTCCGGTTGACCCTCTTATTTCCCTTTGTTTCGTTATCACATATCATATTGCATTTGGATGCATTTCGTGACAATTTTGACATGTTTTCACCCATTTAAGGCTAATTTGGGCAGAAGGGCATCGTTCCCCACTCGTTACTCTCGTGTGGGATACGGGTGGAGTATGACACCCCATCACCCAAATGAGCTCGAACTGAGTGTAAATATGACAACATTGTCATGAAATACATCCCAATGCAATATGGTATATGAAAATGAAAAAAAAGGCAAATATGAGGGTCGGTAAGACAAAACTGACCCGTACAAAGGAGGGTCGGCCTCATAGGGCCGACCTCTTCGTTACGATTTTTTGGAAAAAAAAATGTCATTTTAATAATTTCAGTTGAAGGTATTTAAGGAATTACATAAAATAGGTGAAGTGGGGTGTAGATAGTCCATTAATGGTGTTTATCTAGTTGCTCTCTATATATATTTATATGTTACCATTGCTTTCTCCCAAAAAATTTGACCTCTTGAATTTATTAATTTTTTTTTCATATATATTAAATTATCGCACTTAAATTAAAATCTCAAAACTTATCGCACTTAATAATTATAAAAAAATACGTTTTTTATTATCGATTTTCTAGCATTTGAGAGGTGTCCTCATTTTCTTTGGACTAGACTAATCCTGTAGGAATCAGGCATAGTAGAGGTGTTTGAGTTGACCTTCTCAACAGAGGGGGATAAATGGGGTCACGGCTAGGCTCAAATTGAAGACTTTGACCTTAACCTCACTTATACTAAGTTCTTCAACCAACTGAGCTGCTACTTGTTAGTATAAAAGAAGAAGAAAAAATACTTTAACATTATAGGTACCTAGCTAAAGAAAAAAAATTTAAAAGGTTAAGATTAACTTGAACCGGCCGGCTTCCTATCGAAAAAAAAAAAAAAATTGAACCGGTTAGACAGGATAAATAATGCACGCATATAAATGATACAAGGAGAAATTCAGGTATTAATATGGATTAATTTTAACAAAGGTTTGCTTCAATTTTTGTAAGCTTTATGTGGAGTATGGAAATGTAGGGTCGGATAAGATAAGACATGACTTAAGCAATTCTAGGAAGATAATTAAATTAGTTATGAAGTGCGAAAGAGTAATTAATTAAATAGGAGAAGATAAGAAAATTGACAACCTTTAGCTAAATATGTTAAAGGGCATCATGCACATCCATATTCATATTAGTGTAGACATGCAATTGGATCATGTTTTGAAAATCTCATTTCCAATTTGATTAATGTTTGTTTTTGTTTTTTTTCCTCACGGCAAAGAAATTTAGAGAATATGGGAAGTGCTAGACAATGATAATCATCATATCATATCATATCCGTCTTTAATTACTTTTCTTAATTTAGTGGATTTATGTCTTTCAGCTTGGACTTTTTATGCATCAGTTGTGTACGTTTTACATTAAAATTGCATATGTTCATTGAATATACGTTCTCTAATTTTCTTATACTCTTATATATATATATATATACTTGTCTTAGCTAGGCAATTAATTGAGACATTCCTATAAGTAAATAATTAATGACTAGTGTGAGGATGAAAAATATATATATATATATATATATATATATATATATATATATATATCATCTAGGTACGTATATATCCTAGACTCTTTGCTTGGTTGAATTTTTTTTTTTTTCATTTCTCTCAAATATTTATCTCACTAACTTGCTAGCTTATTGTAACATTTTCAGCAATAGGTCTGATATAATTTATGGTAGGTGAGTCAGCCATGCGTAAAGGCATGGAGTTGACATTAATAAATGGGGTGCCCACAAATGATTGTGTGCAAGAGTCTCCTAGGAGTTAACTATATAGGTTAGTGTACAACTCCAACTTCACCACTTATGAGACAACGTCCTCCATGATGTACCCTACAAGCTTGCCATTTTTTTTCCCATAAATATGACATTATAAATATATAAATAGATGTGTATGTATATTTGTATGTATGTGTATGTTATTAATAGAGCCCTGCTATAATTTATACGGAGGGAGCACAAGGTTTCAACTACCGTACTTTGGATATCCTCACAGTTAATCCAACAATATAGATATATATATATATATATATATATATATATATATATAGATATACATGAGAATAACGTAAAATACATATTAAAGATACATCAACATATCTTTAAGCATTTATATCTGTAATTTGTGCATGCTTGATATACTTAAATCGATGTCCTGATTCAATAAGGTGATTTGTATTCCATCATTTTCACGATATTCATTTTATCTCTTCTTATTGATTAAGAAGAGATTAAGTCTGGGAAAGAATGACTAATGGATACCAATTACACCACTATCAATAAACTTTGTTTGTTGCATTCATGGTAGTTATTAAAATGTACTAAAAATTGTGGCTAATTCAAAATAAAAAATATTAATTTTTTGTTTAATTAAGAAGGTTAAATATTCCAAGTCCAAATGCAATTTAATGATTCGACAAGTTACTATATGTTATAAACAAGAAAAATGATAATCTAACTACAAAAAACACAACTCCAAGTGAAACTACATATTTATAACTATTAGATGTATGTGTGTTGCATATCTCAAGGTATGTAATAAATGATATAATGGTTGTACGTTTGTAGTTGCACTTGAAGTTACACTTTTTTATACTTAGAGCATTTCCCTATAAACAGAAGCTAGTTAATTAATTAGTATTAATCAATTCAGGGGTATTAGGGCTTCTTAGAATATCTAACTAGTCTTTTGAGGTATATGTCATGAATTGTCAATTATTGGATTAATTAATATCTCCGCTTTGTGAGTGAAACTTCAGCCAATCACACTAATCTCAATGAGGGTTACGTTATTAGAGTTAATATATCCAAATACCTATAGAAAATGATGAAGGGACTCATGTACTAAATTCAACTGGTACTCACATGCTTTGAGTCTCTTCGATCATTCTAGTCACTAATGCACTTACGAGTGTGGGTGTCTTCAATTACCTTAGGGTCGTGTGTATTGAGTGTAGGCTTGGAGTGGCTTTAGAGTGATATAAAGGACTCCATGGTATACTAGGAGTTTGCGCCCAAGTTCTAATATCAATATCATCCATACCTAATATTAACTACAAGAAAATAAGGTTTTCAACAACATGTTATGCACGTTGAAGCTAATTTTGGCTCGCCCCACACGTTGCAAAATATTGTCTCTCTTACGGGCCTTCAAGTTTGACTGACCTCTAAGTTGAGTCATCGGGCCTGTGGGCACTCACGTAGAGCGTGTCATAAAACAAGTCTCGGGGGGTGTTTTTCTTTTTAGGAAAATGTCTTTTGCTAGTATGAGGCAATAGCCTTTTTATTGTTTTAGCTTGGAAAAATACATAATCGATGTGAGACTAATCATTGAAATTGAGCCCACCAACAGTATGACCACAGTCTCAACACCTCACATGGATGTGTTGGTCCCCACAAACAATGCCACTATTGAAGCCAACGTAGGGGTCGGTCAAACTTAGGGGTCTAGTATCTTGCGACATGTGGGGTTGGTCAAAATTGGCTTCAACACCTAATATATAACATTAATTAATCCAAACTTTGACCCATGAAAAACTATGGTCTGGGATCCTCATCAATAGTTAAAATTTGAGGAGAGCAAGGGAATTTATATATATATATATATTCTTTAAGTTTATAATAATTAATTATAACATGTATTTCAGAAATAGTTTTTACTGTGGTGATGGTGATGAAGGATGGTTTGTCTTGATGCGAGAAAGAAGATACGATATTAGAGAAGGAGAGATGGGGAGAGGGTAAGGCCTACAGGTCGGTGGCCCCGTTCACTCGCCGCATAACGACACAGTAGCCTGCGTTAGAGTAGAATGAAGAACACAACCCTTTTCACTCCCCTTCTCTTCTATTTATAATATCATTATTATTATTTTCATTTAAAAAATAATAATTGTGATGGGAAATAATTATAAGAATATATTGAAGAAAATCAGGAAAAATATTCATTAATTTGGATGAGAAGTAAAAGGATGCATATCCATGTATGTGTTATGCATGTATGACACAATTACCAAATCATAAGAAAGAGAGAATAACAGGAGAACTCTTCAATCCTGCCTCTCTCATTTACAACAAACACATCAAGTGAGAAAGAGAAAGAAGAGAAGAGAAAAAAAAAAAGGAGAAGAAAATAGCTAGAGGGTCTTTCGGATTTGATTTTGTGTTTTGAATCCACTATTGCTTTGGATTTTCTTTATTTTCTTCAGGGTTCCCGCAGTTTCATCTTTTAGAGACAAATATTTGAAGGTTTTTCAGTGTTAAATAACATAGAAGAAAGAAGAAAAGAAGAAGAAGAAGAATATATCTTGAAGAAGAAGAAGGAGAAGAAGAAGAAAAGAGGTTAATTGAGGTTGAAATTTTATGCGTTTGTTGTGCAGATTTTGGTTGATTTTCTTTGATTTAAGTTTCGTTAGTGGGAACAAGTAAAAAGGAATTAGACTATGGCAGCTGGTTCATCATCTACAGCGTTCTTTGGAATCAGAGAAGAAGATCAAAACCAGATGAAACAACAGCAATCTTCTTCTACACCAAATTCATCAACAGCTCCAGCTACTGCTCCTCAGCAGAAGAAGAAGAGGAATCTCCCAGGAACACCAAGCAAGTAGCTATATCTAGCTATTATTATTATTTTCTACATGCATATGTGTGCATATGATACCAATGAATATTTCAAGATTTCTTCTTCAAATTTTCTCTCTTCTTCTCTTCTCAATTTAAAGAAACCCTAATTTAATTTGAAACTTCATTGAAGAAAACGAAATGGGCCTTTCATTGAAGAATTCAAATGAATGAAATTAACTGGTACATATATATATTTCTAATTAATTTATCATTTTGATCTTTTCTAGCTAGCTAGCTAATTGTTTTTTGTTTTCTGTTTTTTTTTTTTTTTTACTTTTTTTTTTTTTTTGGTTCTTGTTTTGGCTTGTTTCACAGCAGATCCAGATGCAGAGGTGATTGCACTATCTCCCAAGACTCTAATGGCCACAAACAGGTTCATATGTGAGGTATGCAACAAAGGGTTCCAAAGAGAGCAAAACCTACAGCTTCACAGAAGAGGACATAACCTACCTTGGAAGCTAAAGCAGAAGACTACAAAAGAAGTGAAGAGAAGAGTTTATTTGTGTCCAGAACCCACATGTGTCCATCACGACCCTTCAAGAGCTCTTGGCGACCTTACTGGTATTAAGAAACACTTCTGTAGAAAACATGGTGAAAAGAAATGGAAGTGTGATAAGTGCTCCAAAAGATACGCTGTTCAGTCTGATTGGAAGGCCCATTCCAAAACCTGTGGTACTAGAGAATACAGATGCGACTGTGGAACCCTTTTCTCAAGGTATATCATTACAATCATAATCATAATTATTAATTATAATTACACCCCTTCCGTATATATTTCATCATTAATTCAATCTTATATCTATATCTATCCCATTATTCTCCACTCTTCTTCTTCTCTTCTCTTCTGTTGATGATTATCTTTCTGCAACTTATATGCTCTTTGAGCTTTTCTTGGTTTCAAAAGTGATGGCTTTTTAGAACTTTTAATTTTTTTTCTTTTTTCTTTTTTGTTTTTTTAGGGGTTTTGCTCTAATTTTATCTTATTACTACTAAAACCACGCGTAAGGAAATGACAGAAGGACTGGTCACACGTGAATAATCTGTGGAGCTGCCATGGATGAGAGAGGATTCAGAAAACCAAAAAGAAGAAAAAAAAATTAAAGAACAGTTCAGCTCCCTTTGTTTCACCTCGGAACCACCGCCCTAATTTTTGCCCTCTTCTTCTTCTTATTTCCTTTTCCGTCTTATATTCACGTGTTGCCATGCCCAATGTAACGAAAGGTGGTCGTGTTACTGAGGTTTGTTCTCTTGTGAATTGGCTAGAGGTGACCAGGGCACTGTGGCTGTTGCTGTTGCAGTTGCAGGTACCACCCCTTTTGATGAA
Organism: Paratinospora sagittata; assembly: GCA_035771175.1. Classification (NCBI taxonomy): domain Eukaryota; kingdom Viridiplantae; phylum Streptophyta; class Magnoliopsida; order Ranunculales; family Menispermaceae; genus Paratinospora; species Paratinospora sagittata. Next base: position 42,931,940 of record CM069589.1, on the reverse strand, counting down.
AACGCTAGCTAGCTAGCTAGGGTTAGAAGTTGAAGAAGAAGAAGACACAGAGATGCTCAAGATGCCCTCTCTTTCTCTCTCTAGCCTTCTTTCTCTCTCTAGCTGATTTCTCTCTCTATTGGAGCTGACAGCATGTGAGTTTGGTTGGTTTGTTCGACTTTTTTTGAATAACAAGCTTTACAAGCTACGGGGATGGTCCTATTTTACGACCATAAATATACAATCTGAAACTTGGTTCTATTGCATCAGAAAGAAACAAAAATATTCCCTGGGGTTGTGCATTAAGGAGGGTAAATGGTTCCAAAAGTGAGGTTTTTGATTGGTGTTTTTCATGGTTTTAGCAAAATTCTTGGATTGGAAAACTGACTCTTCATGGGTTTTGAATTAATTTGTAGAATGAGTTCTCCTAAATATGATATGGGAGCTTCTTCATTTATGATTTCTTAATCAGTCTTGCAAAAAAATGTGTTGTTACATTCAATGTAGAACCAGTTCTTAACATGCATGGTGATGGTTTTTAATTGAATGTTTTAGTCATTTTCAGGTTTTTGTAAAATTCTTAATTCACTCGTGTCTTTTTTTCAGATAGTGAAAAAAATTCTTCAATTCTAGTCTTTCTATTTTAGTCTCCTTGAATTCAAGCTCCTTTTCTTCTTCTATAGTTCCTCTTATGAGCATATCAACTCCTTAGATGTTCTTTTTGGTGTTCTTAATTAATTCGTATACTCTTCACTTCAATTAATCCCATGGTATCGCAACCCAAATTGCATCTAACAAGAAGTTAATTCGGTTCTTCGTAATTAATTCTTTGTCGTAAATTTAAATTGGGAAATTAAAGGTTTTCTTTGTGTGGTTAAGGGCGTCTCATTTTCTCATCATGATTAATTTATTTAATTAGTCTAAGTGCATTCCTAAATTTAAACTAATTAATAACATAATTAAACCTGAGAAATTTGCTTCCTTTCTTCTTCCTCTAATTCTCTTTACATCGAATTATTATTAATCTTCTGCTATTAATTTGCTTCATTTTACTTTCTGTAACTAAGATTATCCATCTCATGCATATATTCTCTTATATTAATATATCTTAATTCTTGCAGGCGTGATAGCTTCATTACCCATAGAGCCTTCTGTGATGCTCTGGCTCAAGAAAGTGCAAGACTTCCAACTGGTCTAAGCACCATAGGAAGCCATTTATATGGAAGCAGCAACATGGGATTAGGGCTTTCTCAAGTTGGCTCTCAAATTTCCTCATTACAAGATCACCCATCTAGTGATTTTCTAAGACTTGGTGGATCTGGTGGAGGAGCTCAGTTTGATCACCTAATTCCTCAATCTACATCGTTCCGGCCACCGCAACCTTCACCCTCGTCTGCCTTCTTCCTCCCCGGCTCAAACCAAGAGTTCCATGAAGAGCCCCAATCTCATCATGGGTTATTGCAGAACAAGCCTTTCCATGGATTAATGCAACTTCCTGATCTCCAGAACAATCCCAACAATTCTTCTTCTTCTACTGCTGCCGCCGCTGCTAATCTCTTCAACCTTAGCTTCTTTTCCAATAGCAGTACCAGTAGCACCATGAATAATAGCTCATCTTCTGGATTGCTAATTCCTGATCATCATCAGTTCAACGGTGGAAACTCCAGCGCCGGCGGCGAAGGAACCACGCTGTTTTCTGGGAACTTAATGGGTGATCATATGGGTTCAAATGTGTCTTCTCTGTACAATGCTTCAGTTCAAAATGAGAATGTAATACCCCAAATGTCTGCAACTGCATTGCTCCAAAAAGCAGCTCAAATGGGTTCAACTACAAGTGGTGGCACCGGTGGCAGCAATAGCACCTCGTTGCTAAGAGGCTTTGGAAGCACTACTTCTTCTAGCAATGCAAGATCAGATAGGCCAAATTTATCAAATAACTTTAGAGGTAGTTTTGGTGGAGGTGGTGGAGGGGATCAAAGCTTAAGATCACAAATTGAAAACGAGAATCATCTTCAAGACCTAATTATGAATTCTCTTGCAAATGGGGGTACTTCAATTTTTGGACCTGGTTCTGGTGCATTTGGAGGTAGTTGCAGTAGTAATAATACTGTTGGTGGACATGGGCAAGAACAACCAAGCAGCTTTGGAGGATTTAATAATAACCCAAATAGGCTTTCATTGGAACAGCACAGCAATAGCTCCAATATCTGTGGCGGGGACATGGATGAAGCTAAGTTGCATCAAAATCTCACAGTTAGTATTGGAGGATCAGATAGATTAACTAGAGATTTTCTGGGTGTTGGTGGAGTAGTAAGAAGCATGAGTGGAGGGATTTCACAAAGAGATCATCAAGTACAGCGCCATGGAAGCATCGATATCAGCCCTTTGGATTCAGAAATGAAGTCTGCGGCTGCGGCGCATCGGTCTTTTGGAGGGGGAAGTTTGCAGTGAGGATAAATAGAGAATGAATTAATTAGGTATGTAACTCAGAACTTGTTGGTGACTTTTGTTGTTGGAGAAGGTGTAACACGTTGTTGTTTTTGAGCAAGGTAGGATTGCATGGTACTTGTGCTGCCTTAAGGCTAGTAAGCTCTAGCTCTTTCTTTTCCCTTTTGAGGGTTTCTTCCCTTAATTTCCTTTCTTTTATAAATTCCCGTAGAATCTTTTGCTTATATATAGCTTTTGATAATACATTGTTCTTTTTTAATTAAATTTGTCTTCATATATAATTTTCTCTTTTCTTTGCTCGAAGAAAGAGTATTAACCACAATTTCATCACATCTATCTATCTATCTGTATCTATGCATATGTAATATGTATATGCAGCTGAATAATATTAAACTTAAACTAGAACATCAGTATTCAAGAAGTAGAAGAAGAAAAATCCTAATGTAGATTGTCTCAAATACAGCAAAATGAAATGAAGTTCATTTCCTTGCATGTAAAATTCATGACCAGCTTCTCGGATTCTCTGTGCCGTCTAGACACCATGATCAACCATGTACTTCGAGTGAGTGACTATAGCAAGGATAAATATTAAAGTAACAATATGATGATGACAACATTTACTATTCAAAATATTAATGTAAAGGCATGTATAATACACGTGTCAATATTCTGGTTATCATCTCATCTGCTGATTTGTCACGTCTCCAATGCAAGTATAGAGGGTACAAGGAGGACAATTAATATATACGATGGTTCACCCTTATATATTTTTGGATTTTTATGTAAAATTAATTCTTAATATAAATTTTCTATTTCTTTGAATATATCTTTTCCTACGCATGCACGTATCCAATCACCAATAAACATTTGGAAATAAGTCTATCTCAGAGACCAAGAATTGCCACACATATATAATTAGTTTTGGAATATTGAACTAGCTATAGCTAGTATAGTGCAAAAATATTACTACTGAAACTAAATTAAAATGAACAAAACGACCAATATTAAAATCTTATAACCCATTAATTTGAGTGCATCTGAGTATGACCCATTTGCTCGTACCTCTTGTTGATTCAAATAATATTATTATCATGCACTTTCTCTCTTTCTTTCTTTCTTTCTTTCTTTCTTTTGGTTGGAGAAGGTAGCTAAAATAGATAATCTATCATGCATGTGTGTGTTGTGTTCTTGGTTGGGGGAAGGTAGAACAGATTATCTATCATGTATGTATGTGTTTGTGCATGTGGTTCATGAGATCTAGAGAAAGAGAAAGCAAGAGATCCTGAGCCTAACTGATTGTTGAATTATTTAGAAACAAAGTTGTCTCCCATGGCGTCTTTTTCTGTCTGTCGTGAACCAACTTTGTTTTTTCTCTACATAAAATTCTCCTTCACACATTACTATATATAATAATAATAATCAATCTTTCTAATATTTCTTACCCATGAATATATAATATCAGCTAAAGAGAGAGAAAGAAAGAAAATTCGCCTTTATTTCTTTATTTCTATTTTTCTCCTACATCTGATGACCTATTAGTCTACAATACTATCTGCCCTATGTACTTTTGTAACAATTAAAGCTAAATATATATATATAAAAAAGAAAATTGGTGAATTCCATGGTTCCACTTAGTTGACATTCCGTTGAAATTAACACAAACACTACCCTCTTGTATGAATATGGATGTCTTTCTTTTTAATTTGCTTCTGGTCAACACACCACTTATACTCGTCTCTATGTATATACTTTACTTCTCCTGTAAACTTCTGCTTTCTTATTTATTTATTTGTTTTTCTTTACCTGATGGGTGCAAGTTAGATTCATGGGTTGATAGGATTAATAGGGCTGTTTGGTACTATATCGAAAAGGAAATTTGTTTTTGAGATTTTAAAAGAATAACTTTAAAAAAAAAAATTGAAAATGGTGAACCAAACAGGTCCTTAACTTCTGAACTCTGTGTTCTCTCTTTTTTTTTTTTGGATATAGAGATTAGGGCAGATGGAGGATGGGGGAAAGGCATCTGGTTATATGTGTCGTTGTGGTAATTATGATATCCAACTCCTGGTGGTTTCATGTGCTGTCTTTTTAGTGTTATAATAAGGGAATATATTATCTTTTATGTTATTTTATTTTATCTTACTCTTCTTTTCTTTTTCTTATTATATTTTTCCTGAAAAGTTGGCCAGCTTTTGATAATTTTGGATCTTTTTCTCACCCAAAATCATTGCCAACATACGTTCCTGTGGCGAAAAAGCTTTTTCATATTTTGTACATTTATTATCATTCAGTGGTACTACTGTTCATGATGGTCACACGTACTTTCCATTGCATGCAACAAGCTTGTTGAACGTCCCAATGTCACTCTTTTCTCTTTTTTATCGTTATTTTACCTTGCTGCGCCTATTCTTCTTCATCACTTTTCTATAAGTGTGTTAATATACATAATCTCGCAGAAAGGGCCTTTTGGGCCCTTTTTAAAATCTCAAGAAAATATCTTACTCTCTAATCATTTTGTTATTTTTTGTAGGTTTTCCCTCTATATATATATTCTTCACAAAGTGACCCATATGTAACCATCAAATATATATATATATATATATATATAGTTTAATTGATTGAAGAACTGAATATAAGTAAAGTTAAAATTTAGGTCTCGAGTTCGAGTCTAAGCGTGTTCCAATTTATTTCCTTTGTTATGAAGGTTAGCCTAGACGTCTCTGTTGTGTTCGAATCCGAAAGAATTAGTCTCATCCAAAAAAAATGAAAATATCTTTCGAATGTCAAAAAATTGATAATAATAAAAAAAATGTTATAAATATATATATATATATATATATATATATATATATATATATATATATATATATATATATATATTCCAGGTTGATCTAGCTATTCGTGCCCTAACTGGGGTAGCCCAAGTAAGTTTTGTATTAATATATTACTTGTTGCTTTATAAACATGTTATTGACCTTAGCCAAATTGGTTGAGTGGCAATTATAGTTGTCTCCGGGGTAGCCCAAGTAAGTTTTGTATTAATATATTACTTGTTGCCATATAAACATGTTCTTGACCGTAGCCTAATTGGTTGAGTGGCAATTATAGTTGGCTGCCGTAAGATTGTTGGTTCAAATCCACCAACGTATTGATCCTTCTCTTCATTTTCATCCTTCTACCCAATAATAATAATCAATAAATTAATAAACAATTAGATATAAGCCGACATTAAATAATTTAAAAAAAAAAACAAATCAAAAAAATAAAAAAAAATTATCAATGTCACTATCGCTATTATTATTATTTTTTAAAAAAAATACTTCTCAATAAAAGAAAATTAAAAAGTGAGATACATTAATTATTTGAAAAAAATAAATATTTTCTTTTAACACTACCATGCATCCACATTCATTTGTATTTCAAGTCACTTTTTGGTACCTACCTCTCATTTAACTAAAAATTCATTGTAAATGAAATTAGTAGTGTTGCTAAACTGTGAGTTGCTATATGGATCCACTTCTTTCACTTCCTGTATGAGTAATGATATTTAAATTATAAGTTTATATATTTTATAATTATCTTTTTCATGTTATTTTAAGTCTTATTCTACCTTTATTAACATTATGAGATATTAACAAGTCATTTTTCTTAATTAGCCTAGGTATCTTTATTGCGTATATTTGAATCATCTTCAACTATTTTGAATACATGGACGTAGCTATTCATGACTAGCCTGGAATTAGGTAAATATTTTTAAAAAATTATTCCATAATGTCCTTAATTTATACCTTTAATTCTTAATTCAACGCCAAATCACCCAAACCCAAATTACAAATGCCCAAATTACTCAAATCGCAAATCTAAGTCAACTCCCAAATCACAACTCTAAATCAATGGCCAAATCGCTCAGGACCTCCTGCAACTTTTCTTCTTCTTCAAACCCCTAAAATTCAAATTGCCCTAATCGCAGCTCCAAATTAATGTCCAAATTGTAGCTCCAAATCATAACTCCAAATTGTAGCTCTAAATCAATGCTCAAATCACCCAAAACCTCTATCATATCGTCGAGATTTTTCTAAAAAAAAAATTTAGCCTACCCAAAAGAAAAATCCTAACTACGCCCCGATTGTAAAGCTTTTCTTTCTTACATTCTTTCTTGTCTCTTGTAGGATAAATAGAGGGTATGATGAATTAAAGGCTGTGGAGTGATCTAATTTGAATAAAATTGAAAAGAAATCCAATCAGGCCAATTGCTTATAATAATATAGTTTGTAGCACAACACTTATAAATGACTTAAAACTGTTAAATATGTAAGCATGAAATATTTATTATTATAAATAAATTTAAAAAGATGCAGCTAAATATGCAACGAAATTAAATGCTGAATGGCTTGGGTTTGGCACCGTGCACCCCAAGCCCTTGAATCAAAAGTTGTCAGTCTATTGGACGCGGCTGCACCTTGATCCCATGGGTACTTGACAATGTACTCAACCCCCATACAATATTTGTAAGATGCACATGTCATGTTTAATGAATGTAAACGTCTTTAATTACACATATAGTTACATATTTTTAATTAAAAAAATATTAATTTAATTATAAATTTTATAACTATAGGTATATTTTAAAATATGTAATGAATAATAATTTTATATATATATATAATTACACATATAATTATATTTTTTTATAATTAAATTAACATTTTCAGTTAAATATATATATGATCTTTTTAATTAAATATTTGTACGTATATATTGAAGGGGTTTACATAATATAATAAATATTAGTTAAATATATTATTGTCTGATCTGACAACTAGCGAATTAATTAATTAAGAGAGGGGGGGGAGGGGGGGCAAAAGCACATAAATCCTCATTTTCTGTACTTACTGTCTATAACATGAGTCATCTTGGGATTGTTAACAAAAAAGAAAGTAACAGAATCTCATCTAAGTGAATATAGACAACCATATATAACAGTAATCTTCCACAGATAACATTCTAGTTTAAAGCAAGGTTGGAACTGATTAAACTAATGCTAGTGATAAAGTGTCCCAGGAACATAAAGCAATATAAAAACCTGTGAGCATCGCTAATTGTGTACTAATGTTGATTATAAATCTTAGGACAGCAAGAAGTTTGTTTTTTTCTGTCTCAATAATTTTTGGCTTGATTCATGGAAGCATGGAGCAATACAAATTATTTTTTAGAGATACTCCCTATTAATTTAGGCAGATAGGTCTATTTGAAAGATAGATATTGAAAGATAGATATCGAAAGCTTTAACTTAAATAAAAACATCTTTTTTTTCTTTCACTGATATAATGGAATGAAAATTCTTAAGATGAACATTATATATAAATAATAATAATAAATAAATAAAAACTGTTGATGCAGAATCTGACCAACACAAAGTAGATGAACACGTGTAGAAAATGGTCGTATTTGAAAGTATGAACTCTCCGGTTCCGGTGAAGGTTTGTTAACTTGATCTGAGAAAAAGAGAGAAACCAATATGGTTATTGTAAGTAACACCGGTGTGGTGCCGGTCAAAGACCCTCCGATGCCTAAGTTAGAGCTTGTTCAAGACTATAACAATAACTCTTGCAGAAAGTTCTTTGTACCTTATAGTGAGGGTGATAGGTCTTATTTATAGATGAGGTTATCTGGCCGGAGTGGCTAGCTGCCCAATAGGCATGGTGCCACGTGTCATTTCGTCGTTGGTCGATGTGAGTTGGATGAGCTTATCTATTCTGAGTTGGTCTTGGAGAAGGAATCTCATTCCGTCCTGGATGATCCCTATTTTCTAGATTTGTTTCAGAGGATGAGTCATATCCCGTCTCAATGCGAAGTTCGTGTTTGATACGTGCACAACTATCTCGGATTCCTCGGGATATGATGTGCTAGGAAGGACTCTCCTATCTTCTCTGTCATGCTTGAACATATCAGCTCGGCTCAAGGCCGAGCTGTCGACGATGAATCAGCTCGTCTAAAGGCCGAGCTTCTAACAACGAGCTGGGTTGGGCCGAGTTAACGATGTCATCGTCTTTTTCAAATTTTTGTAAACATCACCTAGCCTGCTCAGCTCGGTCGGTTTCAATGGTTAAAGCAAATCAAATTTGACTGAGGACACTTGGCGGTCTTATCATTTTACGCCATTTTTACCTCACCGCCTTGGCTCGTCAGCCTCTACACATGGCTTACGCTTCTTTATCACCAGCTTAGCTCTTCTGGTGCCCAGGTCAGCTATTATTAGAGCTAACTACCCAACAAAAACTATCCATGAACTTCTCAAGTCAATAAAGTCTTTAATTTCCCAAGTACATGAGGTTATAGATGCATGAATTTATTTTCTCTGTTCTATCTCTCATGTCAAGAGTTAAATTTTTATATAAACTACAAGAAGTTATATCTTTATTAATTATCTCTTTTTATTTTATTATTATTTTTGTTTATGAACCCCGGTGTCCCCGCTAACCCTTTTGCGGGGCAAGAGTATTTTAGAGTAGAAAAATTCAAAGGTTGTTGGGCATCCCTCCCTGAGGTGGGCAGGTAAGTGTGGGTTCAAACTCGGATTTGAAATCAAGACCTCACTTTTCAACCACAACTTATATCTCGTCCTTCGTTCAACGAAGCTACCCAACTTTGGGTTTAATTATCTCTATTTACCTTACCTATTAAAGATAAAGGATATATCATTTTATAGTTGGAAATAAGAAGGAAAATATTTCGGCAAACGTTGGCTAACTTCAACAGTATGCATCCGGACCCTTTTACTAGAAGTTGAGAGTTCAATTTTCTCCCCTTAAAAAGAAGTGAGAGTTTTTCCTCCCATAATAAAAGTGAGAGCGACGTCATGGTAGTTGGTTTGCATGGTCTCCATCCGGGGTCCTAATGCCACTCGCCGTTATACTCATCTTCTTGGTCCTACTAAGGGCTATGGCTTCCTCTGATCTCAGTGTCAGCATGCTGTTGACTTATGTCAGCACTAAAAAAAAGGAGAAAAATATTTTGGATAATTTCAGTTGGATATTGACTTGAGAAGCCAGCATATATATTTTGGGCTTAAAGTGAAGAAAGTTGGCCATGACTCCAGCCAATTTGTTAAAAATGGGCTTGGTTGAAATGGATATATATATACCTTAATTTGAATATTGAGGCCCACAATAAGAATAGATGAAGGAAAGACTAGTATTTCATTTCATTTCAAGTATTGTTTAATAAAGAAAATAACTAAATATTTTGTAATTATTCCAAATCATCAATTAATCCGCACGTGATGATTCTTTTTACCTTACTTAAAACTAATTAATTATATTCAAATGTGTTCACTCATGTTCATTATTTATGGGTAAAGAGACTAATTAAAAAAAGAAAATTTAGACTAAAGATTTTGCAATTATTCAAATCATCAATCAATCCACGTGTGACAATTATTTTTGATATTATGTAAAACTAATTATTTTCAAGTGGGTCCAATTATGTTGATTAATTTTGGCTAGAAAAATTAATTAAGAATTTACAAATGAAGAAAAGGAAGCTTAAATATTATAATTTCCTCCAAGTCTCTCAACTTTTTGTGGAGAGGTTCCTCATAAAAAATGTGTGAAGAGTTGTATATATATATATATATTAAAATTAGTTGGGTGTGAATTAAATAATTTAATCATAGAGCTTCTAAATGAACATATCAAATGAAGTTGCTTTGCTCGCCTACTTAATAAATTTTCAATGTTACGGATAGAGAGAGTGTATTTTTCTTGTTTAAGTTGTGTATAAATTGTTTTAAAAATAAAGTTGTGTATAAATTAAACAAAAACTGATATTTTCTGTTGGATTTACTCTTTTATTTTTCAAAAAAAAGTTGTTTCAATTTTAGTAATTAAAAAAAAAACTTTTGTGATCCAAAAATAATAATTTAATTTAGAAATAGAAAACTCAAAAAATGGCTTTTCATTGTTTTAGGAAACAAACTGTTTTTTTTTTAAAAAAAGTTAAAAATTATTTACGAATCCACTCAAACCATACAAGTTTATGTGATTTTAGATTTTTAAATACAAAAAATAGTAACTGAATCACCAATTAAAGGGGCCCTTAAGGTTTGTGACATTCCAATCAAATCGAATCAACTTTTTTTTTAAATCTTAAAAAAAAAAAAAAATCAAATAAAGAGAAAATGATGAACATTTTGGTTCTTTATTTGAATTTAAACCGGGCCAAGCCATCGCAGCGAACCGTTGTACAGTGGACACCAAAACACATATAAAACCGGATTAAACTTTTATCTCCTCAGAACTAGACGACCTTACTTCCTCCTTTCACTTCGCTTTCTCCTTCTTGTTCCCACTTTCAACTTGCAATTCCTTTTCCTTTGATGAATTCAATTTAATTTCCGATGAATCCTCTCTTTTCAACAATCTCTACAAAACCACTTTCTTCTCATTCTTCTCCGAAACTCATCTTCAACAATGGAGATTTCTCTCGCTTCAGAAAGTTTCGCAAAAACCCTAACCGCATTTCTTTTCGTCTTCGAAACTCTTTGCGGTCCGACCAGAATCGTGCGTCGAGTGGTTACGTCAATCAAGAACCTGTAGCTGAATCCGAGGTTTCTTGTTGGGGAGGGGATTGCGGATGCGTTGAAGTGATCGGGATCGGTAGCCGTAAGGATGCTGTCATCAATTTCTGCCTTGAATCTCAGTTTCAATCGTTTTCTTCATCTATCAGATTCTGGTACGCGCTCGATCTTTTGCTAACATTGTTTTTAAATTTCTGAATTGATTGAGAATTTGAGATCATATCTTTGGGGATTAGTAAGCGATATAACGTAGCAAAGCAAGCAGTCTTTAGGTCAGATTTAGTGAGGTACCTGTATTTTATCGATTTGAGTAGAAGTTACTTTTGGCTGGTTAGACCACCTTATTTTTTCATACTCAATTCTGTTACGAGACGATCTTATGAAACTATTGAATCACCTTATTTATGTGTTCTTTGACATTATAATTGGAAAGTATTATTGTTTTTGGTATTAAAAAGAGCGTGAATGATGGTACGAAATAAGTTTGAAATGTGGATGGTCCTTCATAAATAGGAAATCTTCAGTGACCTTGGCAAAAGAGAGAAATATCTAAGGAGTAACGATGGTCAGAGAAAGGTATAAACACATGGAAATTATAAGGGGAATAAATTTAAAGGGAATACACAATGTAGGAAATCAAAGAAATTTAAAAGTTATCAAAATAAAAGATTATTTTCAATTAAAGGAAAAGCTGATAAGAAAGAAATTCAAATCTTATTTATGTGGTAGAGAAGATCACAGAAGACCATATTGTTCAAAGAGAAACGATACACAATTCAAATCTTTTCCTATGATTTAGAAAGCATACAAGATTTTGATGAAGTATCAGATACAAATTCCATCTTTTCCTATGATTTGAATAAAAATGATTATGAGGAAAACATTGATGAATTTAACAAATTAGAAGAAGATCATATTTGTTGGAGTTAAATTTGCTATATGAAGTTGATCATAATCATACTTTAGTTTAGAAAGAAAATAGTAAACGACTTGGTTTTGAATGAGTTTGGTTTGGATTTGGTTTCAAAAATATGTAACCTAATTTGTTTGGGGCATTTTAGATTTGGGACTTTAATAATCAATTTAAAATCGAACTGAACTGACTTCAAAGTTAAAAGTGTTAATGTTTAAAATTCTTTTTATGTTGTATATATTGTCATAAATAATTGCATTATAATCTTATATAGCAAAAACTTTTTTTTCTTTTTTTTTAAAGATGTGTATCAAGGCATGAAAAATCAACAAAATTTGCCAAATTTTTGACAAATTTCTTTGATGTCAAACTTGCCAAATTAATGTGTGAGTAATTTCAAAAATGTAAAAATTCGATGGAAAATTCGACAACATTTAATAAATTGCTATAGAATTCGATAAACTTCAACAAAAGTTTATACCTTGTTGGGATAGAATTCAAAATAGTTTTTTGTTTTTGAAAACAAAGATTCCATGAAAACTTTTTTGGCCAGGCTGTTTTTGAAAATTTCAAAAACTGTTTTTTACTTAAACCTCAAGATTTTTGAAGCAAAAAAAGAAAAAAAGAAAAAAGAAAAAAGAAAAACCTTATGTTGTTTTCTAGAAAAATTACTTTATTTTTACAATTTTTTTTTTTCAAAAACCATATTCAAATTTTGAAACAAAGAGACATTTAATTTTGCAATTAGAAAAGCCAAAAATTTCATTAAAGAGACCTTTAATTTTGCAATTTGAAAATGCAAACTATTCAACATGAAATTTGACGAAATTCAATAAATTTGACAAAATGGTTGACTTGTTTTATTTCATTTGCAAAACGCAAAGGAGTTATCAAAATTCAAAAGCTATGTACCATTTTCATTTCTTCAACCAACACAACATTATCAAAAAAGAAAAAGAAGTCTAGTAACAAGCTAACAAATTATGCAATTTTGTGGGATATGCCTTGTGGAAAAAAAGAAGAAGAAAGGAAGTAAGAAAAACAATAATAAAGAAATATAGAAAGTAAAATGAGATAAAAACTTAAAAATACATTGAAAGAATTCCCAAAACTATCTTTCTAATTTTAAATCCCATATAACAAGATGGAAAAACAATACATTTTAATAATAAACTAATAGATTAAGCGATTTAGAATGTCAAACTAGCAAATTATATAGTTTAGGAGCAAGCCACCCCAAAATTGAATAACAAACCACGAAAAAGAGATTAAGATTAGAGACCACCATTTTAAATTTCATCAACCAACTTGAAATTAATTTTATTAGGTCATTTATGAATTTTTTTATGCATTAAAAGTGTCTATTTATATCAATTTTTAGCATATATTACAATATATCTATATGTTTTTGCATCTGTGCAAAATTCTCGGAACTTTTTTAATTTGGTGAATTTTTATAAAAATTCTCCATATAAAATTAAACTTCTCTGAATTAATTTCTATTTTTAAATAACTATTTTGCTTCTATACACATATATATTTAATCAACTCTATTATTTAATAAATGTATATTTAAAAGTGCAAACCGTTCAACCAAAATCAAACCAAACCAAACCAAACTAATTATGTTCAGTTTGTTTGCCATAGTTGATTGGTTCAATTTGGTTTAACAAACTACCAAACTGATTAGTTTTGGTTTGAATGTAAAACTGAACCAAACCAAGTCGCACACCCCCATGCACAAACACGCCCGTGCTCTTCACTTTTTAGCCAAAATAACACTTTGGTTTAAAGGATCAAGGTTACTTTTCTAAATAGAGGAGTGCAATATGTGCCACTCGTATTAGGAGAGGCTCACATATGGGACCTCTTCTTTTAAAAAAGTTATACTTGGTTCCCTTGAGCTTGAGCATATCTTATTTAAAAGAAGGAAGTCAATGTGGTCGACACATTGTTCCCTCCTTTTTTTTTTAAAGAAACTAAAAGGCATTTTATATATGTATTGATAAAAGGAAAGAAAATTGTACATAATCGTCAGTATAGACCACACTCCTATATAAATACAAAATTTTCCCACCCTCGAATCCAATTACCCACCCCATAGCCTCTTGATAGGCTACTATTAGCTACCCAAAAGGAGGCTAATAAATGAGAAGACTCCCACACTTTGGCAGCCGAGTGAAACTTATCAAGAAACGCCTGTTTGTTCCTCTCCTTCCATAAGAACCATAAAACTGCCAAACACACCACCTTCCAATGGTCCCTCCATTGTAACTGAATATTGTTCATAAATGGAAAAATGGTTATTTTCGCCACAATTGCCTCATCAACCCCCGTGACAGGGAAATGGGTCCTCCATCTGCACCAAACCTGCTTAGCAAAAGTGCAATGCTAATATAGATGTCGCGTAGATTCTGACTCCCTTTTACAAAGATTGCACCAATATGGAGATAAATACATATGTGAGAACCTTTTTTGCAACCTATCCCTTGTGTTCATCTTCTCATGAGAAGCTACCCACCCCAAAAATTTAACCTTTGATGGCACATGTGCTTTCCATATTAGACTATGATTTGAAAAAAGGGAAACGTGAGGCTCATTGATGATGGAAGAATGAAAGGACTTGATGGTGAAAAGACCAGACGGGTCCCATGGCCAAGAGATTCTATCATGGTCTCCAAATAAGTGACATCCCTCCAATAACCCAAGTAAAGACAAAAGCTCAACCTCCACTCTGGGCGGGATGATCCTACCCAAATGAAGGTCCCAAGACACAACAGAAGCCCTCGAGTTTCTTACAAAATCAATAACGGGTTTGTTGTGGGAAGAGTGTCTGAAAAGTCTAAAAAGTATCGTTTCCACACCATAGATCCTCCCAAAAACGAATTGAATCCCCTTTACCAAGTTTAAGTCTAGTCAAGGGAGAAAAAATGGGATACACAAAAGAGATGAATTTCCATGGGCTTCTAAAAGTAACTCTATTAGCAACCCCAACATCCCTTTGGTTTGCCTTGAGACCATGCCTGCTGCCAATGACTTTTCCCCATAATAAGTTACTTTCCCTTGGGAACCTCCATAACCACTTGTCAACCAATGCCTTATTTCTACGAATGAAGTTTCCAATACCCAATCTACCTTGCTCGACCTTCCTTTGTACAATGCTCCAAGCCACAAGATGGGACCCATGCTCCTTATCAACACCCTCCCAAAGGAAATCCCTCATTAATTCTCGATCCTTCCCGCAACCTTCATCGGAACCCGAAAAATTGACAAATAGTAGGTTGAGAGAGCATCCAACACAGACTTTATGAGAGTTAGTCAACCACCTTTAGATAAAAAACATCTCTTCCAACCATCTAATTGTCTAGCGACTTTTGAAATTACTAGATCCCAAAATTCAACTTAGAAGGATTCCCACTGACATACCCAAGTATTTCATTGGACACCCACTCGTAGTACACCCAATAATATCCGCCATCTCCCCCAACCACCTATGACAGATATTAATGCCTGCCATCTGACTTTTTGCCATATTAGTAGCCATTCCTGACAACCAGCAAAAACATTCAACAACCATGGACACATTCCAAATACAACTTTTGTTACCATCCAAAAAGAGCAAAGTGTTGTCTGCAAATTGAAGGTGTGTGACCTCCATGTTCTCACGCCCCACCGGGAAGCCCGCTATCAATCCAACCTCCCTGACTTTATCCAACATTCTGCCTAGCACATCCACCACCAAAGTAAACAGAAGAGGTGAGAGAGGATCTCCATGTCGTAGACCCCTTTCTCCAAAAAATTTACCACAAGGCCGCTCGTTGGCAAAGATCGAGTATGTCACTGACCGCAAGCAACCCTGTATCCATTTCCTCATCTTGGGCCAAAACCCTTCATTTTCAACACAAAATCCAAAAAATCCCAATTGACCATGTCATATGTTTTCGCAAAATCAAGCTTGAAGACAACCCCCTTCTTCTTTATAGATTTGTAGTCCTCCACCAACTCATTAGCAACCAATACAGAATCCACAATTTGACGCCCCTGCACAAAAGCCATCTGATTCCCAGAAACTGTATCCTGCAATACACCCTTCAACCTATTCGTCAATACCTTAGCAATGATCTTGTAAAGGCAGGTGGTAAGGCTAATAGGCCTGAAGTCCGCAACTCGCCTAGATATGTTTTTTTTAGGGATAATATATATATATGTTTCATTAGTGCTTTCATTGATGATCCCATTATGGAAAAATTCCACCAACACCTTCATGAGATCATTTTTTATGATATCCCAACAACTTTGGAAGAAACTTATGGTCATACCATCTGGCCCAAGAGCCTTTGTCCCATCGCAGTCAAAAACAACTTGCTTCACCTCCTCCATTTCAAAAGGCACTTCAAGCTCCTCACTAGTCTCCGCACTGATCGGGCACCAATCAATACCATCCAAACCCCACAGCCTATCACTACTCCTCGAGAAAACACCCCCAAAATAGTCAAGAATGTCATCGACAATTTCCCCCTCCTCTTCCAATAAGGAACCATCAACCCTCTTCAGTCTGGTAATAGTGTTAATAGCCCTTCTCCCACTCATAATTTTTTGGAAAAATTTAGAATTGGCATGCCCCTCTTTAAACCACCGAGTCTTGGAATGTAGCATAGCGGCCCGATCTTCCCTCCCACAAAGACTCCACAACTCAGCTTTAGCAATCGTCTTGTCACGCACCAGAGCCTGATTCCACTTACTCTTGTTGATGTTGTTGATGAACTAATGATTACTTCTTGCAAAATAGAAGTTTTTATTTTTCACAGATGGGCAGTTAAATTCTTCATTTTGGCTCGCATACATGCTTGATGTACTATTTCACTCTCTTTCATTTTATTAGTTTAGTGAACCTTGTGCTATGTGTTTGTTTTTTTGATACTGGGGGAAGGGGTAGTGCATTGTTCCACTATATGTAAGATGTTTTGGTTTGTAAAGGTTTTAGACTATTAAGATGTCTATAGAGTTAAGTGCTTTGATAATAATGCATATTTTTTGTACCTTTTACGATTTGTAGGGACATCCTGTTTGGTTGACATTCCTCTTTTGTACCTTTTAACTACTCTCTGTGTATTTATAATTGAAATGTATTGTAGGGACATCCTTTCAAAAGATTCACAAAAGGTGCAGTTACAACAGAGGTCCATTGGGAAAGGTTGTATCTTTTATACCTGCGGATTTGGTTCATTCATTAGTTTTATGTAGTAATACAAATTTGTAAGATATCAATAGATACCCACACTGATCAGCTGTTGCCAAATTGATGAAACTTTACAATGGATGGCTGACTGTAAAAACAACTTAATTATTCTTTAACAGAAGTAATTGTCTACTTGTCTGGCAATCGATGATCGCCAAGGCTCTGTTTGGTGATCGTAGACTAATCGTGGCAATGTGTTAGGCACACGACCAATTGTTGTTGATTTGTGACTACTTCTAACTTCCAGGACACAAGTTTATGCCACCACATGTATGACAAATACAACCATACTACTGCAGTTTCAGGTTGTGCGTTTGCCCCTGTTAGCATGTAGACAACATGTTTCAATTTTCAAATGAAGAAAATATGGGCAGCTTAAGGTGAAAAGTATATTCAGCGGAGTTCCGGATTGGCAACTGCATTCTATTGCAAAATATAGTACAGAAATCCAAACATTAGGGCATACAAGAATAGAAGAGCTGTAAGAGTGTCACTGTGGTGCACTGAATACTCTTATGATAAAATCACATTCTCACATTCTGTTCATATTCTTTCAGTTCCTTATGGCAGTGAATTATTTTTCTGATGAGCGGGATTAGCGAATTTGACAATCAACTAAGCTTTTTTTGGTTGGAATATTATGATAATTCTGTAGTTGACCCATGTAGTTGAGAAAAGGCTTAGTTGAGTTGAGTTGTTTATATTATTGAAATGCTGGTCAATAAATTGATTGGATGATGTTCTGCATTGCTGTAGAAATTGTGAGTCATGTCTATAGCCAAAGTGCCCGTCTCACTTGCCCACCTCATTCAGCTAGTTTGAGAGGTCTATCACTAATGGACATTCATTATAATCCAGTAAAAAGAACAGTGATAGATAAAAAAAATCACTTTCATTTAACTCATTGATTCTTTTGGTTTTGGTTTTATCGTAGTGCCACCTTGATATGTGACATTTTGAGTTTTATTCTCTGTTGCTTTCTATTTTTCTCATACTTAGCTCTTCAAGAGTTCTATTAGATTCAGTGAACATCTTGTCAGTGATATTTACAGCATATTTCTACTAATTTGTTCCAGATATGGGCGTACAGAACCTGGAAGTTTCATCAGCCTCGTTATCAACTCCATGTGCTGTTATACTTGTTTGTACATTCTTAACTTGTACTTTTATTTATTTATGGAAGTATCGAACATGTCCCCCATTATCTTTTTGTTCATTAATTTATGAAATCAATCTGAATCACTGAACTCATCAATCTTTTGATTATGTTGGCCAGACCTGTTTACCATAGCAAATAGGCTTTAGTTTCATTTCTTTGTAAAGGCCTTTCTTTCTTTGGAGTGCTTTAAGTACTGTTCGTTCCCTTACATTATACAAATTTCCTTAGATGTATGGGTAGCTACAACTGCTAGAAAATTAGAAATAGTCATGGGGGTGTTGTACAAATCATCTAAATGAATTTCAAACTATTGGTTTGGTGATCTTTTATACTTTTATTTTATATTTTATTTTCATTTCATAAATGATAATTTCCATTTAATGAATGCCATGCTTATATTATTACATTTTTTGTTTTTTATGATCTTGTTCTTTTCTGATTTTCATATTCTTGAAATCCTGTATTCAGTCAGCATGTCTGCAATTTTTTTTGCAAGTTTCGATACTAGTTTCATGTTTGATGGAATTTAGGATGAACCTAATCAGGATGGAAGCTTAGTTTAATCTTGAAGGAATTATGAATTCCAATGTTTGCTGGTTACTCTCATCCTCTCCTTTTCTGGTCCCTCTGATCGCTATCTGATTACTCTTATTTGATACACATATTTTGAGGAATCATTGTGTTGAATTTGGAAGAAAATGGAAAGACTCTTCTGTGATAGTTAAGCTGTCATAATTATGATTAAATACTGGAATTTGGTAATGTGGTTAATATTAAACCTTCTCTAGTTCTGTACTTCAATGGGGATTATAAATTTCACAAAGCCTTTTAAGGTAAGGTGTTGATGTGGGATAGCTTTATAAAATGGCTCTTCTTGTAAAATGCAAAATAATTTTCTTATGGAAGAATTTAAGATGTTTTTATTCGGAGCCTGCTTGACCGGAAGATTGAGAAGTGTACGTACATTCTCCTTATCCTTACTCATTCAAAGAGTATACATTCATGCGATTGTGAATAGGAAGAAATCTTGTGCTTGGAGAGGGAAAGCTTTCTGTTGATTCTGTTACATGAATTGTTGGAAAGATTTTTATGGGGTGAGATTGTGCATTTGGAGCATTTGAAAATTTTAATCCCATCTAAATTGAAGGTTTTTATTTGGATTCTTCCATTGGACTGAATTTTTGGTGGTCTTGCATGTCTATGTGATGTATTCGGCAAAAGAAAGAAAGCTAAATTGCTGA
Organism: Paratinospora sagittata; assembly: GCA_035771175.1. Lineage (NCBI taxonomy): Eukaryota > Viridiplantae > Streptophyta > Magnoliopsida > Ranunculales > Menispermaceae > Paratinospora > Paratinospora sagittata. Next base: position 42,912,383 of record CM069589.1, on the reverse strand, counting down.
ATTTTTTTTTGATTCTGAAAAAACTGTCTTCCAATCTCCAACGCCAGCCTTTAAATAGAAAAAACAGAAAGCTACTCCTAATTCTACTAGGACACTAAGTAAGACTTATCCTAATTCTACTAGGATTCCTTTTAACAACACAAAATAGAATCCTATTTAAACATAACCACATTATCCTAATAAGACTCAAAAATAGAAACAAATAAAACTAATTACAACTCAACGACAAAAACAAAAATAAATAAAAATAACTAACACGTGCTACATTAGATCCCCCTCTCGTGAATTAAACTCGTCCTCAAGTTTAAGTTGATAAAGCGAACTCATCTGGCGCATAAAATTGATAAAGATCTGCCACATTAAAGGTATTGGAAATGTGTAAATCATTTAGAAGTTCCACATTATAAGCATTTGGATTAATCTTCTTAAGTATGTGACAAGGGCCGATCTTTTTCATCTTTAACTTGTTATAAGTTCCTATTGGAAACCTCCCTTTCCTCAAATGAACCCTCCACAACTGTGACCCTACCAAGATGTCCATCCAAGGCGTCCAGACTCTGTTTAACCTCTTCAACGACCTCCCTCCATCCTACGCTACGGTGATCCACGCCACCACTAGGGTTAGTTCCTAAGCTCACCATTCCCACAAGCCCTAGAAACTAAATCTCTTTGATACCAAATGATGTATTCGGCAAAAGAAAGAAGGCTAAATTGTTGAAAATTTTATTGATTATGAAAAAACTGTCTTCCAATCCCAATGCCAATCTTTAAATAGAAAACAGAAAGCTACTCCTAATTCTAGTAGGACTCTAAGCAAGACTTATCCTAATTCTACTAGGATTCCTTTTAATAACATAAAACAGAATCCTATTCAAACATAACCACATTATCCTAACAAGACTAAAAAATAGAAACAAATAAAACTAATTATAACTCAACGGCGAAAACAGAAATAAATAAAAATAACTAACACGTGCTACATCACTATGTTATTTGTATTGTGGGGTCATCCATTTGTTCATTTTATGTTGGCTTTGAAGTTTTCAGTTTCTTCCTCTCTTGTTGTTTGATATGCTATGTTTGAACTAGAAGGATTTTGCAAGATTGACATGGATCCCTACTGGATGTTTGCAAATTAATTGGGGGATTCATGATGGAATAGTTAGTAATTTTGTCCCATTGTAGGGTTAATTACTTTTATTCATGGCATATAATTTATTACTTCTATATTTCTAATTTCTAAATTCATATGATCTGTTAATAGCAACAAACACATAAAAGGGTGAAAAACACATCTTCTAGATATAGGCAAATAAATCTTGGGTTCCTAGTTTAAAATTCCTAGGTTTTGTGGCATGGCATGTCTACTTTAGTTTTATTTATTTATTTATTTATTTTAAATGAAACAAACACAAATATATGAATAACAAAACTGTAAAACAAGATACCGCAGCAGGTTAGAATACCAGAGGTGCTCTAACAAGCAGAAGTAAACAACAAAATTAATCAAAGACAATAACCCCTTACAAAACAACACCAACAACAATTACAAGCAGTTTTCCCAATTTCTAACCCAATCATTAATTGAGTACGCTCCGTTTATCTTGAAAGCAACCAACCAAGAGCTTGCCAAAACAAGAATATCATTCCATAAAGACTCAACGCTTCTAGAAACACCTACAAAAATTCGTTGATTTCTTTCAATCCAAATCAACCATAATATAGCTAATGATCCCGACCTCATCACCCATCACCATGAAGACCTCGAGTATTCTCCAAACCCAAGCAAACTTCACGTGAATTAGGAACCGCGAATTTGCCTCCAAGTCTCATATTCGTATTCTCCCATATTCTAGTAGAAAAAGGACATCCGAAGAAAAAGGTGCTCCACTGTCTCTTTATCCTGAAAACAAAGAGGGCAAGCATGTCGAAGAAGGCACGTGTGAGGAAATCTTCTTTGAAGGACCTCTCCTGTGTTGAGCTTATTATGAATTGTTGTGGAGAAGAGTAAAATCTGTGGGATTTATTTCCTTTAAGGAAAGATGATAATTTTAGTAGTCGTTTTATTTAGCAGTTACTAAAATTGTAATTATAGCTATATGTGTGCATAGCCCTGTATGTCTATATATATGGTGTCCCTCCATTAAGACATCATCAAGAATAAGAAAATATATTTCCTCTCTTCTCCCGTGGACCTAGGCCTTGGAGCCGAACCTCGTTACATCTTTGTGTCTTTTATTAGTATTTAACATGGTATCAGAGATTTAAGCTCGTACAACTGGGAAATTTTTCTTTTCTTCCGACCTTCATCGTCGAAATTGTTTTATTTTGGCCTTCATTGCCGAAACCTTCATCGCTGGCCTTCATCGCCATTATTCGTGTTGCTGATTGGAGCGTACGTCTTCATCACTGCTACTATATCACCATCGACTACTGCGTCTTCCTCATCGCCATTGCCGATATCCTAATCGTCGTCGACGCCTTCGTCTCCATTGCTACTAGTGTTTCAGTCGCCGCTGCTCGAACCCACCATTGCTGATCTTTGACGTTGCTACTGATCTTCGTCGTCTCTCGCGCATCTCTCTCACATATCTCTCTTGCGCATCACTGCATCACTGCATCTCTCTAATCTCCATCGCCATCTGCAGCTCTTGGGAAAAAGAAAAATGTCAGTTACTTCCGAAACAATTGCAGACTCCCCGGTGCCAGACGGATTCAGCCAAGACGACATTGAAAGATTGAAATCTTTGCTTGGCACACTGGACAAACCCTCAGGTACCTGTTCATTGGCCCATTCAGGTAACTTTCCTATTTCTATTGGATATAACGTCTCGGATAAGTCTTTTGCTAACTCTTGGGTTATAGATTCTGGTGGTACTGATCACATGACTAATTCCCCCAATTTATTTCATACCTACAACTCATGTCCTAGTAGTCGAAAAATAGCCACAGCTGATGGATCCTTAACCACAGTTGCTGGTATAGGTGATGTTCACATCAACCCCACCCTTACACTCAGAAATGTTCTTCATGTTCCTAAACTATCTACTAATCTTATCTCTATTAAAAAACTGACCCATGATCTGAGTTGTAATGTAACCTTCTTCCCTACTTACTGTGCATTTCAGGACCAGGACTTGGGGACGATGATTGGACATGCTAAGGAACAGGACGTGTTGTATTACCTTGAGAAGTACATCCTTTCAAGAGTAACACTTCATTTCTCTCCGAGCACAAATTTTCCAATAAAGAAAAGCTATGGCTCCATCATCGTCGCCTTGGCCATCCTTATTTTCGAACCCTTAAAATCTTGTTTCCTTTTTTGTTTAAGTCTCTCAATGTTGAAGATTTTCATTGTGAAGTGTGTGAACTTGCGAAACACAAGCCTATATCTTTTCCACTTAGTAATGAAAGAAGTTCGGATCCTTTTGATCTCATTCATAGTGATATTTGGGGTTCCTACCCAATACCTAATGTTTCTGGAGTGCGATGGTTTGTGTCCTTCATTGATGATTGTACTAGAGTCTCGTGGATATTCTTATTGAAACAAAAACCCGATGTGAGCTTTGTTCTTCCTACCTTCCATAACATGATACACACCCAATTTGGTGCTAAAATCAAGAGATTTCGATCTGACAATGCTAGAGACTATTTTAATCAAACATTGACCAATTACTTCCAAACCGAGGGGATCCTTCATGAATCATCATGTGTTCACACCCCACAACAAAATGGAGTTGCTGAAAGAAAAAACGGCCACCTGCTTGATACAACCCGAGCCTTTTTATTTCATAATACTATGCTTAAGTCCTATTGGGGGGAAGTTGTCCTTACTGCAACACACCTTATTAACTGCCTACCATCCCGGACCCTTGGTTTCAAAAGTCCTATGGAAAAGCTATGTCAATTTTACCCTAAGCTCAAAATCTCCAATAATCTTATACCTAAGATATTTGGTGTGTATCATTTGTCCATGTTCACCAACCCAACAGGGAGAAGTTGGACCCGAGAGCTCTCAAGTGTGTTTTTGTCGGATACTCTTCCACTCAAAAGGGATATAAATGCTATTATCCGCCATCAAAGAAATTCTTTGTCTCTGCCGATGTCACTTTCTGTGAACTTGATCCCTATTTTTCCGCTCCTCTTCTTCCAAGGGAGAGTGTCATCATGAAAGATAAGGATCGGAACTCCGTTGATAACCCTTTTGATCTTTTTGGCCCCTTTAACCGCCAACAAACCAAACCCGAATCTCCTACACCTTCTGTACCCAATGACGAACCTAAGGATCGGATGACTGGAAAAATGTACTCAAGGAAGAAAGTTGTAGCTCCTGAACCGATGCAAGTTCAAGAATCTGAACCAATCCCTGAAAATGAGGTAACAAATCCTGAACTTTCTTTACAAATTTCATTAGTTCCTGAAACTAACAATCAAATTATTTCAGTTTTTCTTACCATCGAATCAATGTTGAAATGTAAGAAAAAACATGCAAAAAATCGCCAAAAAAATTTGGAAAAATCGGCAAAATTCGTAAAAAATCACCAACTTCGACGAAGTTTAAAAAAAAATTGTGATTTGTAGCTTAATAATGCAAAAAGTCGACGAAAGTGTCGACATTTCGGACACAGATTTTGCGTACGAAATATTACCGCGTGTGATTTTAAAACCAAAAAAAAAAATCAAAAAAGTAACTCGTGTGATCTATAAATTTGCTTCATCCGACCATTGTTAAGCACAAATAGAGATTGAAGGAGTGATTCGAGAAAGAGTTTGGATTTGAAACTTGAAAGGAGTAAAAAGAGGATTAGAGGAAGAAAGAAATACCTTACGATGGCGATGGCGAGTTTCTTGAGTTGTAGCGGGGTCGACGAGGGAGAAGAGAAGAATATGTTTCCATATATATATATATATATATATATATATATATATATATATAGATGTTACCATATATATATATATATATAGTATACTATAGTATAGTAATATCTATATATATAACATTGGTCTATATAGGATATTATATATGTTATATATATACTATATATATATTATATATATAACATTGGTCTTCTCGAACTTCGCCGAAATAATTTCGATTTTTAAAGGTCGAAGTTTCGAACCTTGACCATGGGACATACTCCACAAGCACAAGGACACAAAAGAAACAACCCCACAAAAATACAAAGTCAATAGACCAACATGGACCAGAAGAACCCCAACACCCACCACCTCAAAGGACACTCGAGGCCCTACAAACAACAACTCCAGCTCCTACTCCAATTAGAGATGGAAAACCCACCACTCAAGTTAGAATATGCCACCCAAGTACAAAGACTTGATAAGTCTTTTACAAATACAAAACTATATCCACATTGGCCAGCGTCCTTCTTCCTCTCCACTTTCAGTTGATCCCCCTTGGAAATATTGATGTGCAATATAATTACAGTATTGATGCGATGACATCATGTTATAGTAATAGTTTTTGCAATCATCAACAAACTTCTCGTACGTGTGTGGGTCAACTCTGGTGAATACTCCCAAGCGTGGATAAGTAGGATCACAATGAAAATCTCTTCCATGGGAATATGTATATGGTTGTGAGTTAAATGAGTGAACATATGAAGAGTTTGATGAACGAACACCTTGATATTCAGACCATCCGGTAGGCTTTACGCCACCATAGTTGTGATCACAGGAATAGTCACTTTGATATTCATGGGGCAAGACCCATCCAGTTGGTCTTACATCACGTGAAATTGATGTACTTTCAGAAGAAATGTTGCCTTGATATTCATCTGGCATTATCCACCCCGTTGGCTTGATACTAATATTTTCTTGTTGATTCCAACTGTAGCACCCGTGAGATGACATGGCTTCATTATTATCATATTCTTGTTGTTGATATTTTGGGTAGCTATATGATGATGATGATGATATGGCTTCAGTGTCACCTTCAATGCTCATGCTTCCCATAGCCAACTCAATATTATGAATATTTGTATGTTTTGATCCAGACGTATGACCGCGCCTTTTACGTCCATATGTTTGTCTATGCATTGATGATGGATGAGATCCATGGTCAGCATTCTGCGTAGAACGATCATATTGACTCTCTCCAGAAAATGGACTCATTTGCACCTGGCTTTGTTGCTGCCTCTGACCCTGACTCCATTGTTGTGATGCTCCACCACCCACATTATTGCCATCATCATCATCATCATCATCATCATCATCATCGTCATTGTCATCTGGTGCTTGTGTTGAGTCATCATCATGGCCATCATTGTTGTTGTCATCATCTACATCAGCCTCACTATCACTAATTGATGATATTGAATACCCTGTTGTTGGGACATTAACTTCTGTGGCCATAAATTCATCAACATCAACACCCATCTCTGTTGCAATGTACGGATTTGGTCTGCCACCTGGTTCATCCATCAAAGGTTGATTTGCATCCTTAACCCACTCATACAAGGGATTCTCATCTCCTTCTTCTAAAAAGATTTCTGTCAAATCAATTGCATCTTCAAGACGACCAAGTTCCGTATTTGTCCTTATATTTTTTTGCACGAAGTCTCATGTTATAGTGAACAAACACTAACTTTTGCAACCTTTCGTGCCCCAACCTATTTCTTTGTTTGGTGTGAATCAACCCAAAAGTACTCCAATTTCTTTCACCCCCTGAAGAAGATGCAGTTTGTGACAATATTTTTTACAGCAAGTACCCTTAAATTAGGAGCGGAGCTCCCATATAAATTCCACCAATCAGCTGCCAAAAAAAAGAAACAAAAAATAAATAAATATTAGAATTTTAAAAAATTATGATATTAAAACATATAATATGATTTTATCACCTGGATGCGTATTTTTTATTCTGCTTTGAGCTGCTGGTGACCCAAATGATCCCACTGCATCTCGAAAGAATTTTAACTACAAAGAATAAATATACACCATATAAACCTCAATTAAAGAAGTTATGACGTGCTATATAGTAGTTATAAAATTATAATGTAATCATATCTTACTTCATTTAATGCCTGCGCTTGTTTACCACCTTCAGGCAATAACTTTGCAATGACTTGGTTTAATGCATCTACCAAATCTGAACTTGTTCCAATTTGATGTTTATATTAATACAGAGGGTTCAAGAAATATGCTGAAAATATTAACAAATATAATTACATTATATACTATATATATATTAACGTATATGTTAATATTATATAGTATATATACAATATATATAATGAAAGCTTATTATTATTAATAATTTATATAGTTTAATATTGATATATATATTTTCTCAAAAAAAGAAAAAGAAAAATTTAAACGTTAAGATAAAAAAACCAAAAGATAAACCCTAACCTAACGTTTTCTTTTTGCCACCGTCTCAACGAAAGCCCCAATCGGCTATTCTCTCCTCTCCGCCGGCCGCCCGCCGCTACAACTCACCAGCTTGAAGTCGCCGTCGCCTCGTCTCTGTTCTTCTCTTCTCTCTCGTCGACATTTTTGTCAACTTTTTGCATTATTAAGTTACAAATCACAATTTTTTTTTTAAACTTAGCCAAAGTTGGTGATTTTTTACAAATTTCGTTGATTTTTCTGAATTTTTTCGGCGATTTTTTGCATGTTTTTTCTTACATTTCAACACTGGTTCGATGGTAAAAAAATCGAAATCAAAATTCGCCAAATTTTCAAACCATGCTCATGGTGTAATCTTCGCACTAGTATTTTTTTATTTTTTTATAATAAAGTGAAAATGCATTATATTTTAATTATTTTTAGTCAATTAGCTTGCATTCAATTTCTTCAATAACATATAATAGTATAATAATAATTCAAAAAAAACCACAATCGAATTTTAAATATATAGATTTTATAAACAATTAATAAATATACATGAAATCTTTCACATTAAAAAAATTCATGGAAAATAAATAAATTTTAAACAATATACAAATAATGAGACTACAACTTAAATAAGTCTTTGGGAGCTACTAACTATAGTGGTTAAATTTAAAAAAATGTTGCTTCGTTCTTTTAGGAAATGGTCTATCAAGTCTCAACACTTTGAAATTGAAGCATATTGAATTAAACTTAAATCTTTCATAAATCTCTTGACCTGAAAAAAGAAAAAAATTGTTAGATACAAGTAAATAATATAAAATTCATAACATGTGCATTGTGCGTTAAACATTGTTAATGTAAAAACACATGTTTCAAACCGTTATATTTATACTTTTATATGTGAAAAGTATCTGTTTATGTTTGTTTTCATCATTTCTAATAGTAATTATCCATATTTAAACATCTATATAGAAATTCTTTAAACTTCTCTAAGTTGACGAATTTTTACAATAATTCTCCAAGACTTTTCGAACTTCCCCGAATTAATTTCGATTTTTAAAGGTTAAAGTGTAAGGCGAAGTTGAAGTTTCGAACCTTGATTATCATCAATAAGGAACTCGAAAAAAGATTTGCTAGAGAAGGAGGAGTTGTGAAGGGACCAAGAAAAACTATCAGGTTGAGGAGAAAGATGATCTAGGTTTAGAATAGGGAGCAATGAATCTAATTCAGATTGTTGGCTAATTGCGAGAGTATTCGGGAGAAAGAGGTTCCATTGTATGGTTGATACATAGTCATTATTTGAAATGAAATGAGCTATATGGTGGTTAGCGTAAGGTGAAAGGTGGTATAACCTAGGGAAAATGTTTACTTTAGTTCATTTTGCCATTAAATTTAGTTGCTCGTAACTGACACAATATTGTTTGTAATATCTGGGTTTTGTTAACTTTTTGTTGCTGAAAATTTTATATTTTTCAGTACATGTTGCTCATGAAAGTTAATATTATTATTATTATTTTTTTTTTTTGTATTTAATAAAATATTTTATGTTAAGAAATCAGTAAAAATGATTTGCTTGAACTGATTATGATTCAATTCTTTCATGTAGTTCCTTCTCAATCTGAAGTTTTATTGGAAACACCCTCCATCCTTGTTATAGGTTGCTACTGCAGGATATGGCTCAGACCACATTACGGCGATCAAGCTTGTGAAAGCAATCAAGTCAACACATGGGTTGGCTGTTAGTATTATTTTGAAGCCTTTCAGCTTTGAAGGGCAAAGACGCCAAGATGAGGTGAAGTATACAGCAAGCTAGGCTTTTGGATGCTTGTTTTATTGTTATATCATGAAGAAAAAAGTAAAGCTAATGATGTTGTTTTGTAATTCTCTACTTCTTGCTTCTTTTCCTATCAAGTCTCATTTGTCACTTGCAGTTCTTAGCATAACAGAAGTGGGATAGGTTTGACATTGTGGTACAAATAGAAAAAGGGATCAAACTTAATAATAGTGACTAAAAAGAGTCCAAGGCTGCTGGAGTTTCACAATGATGATGGATTTCAGAGGTAAGGGTGAATGTCATATACATGTAGCTAAAGATATATGAGCAACAACTAGTTCATCGCCTAGGCTCACCCACCTAAGGCACATAATGCGGCTCTTTTGAAGAGAAAGAAACGGAAGAGTCAAAGACCTCAAAGAAACAGCTCTCAGGTCTAAATGAAGCTGGAATAAAAATTTATTCATTTACACTGATTATCGTGTTTGAGCTTCTAATTCATTTCCAGGAAAGTTCATATACTTCTTCCACGCCAAATACCCTTGCCAAGGGAAGCATGGGCAATAACCATTGTCCCCTCGTTGAAGGCCCTAAAAGTGGCCTCAAGTTAACCACAACATTGCTGCGAAGACTCAAATTTTTGGGAGATGTACAGTTGATAAGATGCTAATCAACAGCTCCCACTTACTGATATGAAGTTATGAACATGTCATGATAAACATCCCCAATAAAATTCCAGGATATAATTGGAATGGAGCTAAAGAATAATTCATCTAACCAAAAGAGTGAAAGTTGAACAAACATAACATTGTTTTCTAGATGGCTGGCAATATAACAATAAATGGGTGGAAGGCCTAATTCCATGTCCTAAAATAAGAAGTTAAGAACATTATACATAAAATATATCAAAAAATTAGTTAAGATAACTCTTCCTTTTCCTTCTATTTTGGAATTTGGGTGGGAGGGAGGGAGGGAGGGAGGGGGGGGGAGCTGGTAGGAATCCGTTTGCTTCTTTCTTAATAAAAGTTGACTGTTGGATTTGACTTCTACAGATACTTGAATCAATAAGATAAACAATGCCATGGACTGTTCAAATGGTTGTGACAATTTATACAAGTAACAAGTTATATATCATGTCTACTCCTCATCTCCCAGGATCTTAGCAACAATTTTTAATTTGTAAAAGTAAATACCAAAATAACTCTTGATAGCTTGTTATTTTATTGGTTATATTCTATATCAAACAATTCAAACCACAACTTGGTTGGTTAGTTAATGTAGAGTAGCTAACACATTAAGGTGAACAAGTGGATAGCAAGGAAGTCTTGAAACTTGAATAGGGAGAATTTGTGGAAGTTGGACTGAGAGTAGGAATTTGTGAATAGGTTTGTTTGCTTTTATCTCATTGTTTATGCTCTCATATATGGTTAATTTGCTGAAAATTATATGAATAAGTTATATGAAGAGTAAATTGTATTGACAATCCTATTGATGGATTTTGGTCATTGTATGCTTGTTATGAAATTTAGGGCCGGTTTGGTATGGCATTTAAAAACTGTTTTTTGTTTTTAAATTCAAGGTTCTATGAAAATGCGTTTGGTAGAGCTGTCTTTCCAAGATTTAAAAAGTGTTTTGAAATTTTAACTTTTTAATTTGTGAAGGAAACAAGAATACCATAAAAAGTTGTTTTCTATGTTTTCTAAACACTTTTAAAATCTTGGAAAGACATGTCAAAGAAGGTGGTTATTAAGTTCCTTCACCAAATGCAACTCTTTTTGGTTGACCTGGAGAGTGGTGCCCAGGTCGGTCTTGATGATGCTTAGTTATTTTGTGATATTTGGGTTGGGGTAATGTTATTGTGATTAATGAAGATCCTAACATGGAATATTCGTGGGTGTGGCTCGAAGGACAAAAGAGGCGTATGATCAAACGGTCCATCAGTAAAGTTGGTCCTGATTTGATCATTCTTCAGGAGGTGAAAAGACATTGTGTGGACAGGGTGGTGGTTGGTTCCTTGTGGTAATCGAGATTTAAGGAATGGGTTTATCTCCTGTCAGTTGGCTCCTCAGGGGGGCTTTTGGTTGCATGGGATACTAGGGGGGTAAAGGTATCGGATAGCCTCATTGGAGGCTTTTCTGTGTCTGTGAAAATCGAAATGGATTCTGATGCAAGTTGGCGGCTGTCGGGGGCTTATGGGCCTAATGACAAGAGATCTAGGTTCCAATTTTGGGATGAACTTGCGGGCTTGAGTAGTATCTGTGGGGACAGGTGGTGTGTTGCAGGAGATTTTAATGTTCTTCACTGCCTTTCAGAAAAGATTAACAGTGGGCGGATTACGAGAAGTATGCGAGACTTTGATGCTCTAATCAGAGAGTTAGCATTGTGTGACCCTCCACTACTTAATGGGGTGTTAACATGGTCTTATTTCAGAGTAAAGCTGGTGTGTTGTAGGCTGGACAGATTTTTAGTGGGTGCTGGGTGCTGGGTGGTCGGAGGTGTTCCCTTTTTTCAGACAGGAGGTGGGTAGCGGGGTTGTTTCTGATCATTGGCCAGTTGTATTGGATACTGTCAAGTCAAATCGGGTCTTGGGCCTGTCAGGTTCGATGCTAGATTGATTGATCATCAGGATTTCAAATCTTGCGTCGAGAGTTGGTGGGGGGAGGGGCGCTCGCTTGGGTGGGAGGGCTATCGCTTTATGCATAAAATTAAATTTGTAAAGTTCAAACTCAATGGATTGGGCAAATAGGTGTTGGGGTGGGAGTCCTTGAGGAGAGGTGAGCTCGAAAAGTCAATCATGGAGTTGGATAGGAAGGAAGGGAGCCCTGATTGGAATGAAGCTCTTGCCCACGATCGTTCCTTGGCAAAGGCAGAGTTGTGGAAACTCTGTGTTATTGACAATCAGGCTAATTCCAGATTCTTCCATAGACTTATGAGTGGAAGGAGATTGCTAAACTTGATTTCCAAAAAAGGGATGATGGGTCCCTTGTTGAAGAGGATGGGGAGATTGTAGTGGAAGTTCTTAATCATTTCAGAGGGGTCTTCTCAAAAAGTGTGGATCGTGCCTGGGGTGTGGATGGTATTGAGAGGCATCCAATACTGGTGTCTAGGTGCAAGATTCTTGAGGTTCCTTTTTCTATGGAGGAGGTGTAGTCTGCAGTTTTTGATTGCGAAGGTTCCAAGGCTCTTGGTCCGGATGGTATGACTATGAGGTTCTATTAGAGTTGCTGGGACATCATCAAGGATGACCTCATGAAGGTGTTAGTGGAGTTCTTTCATAATGGGGTCATAAATGGTTGTACAAATGAAACATTCATTTGTCTCATCCCAAAGAAGAATGTGGCAAGGAAGGTAGCTGACTTTCGGCCTATCAGTCTTACCAGGTCTTTGTATAAAATCATTGCCAAGGTCTTGGCTAATCAGTTGAAGGTGGTGTTACAGGGTACTGTGTCCGTGAATCAGATGGCATTTGTTCAGGGACGTCAGATTGTGGATGCTGGTCTCATTGCAAATGAATTGGTTGAAGATTATAGATCTTCCAACAAGGGAGGGGTGGTGTTTAAGCTTAATTTTGCTAAGGCGTATGATATGGTTAATTGGGATTTCCTTGATTATGTTTTGAAGATGAAGGGGTTCGGGTCTAGATGGAGGATGTGGATCTACGGATGCCTATACTCTGTGTCCTATTCTGTCTTCGTTAATGGTCGTCTCCAAGGCAAGATTGCGAGCGAGAGGGGGCTAAGGCAAGGCGACCTTCTTTCCCCCTTCCTGTTTACCCTAGTGGTGGACGTCTTAGGAAGGATGTTGGACTCAGCTAGGGAGTCTGAACTGATTGCTGGGTTTCGGGCTGGTCGAGAGGGGGTGGAGGTTACCCATCTTCAATTTGCAGATGATACATTGCTCTTCCTTGAGGGAGATGATAGATGCCTTCGTAATACAACTATGGTGGTTGAATGCTTTTGTTGGATGTCTGGAATGGTGATTAATATGGCTAAAAGTCAAATGGCTGATATTAATGTTTGCCCAACTTGGTTGGGGGAGGTGGCTAGTGGAATTGGGTGTGCTACCAGTGGCTGGCCTATGAAATATTTAGGTATGCCACTTGGAGGAAATCCCTCTAAGATTGATTTTTGGTAGCCCTTGGAAATTTATATCGTCTGTATACCCATCGTTTGCCCCTATGGTGCGGTTTAATATTGGTAAAGGGGATTCCATTTTTTTTTTTGGGAGGATGTATGGTGGGGGGGGGGGGGCGGATTCATTCCAATCTCTATTTCCAAACTTGTTTCACCGTTCTTTTCTCCACAATAGGCCGATAGTTGAGTTCGCCCGTAATCCTGAGAATTCTATTTTATTTGGGATATTCAGGTGGGGGGTGCTCTTTCATCTAGGGAGGAGGCAGAGTTGGAGTCTTTACTTGGGGTGCTTGAGGGGTGTTATCTTTCGGGGGACAATGATAGAATAGTATGGCCATGGGATTCCTCTGGATTGTTTACTACTAAATCCTTCCACTCCTCTATTCTCTCTGTGTCAGGTGGTCTTTCTTTTCCTAACCATAGTTTTATTTGAAAGGCCCACGTGCCTTCGAAGGTTAGGTTCCTGGGTTGGGTGGCGTCTCCTGGGAAGATGAACACTGGGGATATGATGCAAAAGAGGTTCCCATATATGTGCTTGTCTCCATACTGGTGCTTTCTTTGTAGGAGGGAGTTGGAGTCAGTTAGTCATATTTGTTGGCAGTTCCCTTTTACCAATGAGGTATGGAACAGATGGCGTTCCCATTTCCCTGTCATGGTTGATGATGGGGTTGCTAGGGATAGCATTATTCTTTTTCCCTTCATTCAGAATATTCATACTAAGTGGCGTGAACTCTGGAAGGTTGTTTGTTTGGCTGTTTTATGGTCTGTATGAAAGGAGCGGAACAACAGGGTGTTTCATGATGAATTCTCCTCGGCGGCTACTGTGTGGGAGAAATCACATTTCCTAGCGTCTTTTTGGGTGGCAAATAGTTGTCTGTCTAATGGGTTTGGGTTGGGAGCTTGGCTTAGAGGTTGGGCTGACTTTTTGTAATTAGTCAGAGGGGTGTCTTTATGAGGTTTTGTACAGATTGATTATATCTGTTACACACACACAGATATATATATATATATATATATAATATAATACACTTTTAGTTTCTTTTAAAAAAAAAAAAACTCTAAAAACAAGTTTTTAAAAACTTATTTTTAAAAACAATTTTTAAATTTGATGCCAAACGAGCTCTTAAACATTGTCTTATGTGACTGGTGAAAATTATATTTTAATGGCATCTTGAAGAAGATGTTGTAAATTAAATATTGCATATTTTATTGAGAAGTCTAGTATGCATTTACGGTTCAAGTGGTTCATTTTATGCATAGAATTCGAGCATGGAATTGCTCATGTTTGATAGAGTGAACAGGATACTAGGAAGGCAGCATATATATGATTGCATAACATGGAGTCTTGCATTGTTTCATACTCTAGTTTTGAGAATAAAAACATGTGCCTTTGGGATTTTGGGAATGAACTCATATATGTTTATTCTCCAAGAATTTAAAGCATGAGCTCATGTATGAGTACGAAATAGATATTACCAGTGCCAAGTTATGGCTGTTCTTCTACTATACATTGAAATTTAGCGAGTTCACTAATTAGTTTTACATCCATTAGAATTTAGTGTAGCATGGAATTGTTGTTCTACATAGTTGACCATGCGATTATAGTCTTTTGAACATGAAACGAGTACGAGTAAAACATAATACTATGTACTCAACTCAACTCAATTAAGCCTTTTCGCAACTACATGGGGTCGGCTACATTAATCCGTTTCCTCAACTCAGCTCTATCAAAGGCTTAATACATAATACTTTATTTTATTCTTAAAACTATACTAATGGTTGGTTGACTAGATTGTCTTCATCTGATTTCTAGTCTGTATTGAGTGACAAGGACTTAATTTTGTAGAGTCAATGCTAGCAGCCTTTAAATTATGTGGTTGCTTGGGAGTTGGGATGCCTTTTAATTTGTGATCGTGAGTATTTCTTGAAGATCCAAGATATTTTTTTTAACCCATGGCCATTTATGGTATGCATTTGGTTAGAATCTTTGAGAGCCCACATGTATCATCAACTTGACATTGAACGAAATGGTCAACATTAGGAGTGAGAAATGGTAGTAAAATACTATTGCATATGTCTACATGTTTAGTCGTACATGTGAGGAAATTATTAACAATTAGAGTTGGAAAAGCAAGTTCGATGGGTGCATTGACATCTTCTCAAACCAAAGATCATGATAGGTGAAGAAGTTGACTCCTATAATACAAAGCCAGTAATATTTTTTAGTTGGTTAAGTTTGGAGAATATATTTGCCATGTTTGGGCAATGTTATAGTTTTCATAATGTTTCTAATGGAGCTTTTGGTTTGGTGGCTATGAATAAATCTATTTAGTTCATGCATGATGTGTTATTGTACTAAGTTCTTTGAGATAATACTGCTTTACCATTAAGCATCAATTTAGCAAAACATGGATCTTCTGAGTTTGAAAAATTCTTTATAATTTTAGCCAAGCAATATTGTATCTCATGGTAGTAATGATGCTGGTCTTCATTTTCTAGTTTTTAGATCTTGTATTCTGTTGCAGACATAAATTTTTTTTGAAACATTTTTAAGTTTGTTTACTTTATAATCATCAAAATACATATAATGTTGTAAATTGAATCAGAATAATCAAAGAATGCTCAAAGAAAAATACTAAATTTCCTTCTACATTTTTTATCATTTCTCCAACATTTAACAACTCATTTCTTCATTCCTCTTTCTCTTCTCATTTTCTCTACAACTTCTCTTCATGATCTCTCTCATATTTATAGGGAGAGATTTACGTCAAAAGATCACCAACTCACATGATGGATAACTATGCTCTCACATGATTCATGTGGGATACGTATACATACGTATTTATACAACTTGGATACATGTACCACTTGAATATATATACTATTTAGATACACATACTACTTGGATATCATACTGCTTGAGATATGTGTATAGTACATGTAATTACTATTTGATATTCAACATATTTACAGCATATAATAGTTAGTTCTCTGATTTAAGCTTTGTAGGTGAGTGTCTTTTATGCTTTAAGGTTTGATTTGTCACTCAAGAACTGTACTAATTCAGTGGAAAATAATGGTTGCTTAATTTGCAGGTTAGTGAATTACTTAATAAATTGCGGGAGCACTCGAGCTTCTGTATTGGTGAGATCTTAATCTTATATCATGTATCGATTGGACATACCCATATATGTTAGTGGCTTGAGGAAAATCATCTTATAGAACTTTGTCATCATCTTGAATTTGATTATTAGCATTCTTCAATGCCAAACTTCCTTTGATTTTAAATCACTTAATTACAAATTAAATGTGGTGAATGAAAGAAATACAAAATTTGCATCAAATTTTTGTAAAAAACTGAATAACTCAAAGTATTTCTTAGACTTTTTTTTTGCTAGTTAATATGCAAAAATATAAATAACCAAGGTCAAGGACATTTTCTATTGGGGGTTGCCCTTAAAAATTGCAAATGTATGAGATTGAAGTTTTAATCTCATGTAAAATGGATACTCGCTTAATGAAACCTTTTCCTTACTACACATGGGGTCGGCTATATGAATCTATTTCTTCCACTCCATTCTATCATGCAAAGTTTAACTCTCACGTGAAATGAATAAATATTAAAATTTGACTGGAGAACGAAAGGGAAAAAAACTAGTTAAAGACTCTAATAGTGACCTCAAAAAATAACATGAAAGATGAGGATATTTGAAAAGATAGAGTTTCCTAATAGATTTAGGAGATAGATTTGGGAATGCATTTCCACAGCTTTCTTTGTTGTCTTAGTTAATGGCTCGAGGCAAGGAAACCCTCTTTCTCCACTTTTTTTTTACCTCAGTGATGAATGTGTTTTCCTTAATGATTGGGAAGAAGGTGCAAATGGAAAACTCAACATTTTTGGGGTTTGTAAGAAGGTCAATGTTTCTTGTAAATGATATTTTACCTTTTTTCACTTCGAAAGAGAGCCTAGAGTGTCTAAAAGGGATTTCGAATAATTTTAGTGATGTAACTGGGTTAGAGGTTAGTGCAAGTAAGTCCAGGTAATATATAGTGCTAGTAGCTCCAATCAAGTGGAGTGTGTTGAATGGGTTGGCATGGAAAGGGGGGAGTTTCCTTTTAAGTATATTGGGATTCCATTAATTTAGGGTGAGCTCTCCCTCAGTGACTATGGTCCTATTATTGACTAAGTAAGAAAAGTCTGGCAGGGCTAGAAGGCCGAGGTTTTATCCTCTGTGTACAAGAACATCTTCATCATGCATGTACACCACATAGGATTGATAAGTTAGGAGTACATGCATGATGAGGATGCTCTTGGCCAGATAGGATAAAATCTCGACCTTCTAGCCCCCAAGACTTTTCTTACTTAGTCAATGATAGAACCATAGTCACTGAAGGAGAGCTCACCCTAAATTAATGGAATCCCCATATACTTAAAAGGAACTCCCCCCTTTCCATGCCAACCCATTCAAGACACTCCACTTGATTGGAGCTACTAGCACTATATATTTGCCTTGTTTGGGAGTGTGGAGAAAGTCGTGTTGTGGCAAAAAGTTTCTGCAAACGCGCATTGGGTGTCGTTTGGCACGAACGCGTTTGCGATTCAAACACAATTTTTTTTTTTTTTTTTTTTTGTGTTTTTGTAAAGCTCCCTCCCCCCCGCTTCTTCATTTGTCGATTGCGTTTGGAAAAAGCGCATATGGGTAGAAATGCAGATGCGCTTCCAAACAGGACCATTATCTTGGACTTACTTGCATTAATCTCTAACCCAGTTACATCACTAAAATTATTCGAAATCCCTTTTAGACACTTCAGGCTCTCCTTTGAAGTGAAAAAATGCAGAATATCATCGACGAACAACTAACGAGAAACATTGACCTTCTTACAAACCACAAAAATGTTGAGTTTTTCATTAGCACCTACTTTCCGATTATTGAGGAAAACACCTTCATCACTAAGATAAAAAGGAAGTGGAGAAAGAGTGTCTTTCTTGGGTTTGGAAGAGAATTGGAAAGTTGAGAGAGGTAGCGGAGGCAAAAGTCAAATGCATGATTGGGGATCGGAAAGATACCAAGCTGTGGTTGGACCCTTGGAATTAAAATGGGGTTTTGGTTTAGTCCTTTTGAGGAAATTTGTTAAAGTGGTTATGGCTTTTTTGGGTTGGACATTGTTTCACTTAAGTTTATTCAATGTCAGCCAAAATCAAGTAGGGATAAAGTCATTTTGACTCTTAACTTTTGATGGAAGATTTTTCAATTCTTTGGTGTGGGAGTGTGTGAGATCAATTGCTGATCAGTTTAGGTGGAAAGATCTGATGTGGTTTAAAGAACACATCCTTGAACACAACTATGTTCTATCAGCTTGAGGAGACTCCCTATGTTGACAGGCTAAGAAGATTTGGTGTGAAGGATGTTGATCCGATGTGCTCGTTATATTCTATGCGGAGTGGATGACTTGCTTGTTTTCCCGTGTTGTTTCTCTTAGTTAGTTTGGCAAGAGTGCTTCACAGGTGCTTTCCAACAAGAAGGAACGAAAGAAACTAGGAAAAGGATCCTTA
The DNA here is from genome assembly GCA_035771175.1 of Paratinospora sagittata. Classification (NCBI taxonomy): domain Eukaryota; kingdom Viridiplantae; phylum Streptophyta; class Magnoliopsida; order Ranunculales; family Menispermaceae; genus Paratinospora; species Paratinospora sagittata. Next base: position 42,893,572 of record CM069589.1, on the reverse strand, counting down.
GGAGGTTTGGTAAGTTTCATGCTCTCTCTTGTTTAATGAAGCTGGTCTTTAACGCTAGGAATAAAAGAACATTATGTGGGAAGGCTTTGCATATCAATAACATTTTAAGGACCTTAAATTTTGAAGTGATTAACAAATGGGAGGATGACAAGAATGTGGTGTGCAGTTAATGGGCAAGGTTTATGATATAACAGTGAGGGGTCAAGTTGGGAATTGACCCCATCACAGGTGTTACATGGCAGCTCACAATTGGTGTTTAACTCAAATGGTTCTTTTAATTTTTAGCGTGACAACTATGGAGGATTCCTACGTGAGTGGAAAGGGACCCAAACTTTAGCTTTTGTAGACGAGTTAACTTGGTTGTGAGTCTTGTAGCTTCCAACATTTTTCTCCTGAGTGATTCTCTAAGCTTGGTAATAGCATAAAGTTATGAAATCCCCCTTGGAGAATCCTCCCCGTTGTTTGCTAATTGCAAGAGTTACTTAAAGGTGTTGTTAGTTGACAATGCATACATTGTCTTCGTGAAGACAACAAATTGATGGACTTGTTGGCAAAGCCAGGTTGACAAAGTGAGAATTGTTTCTTAGGCCCCTTGAGTTTCCTTTTTTTCCATCTATCCTAGTAGATGAAAACATCTTTGGTGTTGTGATTCTCAGAGGTAGTTAACTTCGTTTTTAGGTGTACGTATCCTCCCATTCATTCAACTCGTGAATCTCCTTAGTCATTCCCAAACTACTGATGATGGATATCTCAAAAAGTTGAACAATCCGTTTTAAGAAGAAATTGATTTAAGTCTTATACATATGCATGGAGCTTAATCGAAAAAGAAAGTGGGTCTTTTTCTATGAGAAAATGCTACATGCTATGATTTTCATGATGATGCTAAAGGGACCACAAGCATTTGAATTTCCATAGAGCTCAATTCTTGAATTTAAATAAGGTTTTCTACTTTTTATTAGAGATGAAGATTTAAGAGGCCTTGCATCCAAATGTTTCATGATGGAGTTTACCAGATATTGGAGATAGTAATTATCATATGAGTTTAAATGTGCTATTTGTATTTCTAGAGTATGTGTGAATTAGTGAGTATACTCTTAAACTTAAGTAGGCATCAAGTTCTCTGAGGCAGACTAAGGGCGCTTTGTGTTAATGTTTCCAAGCTATTAATGATCTTGCATTTTATATGCTTCTAAAGGTGATTGTTATTTCAAATGTGTAAGGTATAATGGATTTCTGTGTTAGAGTGAAATCAAAGATCAAAACGTTGTCTAAGAGCTTTTCTAGCTCCATCGTGGGGAAGTCAGCTATCATGACCATTTTCTTACTTCTTGTTCATCTTTTTGCTATCTTCACAATTTTACAAAATTAGTGGCACTCACATGAGGATTTTGAGATGAATGATAAACAAAACAAAAATGTCAATTGAGGTGGTTTGGTCATGTTGGACAAAGATCAACAATACACCAATGAGAATGAGAGAGGTGATGCAAGTTGAAGTGTTAAAAGTAAAAGAGCAAGAGAAAAACAAAACAAACTTAAGTTGTGCAAGGATGGGACCTAGATCCCCTTTATTGAAACAAAAAAGTAAGAGTTCATTACCAATCAAAATTCATGTAGTTGGCACCAAGTGGTTTAAAAAGCCTTGTTATGTGATCATTCTTTACTTTTCGTTCCTGAAGAGTTTGAAAGCCTGTTGTTTGAGGACTAGTATCTTGTTTAGATGAAATCATTTGAATTTTTTAGTGAGCAATGTCACATGTAGGCTTTGCATGTAAGAAACATCCGTGCAAGTTTTCTTTTTTCATTTTATTATCTTGATTCTCGATCATGTTGGCCTACCAAAGGACAAAAAAATCTACTGATACTTTTTCTTTTGATTGGAAAGCTGCAAAAGAAACTCTATAGTGTGAAATATATAATTTTTTGTTTTTTTGGCTGGTTGGGGGTTGTTGACAGTGGTGGACACTGATGTGCTACTAAGAAAGGAAGTGGTGACTTTGGCTGAGGCTTTAAAGAGTGCAAACAATGCTGTTTCATTGGCCATAAATTCGATTTCCATGCTTATGTCCGTAAGTTTAGTTTTCCAAGTTCGTGCAATACATACGCTGAACCCTAGGCATAACTTAGCATTAAAATTTGCAGGAAATGCACAAAAAGCTGTTTGATCATCCACAGAACGGAATAAAAGAGCTCCAACCGCCAGATGTTATAGAAGTGAGTTTTGGCCTTCATTTTCTGCTTCATCTTGAATTTCCCATTTATTTGTATTCTGAATTTGTCTTACTATTTTCATTTGGTTGTTTGAATAAATCATATTTGCAATTTTCAATTCTATTAAGCATCTTCTTCTGCTCGCTTCATTTGTTTCCTTACTGATATTTTTTGACTTCTCATTTCTCTTTCATGCTGGTCCTTGTCATATCAAATGAGTAAACCTTTGAAGCTTTATCAATTTGCAGATTTTAGAAAGCTATAAAGCTGCAAAAGTTGGATTTGGAACTGGTAAAACTATGAAATCATCAATTGCACAGGCTGTCTATGATTGCCCCTTTGTTGATGGTGGTATAAAGGTAAATTGTTATTAAATATCATATTAAAATGTGAATTTTCTATGATTTGGTAAAGCCTATATATATAGAATATATACACGAGGATCTTCCTTTCCAAATATCTATTTGTTATTATATGCATTAGAAATTCTTTTCCAATATTCAGATTTCAATTTTAAAAGATTGCTAGTGTGAACTTTATAAAAAAAATTCTTTTAATCTCTTTTCTTTTCAGCTATTTTTTCTTAAGTTCTTGTCTCTTATCCATGTTTTTGTGCCATGAACTTTATTGAAAGGGGGGATACCTAAGAACTGAAATTTTGGCATAGTCTTCATTTAAAATTTGGAAATAATATGGAGAAGTCCAATTAAACATTGTATTTTTGTCAATATTTATCATGTTAGAGATGTTTGTAGAATTTTTACCTAAATATTAACACCTAGGAAAGAATAAATATTAAAAATGTACTAGAGTATGGTTTTATACTTTGAATAAAACTTAACTACGAAGATTGTGTATAACTACTATTTTATAACTTTAGTTTTGATGAGTTTTTTTGATTGGTTATGATAAAAAAACGGTTTTTGATTGGGATTTTTTATGGTTGGTTGTGTTTGATGGTGTGTTTTCATGTAACCTGTTTTGTATGATGAGTACCTTACACTTATTGGTGTAGTGGAAGGAAAAACATAGAGCCGAGATGGGGGAGTCCTTCCGAGTGGGAGCGAAGGAGTTTGTGCTTAAGTATTTTGAATCGGGGAGAAAGGTTAGAATGGAGGAGGTGACGAGAGTCCGTTCCTTCCAACTGGACAGTGGTGTGGATGCAACAGAGTGGTTGATGTCCGTGGAGATTGGGGGCTCTGAGGAACGACAGAGGAAGAGAAGTAAATGAACAGTACGTGATGACATCGGAGTGGTATTTCTTGAGGACATGGCGAGCGAAAGAGGGAAGTTTCTTCGGGTTATGAAGATTGAGGAAGGTAGGTCAAGGGCCTTTATCATTCCTGATGATGGAAGTGGTAAGGGGTGGAGCACTTTTAGAGGTGGTCTTCGTAAGGTTCTGAAGTTGAAGGGGAAGGTGGATGCACCTTTGTGGAACACAAAATTGAAGGTGAAGCAGAGGGTGCAGGAACGAAAATGGAGGCACGATAGACTAGGGTATGGAGCCAGGTTGTCGTTCAAAAGTAGTTCGCAGTCCGCTTGGGTGAGGTCTAGAAAGAAATCGCGGAACTGCCTGATAGACGATCTACCCTCTCGGTGATGGCGGATGATCGAGCCTTTGGTGTAAAGATAAAGAAGAACAAGACAAGTTGATTAACACGTCTCTTATGTCCGGTTCAAAGATGATTTGGAACGAGCAGCTTCAATGGACTGACAACGACATCCATTGTAACAATGAATGGATTGGAGTGGATGGAATCCCGCTCGAGTTATGGAAGAAAGACTTCTTTGATAGAGTTGGAGGGGTTTGCGGTGGGTTACTGGAGATCCTTGAAGATACATCGCAGCTTGCTACCTCCAGTATGCAAAGCTAAAAGTACGGGGGTGCATGGATGGTTATGTTTTAGCCTATCCACTCATCTTCTTCGCGGGATTTGATTACAAGGTCTGGCTATTTAGAGTCACCGTGGTCGATAGAAGGGGGAACCAGGATGGCGGTGCTGTTCTCGGCGGAGCAAAAATCAGATCACTAAAGAAGACAACCAGAGCTGGTGTGACTTTCGGCGAGTTGGGGTGCTCACGTCATCCACGTGGGCTGGATGATTCCAAGTCTGCGTCTCTGGCTCCAACAGTTAATACTCCAACGACGTGTCCTTCTCCTTTGAAGCATAAATCAAAGAAGGAAGGTTTGCTATCAGGTAGGCAGGGATACGAGAATTGTGGTGCAAAGATGGCACAACACGTGGCTGAACCTGGGTGGGAGACGAATTTAGGTGGGAACAGTTGCGGGCTATCGTGCAGAGTGGCGTGTCCAAATGGTGATGGCGAGTCTAGTGGGCCCACGCAGGTGAGAAACGTGGTTGGGGCTGATGGTGGGCCCACCACGATGAATGGCTTTGGGTCGGCTCCATTTGGGCCGCCTCCTAGAGCTCTGGGCACGATTTCTAGTAAGGGGGGGGGGGGCAGGGATGTTAGCTGTGGGCCTGGGCCTACAATTCGTGATAGAAGTCCAAATGGCGGGGTGCATCTTAGACCGGGTCTCACTAGTTGCGGAGATGGACCACATGACTTTAAGGGATGATACATCTGCTCTTGTGGGGGAAAAAATGTATGTCCCAGTTACTTTCGACTTTGAGGAGAGTGGACCAACACTATTGGTCGAATTAGAGGGTGTGGTCGCGGCGGTCAATGCGTCCTGTGACGGTGTGGTTGATGACGGAGGGGTTGTAGATGGAGAGGCCGAAGTCGGCGGGTGGGACAATAACGATGCAAGGTTCAGATGTGGGTCCATTGAGTAATCACAACTTGTTGAATTTGCAAGTGGAGAATAGGAAGAGGCTTAGCGGCGTTCTCTGGGCGGAAATTGTCTCATAGGGGCACAACAAGGCATGATCCAGGGTTGGAAGAGCAAAGGGCTGCTCTAAGATGAAGCTGAAAAAGCAGCGCGTGGCTGCAGGTGTGCAATGCCAGAGCAGGAAGGTAGTTTCAGACAAGTTTGTTGATGAGTTCGATGAGATTGGGGATTTGTGGGGGGGTGATTCCGCCGAAGATTACGGGGCAGAACCAGACGATGGGGCAAGTGACTCAATCTCGGCAACTGATTCCGACCGAGAGGGCAGTGTGGATCTGGCAAACACAGTCCTATCATCATCTGATCACGGTTAGGGTCAGGTACGCCAATCCACTTTTCATTTTGATGATAAATCTGTGTCTCCCCTAATGTCGAGTTTAACTTTTGTCCCTTACTCTATTCTTTCCCCAACCAACTGTTCTACCGAGTCCTCCTTTTCTTTTCCACCAAACCCTGCTCCTCGGTCACCCAATCAGGATCCAGGTGAAATTGCCAAAGAACTATCCCAAAATATTTAGACAGTAATGGTATCTAATGTTGTCCTACCAGCAGCAAGGGATATGTCGTTCAACAACATAGATGGGGGACATAATGTCACATAGATGAAGGCAACTCTGGGGCTCATGCTACAAGGCATGGTCTTATTTGCCCTCAGTGGGAGCTTCAGGGGGAATCCTAGTGGTGTGGGACTCCAGACAATTCGAGATTGATTTGTGTTTAATTGGATCTTTTTCGGTGTCAGTAGAGGTGAAGGATGCCAAATCTGCGCAGTGGTGGATAACATGGGTATACAAACCTTCTTCTCCATCAGAAAGTTAGTTGTTCTGGGATGAGATTGTAGGTTTGTCTGCCATATGTGAGGGAGGTTGGTGCTTGGCAGGAGTCTTCAATACCAGAAGATTTGTTGAGGAGAAGATGAACAACCCAAGGCTTACTAGAAGCATGCAGGAGTTTGATCAGCTGATAAATGAGTTGGTTAAAGATGTCACTATGCAATGCAAAATTCGGTTGGTCTAACCTTATATCAAACCCTATATTCTGCCGATTGGATCGGGTTCTTGTATCAACAAGCTAGATGGATATATTCCCGTCAAACGAACAAACTGCCCTTACAAGAACAACCTCGAACCACAGACTTATCCTATTAGACACTGATGAGGTGAGATGGGTTTAGCTCCATTCAGATTTGAAAATGTATGGTTAACACATAGGGACTTTTTGATGAAGGTGGAGGAATGGTGGCAGGGGGCAAATGCATTTGGGAGAGAGGGGCATAGATTTATGATAAAACTCAAGATGATGAAGGAGTCAATCAAGGTGTGGGATAAAGAGGTTTTTGGAGCAACGATCCATAAGAAGAAGGAGATTGAAAACGTCATTGGGGCTTGGATATCATGGAGGAAAGTGGTGACTGGACAGTTTTAATGGATGCATTCCGGAAAATTTATAAAGCAGAACTAGAAGAACTTTGTCTTAGAGAAGACAAGATGGCCCTTCAAAAGGCCAAGATCAAATGGCTTAAGGAGGGGGACGTGAATACGCGATTTTATCATAGGATTTTAAGTAGCCAGAGATGCATGAATGTCATCACATCAGTTGAGAGGGATGATGGGGTATGCGTGTCAAATGAAAGGGGTGTGGAGGATGAGATTGTCAAATATTTCTCAAACGTGTACACTACTGGAAGGGACTACATATGGGAGACTGAGGGATTGGACTGGGGGGTTATTTCTCAAGCTAAAAAGGAATTCCTATAGAGGCCATTCCAAGAGGAAGAGGTGAAGGAGGCGGTTTTTAGTTGCGACGAGTCGAAAGCTTCGGGGCTAAATGGGTTTACAATGGCATTCTATCAGAGGGCCTGGGGTGTGGTGAAGGAAGATGTTATGAAGAGGATTAGGGAGTTCTTTCTCAATGGTGTGATTAATAACAAGGCAAATGAAACTTATATTTGCCTTATTCCTAAGAAATGTGATTCCCACCGCCTGAAAGATTACAGACACATAAGCCTTGTCACTAGCTTATACAAGATAATCTTGAAAACCTTGGCAACAAGGCTAAAGTCTGTGCTTCATAACATAGTGGATGGAAGTCAGGCTGCATTTGTTCAAGGGAGGCATATTTCAGATGCGGTGTTAGTGGCCAACAAAGCAATTGAAGACTATAGGGTTGGGGGCAAACCAGGTGTGATATTTAAAGTGGACTTTGGTAAAGCATATGATATGGTTGATTGGGGATTCCTCGAACATGTGCTGCAACAGAAAGGTTTTGGCGAGAGATGGATCATGGGTTGCATGGGTTCAGTTACCTACTTTGTGGTGATTAACAGAAGGCCAAGGTGGAAATTTGCGGCTGGTAGGGTTTGCGCCAAGGGGACCCTCTATCTCCATTTTTGTTTACTCTAGTTGGTGATGGATTAGGGAGATTAATGTCTCGTGCCAAACAATACTCCATTGTGAAAGGTTTCCAAGTGAGGAGGGACAAAGTAGAAGTTTCACATTTGTAGTACGCTGATGACACATTATTCTTGCTACACGGGGAGGAGAATAACATTGGCAATGCATTGCAGATTTTACAGTGCTTCTGTGAATTTTCAGGCCTGAAGGTGAATATGGCGATGTGCCAAGTGGTAGGAATTAACATGAAAGAATTGCGAATGCAGTAGGGTGTTCAGTTGGAGTTTGGCCATTTAAGTATTTGGGTTTACCTTTGGGGGGAAATCCCCAATCCAAAGTGTTCTGGGATCCGGTCATGTCCAGCATATCGTGTAGGTTGGAGGGGTGGAAGCGTGCTTTTCTATCAAAGGGGGGTAGCTTTGATTAGATCTAGGCTACAAGCTATTCCAACATACTTCCTACCTATATTTAAAATTCCAAGTGGAGTGGCTTAGGCAATTGAGAGGAAGACCAGGACATTCTTTTGGGGGGGAGGGGGTTGGCATTGAGAATATAGCTCTGAAGAATGTGGCTCTCTATGAGAAGTGGCTGTGGAGATTACTGAATTAACATGATTCACTATGGGCACAAGATGTTCTCAGTAGATACGGGAAAGTGTCTCTCTCTGATATTGGTTATGGGTCGAGACGAGGTGGAAGCTTTACATATAGTGGGTCGTGGAAGTTCATTGTCTCTTTAGCACCAACAATACTTGATCATGTTCGCCTAGTAGTCGGCAACGGGGAGACCTTTCGCTTTTGGGAGGATAGATGGTTGGGAGATAGTTTATTGGCAATGTCTTTTCCACACATATATATAGACAATCCACCACCCACAATCAACCTATTTCATCTTTTATTAGCAGTCCTCAAGCCTCACATCACATTGCGTGGAACTTTCACTGTCCAAGAGCTCTTACTAGGAGGGAACAAGATGAGGCAATCAACCTTTTAGCTAGACTAGAAACGGTTCTCTTGTCAAATACCATAGATCTCTTACAATGGTCTCTTGAACATAATGGTAAATTTTCCATGTAAATCCCTTGTCCGAGCACTACATTCTGCACCCAACCAAAGTTCCTCTCACTTCCCATTAGCGACATACATATGGAAATCACAGGTTCCATAAAAAGTTAAAAGTTTTTGGCTGGTTACTAGCTCATAGGAGAATAAATACATTGGATCCATTACAAAAGAGACTTCCTAACACGCATTTGTCTCCTCAGTGCTGTGTCTTATGTTTTCAGGCGGAGGAGAACCCAGATCACCTTTTCATATCCAGCCCTATGGCGAGGAGGTTGTGGGAGTGCTAGTATAGTTTCTCGGGGGGGGGGGGGGGGGAGATTTTCTCCTCCATCCAACATTGACAATTGCATATCTCCACCTCACGGTACTATCATATCTAGTTCGGTTCGGTTGTAGAGGTGACTCTTGTAGCATCATTTGCCACCCTTTGGCACATCTGGCTAGAAAGGAACAATCGGATTTTTAACAATAGATGTAACAATCAGATTTTTAACAATAGATGTAAAGAGTTGAACAAACTATGGGAGGACATCAGATTTGTTGCTAGTTCTTGGGTCCATGCAGCGGGTTTGGTTCAAGGCTCCTCTCTTTTAGATTGGGTCCTAAGTTGGGGTAGTTGTCTGCATCAGGTTTAGCGGTTGGCCGTCTAGATTGGGATTTACTTTGTTCAATATTGTTGTCGGTTAATCTGCAATTTCTTTTCAATCTGTGTTTGTTAGACTGTGTGTGTCGTGGCTGCACCTCTGGTGCCCTTGGCGGTTGTACTTTATTTTACAGTTTTAATAAAAACATCTCTTGTTTCTGCTAAAAAAAAAAGCTTTAGTTTTGATGACGAATTCATGACTTATAAAACTAGAATATATTGGAGATCTATATGTTGTTTCTAACATAATCTATTCTTATATTGTTATTTTATTTTTTATGTCAATATTGAAGTTTTATACTTTTGGATGCTAAAACATTATAAGTAGATAATTTGGATTTATTATTTGTTGGGGATTAATCCGGGAAGATATTTCTTTACTAAGGGGAGGCTGGGGAGCAACAAAGAAGTATAGGGATAGAACGAAGGATGTCAATATTATTTTTTATTGATTTTGAGATATGAGAACATAAAGATGTATTATGGTGAGTTTAAGTGAATAAATGAGTTAAGATTAGGTACATTGACTTGAAAAGTAATGGCCAGGAACCAACCTTAAGAAGTGGGAGTCCCTTGAGTTGGAATTCTACCCCAAGCAAGCACTCCCATTGAATTTCTGGTGTGCGAGGATTGGGAGGTCCGCACACATCTCAAGGGACTAGTTGGGTCACTTTGGTGTATAGGGGTGGCAATCGGTATCTTGACCCGTTTGTCAAGTATCATCTGACTAAGTTTTAAGCGCGTCTGAAAATTATAATCTTGAAATTGGGTCGGGTATTGAAAAACTTTTGTGTCCGTTTTAAAAAGCGGGTCGAGTCAGAACAAAGAGTAAAACAACGCGTACCCGGTTACTAGGGGTACAAAAATCAATTTTCTTCGTATAACCATATGGTTTTACCCATCTTCCATTTCTAGATTTTAGGTTTTTCACATTGTATTTCTTATCTCATATTTATTATAGTTTGTGTGTATGTTGTTAACTGAGCTTTTGCTACTTTATTGTTTAAAACCATAAAAACGATCTCATACTTATTGTCTTTGATGACTTGATTAATATTTAGACTAGTAATCTTTTCAAAATTTAGAATCTAAATTCATATGCAAAAAATATATATCTAGTGCGTTTGTCACTACTATTTTATAATGTGAACAAAAATGGACATAAGCGAGCTACCCTTTTTTTTAATCATACGGGTATGGACAAAAGGGTTAACGTCCGTTTCAAAAATGGGTCAGGTCCGGACACACTATGTATCCTTAGTATAAGTGGTTGTCCATACCCGCATTGTTGTCACTCCTATGTATATATATATATATCTGAACATCTCTCTGTTTCATGTACAAACACTACTATCCATGTTGATCCTTGTCACAAACTTACAATATGAATACCTTCTTGAGTTGCTGAACATTCTTCTTATTTTTCTGACATTTTGTTGCAAATAGTTGCCCATTCTTCTTACATATCTGAACCTCTCTCTGTTTCATGTACAAATACTACTACCCATGTTGATCCTTGTCACAAACTTACAATATGAATACCTTCTTGAGTTGCTGAACATTCTTCTTATTTTTCCTACATTTTGTTGCAAATAGTTGCCCATGATAACGCACGTCAGCCAGCAACACCCTTGCCGAACTGCTCTTTGTTGTCACTATATCAGTATTTCCGACATCATTGGGTTAAACAAGGTCCCTTCGTATAAGAGATGCCTAAGCTTGGTATATGTGTTCCCTACCTCTATGTAAGCACACAGAATTACGAATTTGTTTATGTAAGCACATGAAAATTCCATTTCTGGTGGAAATTAGGAATTTACTTATATAAGTACATGAAAGTTCAATTTGGGTTAAAAAATTGAATTTCTTTATATACGTAGACGAAAGTCATATTTTAGGTGAAAATTATGAATTTGTTAACATAAGCACATGAGGTCCCATTTGGGGTGGAGATTTTGAAATTGTTTATATAAGCACACGAGAGTCTCATTTAGGTGGAAATTAAGAATTTGCTTATGCACATGAAAATCTCATTTCAGTTGGAAATTAGGAATTGCTTCTATAAGTACATAAAAGTCGAATTTGGGCTGAAAAATATGAATTTTTTCATATAAGCACACAAAAATCCCATTTGGGGTGAAAATAATAAATTTTCTTTTACAAGTATACAAAAATCCCACTTGAGGTGAAGATTACGGATTTGCTTAGATTACCACATAAAAGTCATTTTAGGATGAAAATTAGGAATTTACTTATCTAGGCACACAATAGTACCATTTGACGTGAAAAATATAAATTTGCTTATATAAGCACACGAAAGACCTATTTAGGGCAAGAATTTTGATTTTTTTTTGTATAAGCACACAAAAGTCCCGTTTTGGGTGAAAACCTAGAAATTTGTTTATATATGCACACGAAAGCCTTATTTTGTAATAAAATTTAAATTTGTTTATATATGCACACGAAAGTCCTATTTTGTGTAAAAAATTAGGAATTTGCTTATGCACGCAAAAGTCACATTTTAGGTGAAAATTATGAATTTGTTAATATCAAGGTTGACAAAATCACGATTCGGGTCGGCGAATCATACGATTCGCAATTTGCTTCACCCCCCAGCAATTCGGATCGCACCACTGAATTAGAAAATCGATGAATCGAGGAGAATCGTGCGATTCCTCGATTCAACCTGATTCAAGGGCTTTTTTTTGGCACTCCTGTACTTGCGCTCCACAACGAAAAAAAATCCTTTTTTTCCCTTTTTATTTATCTGCGTCTTCTTCCTTGCGCGATAGGGTTTTGGGGTTTTTTTTTTTCTTCGTCAAATCGATCTTGATTTCTCTTTTTTCTTCTTCAATCCAACTGAAAAACGATCCTTGGAGTCTGGAGGCGTGCTTGGAGCTTGAAAATCTATCACGACGACAAAAAAAATTAAGTTTTCTATCTCGGTTTTTCTTTGTTCCTAAAGCTTCAGACGAAATTTCTTCACTTTGAAACAAGATAAATCAACATTGGTTGCATCGATTAGTAGAGAAAAGGTTAGATCTTTAACTTCTTTTGATTTTTTACTTCCCAAACCCAAACGATGACGGCAACGGGTTTTTTTTTTTTTTGGTTCTAAACTTAATTGTTAAAATACTTGGATGTATGCAATTGAATGTTTTTGTGAAGTTGGGGTTGAAGAAGGATTGTGAGAGAGAAAAAATGTCTTCAAATGCAAGTTTAACCGGAAGCCCATCAACTCAACATGATCAACATCAATCTTCCTCTCAAAAAATTGATCCAATGTTTAGATTAAAACATCATCTAGCTTAAACAAGTAATCAAGTAGCAAAATGCCCTCAAGTGCTTGAGTCTGTTAAATCATTTTTTTTACATCTTATTCGATGAATGCTGAGGAGGCTCAAAAGAAAAAAGATCTCTTACATGATATTGGGACTATTCATCAATCTAGTGAGGAGGAAGTCCAAATGCCTTTTCTTAGTGAAAAAAGAAAAGGAAAAAGGTTTAATGGATGAATTTGTGAGGGCTGGTTCTCGTTCTGCTAGTGCTCCGCGAAGCCAAAAGACTATAAATGTGATGTTTAAGAAAGGTGATAGGAAGAAAATTACAGAAGCAATAGCAAGATGGTTTTATGCAAGTGCAATACCATTTAATGTAGTGAGAAATGTTTATTTTAAACCAATGTATGATTTAATTGCTAATCATGGAATAGGTGTGAAGTCCCCTAGTTATCATGAGATGAGAGACACATTGTTGAAGCAAGAGGTTTTGAATACAAGTTGTTTGGTGGATGAGTATAAGCTTGTGTGGATTAGAAAAGGATGCACTATTATGTCAGATGGATGGTTAGATAGAAAGAACCTATCTATTATAAATTTTTTGGTTAATAGTCCTTCTGGTACTTTTTCTTCAAAAATTTATTGATGCATCTGAGATCTCAAAGACAGCTGGCAAAATTTTTGAAATGTTAGATAATGTTGTGGAGATGGTTGGAGAAGAAAATGTTTTTCAAGTTATAACAGATAATGGTGCTAATTTTGTTGCTGCTGGTGCTAAGTTAATGAAAGAAGCTTTATTGGACTCCGTGTGCAACTCATTGTTTGGATTTGATTTTGAAAGATATTGGCAAGTTGAAGGTGCATGCTGAAACAATTACAAAGGCCAAGGCTATCACAAAATATATTTATTTTGTTTGCATGGATGAGGCACTTCACTAAAGACAAGGAAATTGTGAGACCAACAGTGACAAGATTTGCTACTTCCTATTTGACATTAAATAGCTTAAGTGAGAATAAAGCTGCATTGATTACTATGTTTGCATCACAACAATGGAGTGGAAGTAGTTACGCAAAATCAACTGAGGAAAAAAAAAAAGTTAATATTGTCATGGGGAATAAGGAGTTTTGGGCTGATGTTGTGTACTGTATCAAGTGTACCTAGCTCCTTGTCAAAGTGCTACACTTGGTTGATTCAGATAAATATCCAACAATGGGTTTTATATATGAAGCCATGGATCGGGCAAAAGAAGAAATTGCCAAACATTTTGATAGGAACACTAGAAGGTAACTTTTTTCATTATTAGGTTATGGTAATTATCTATAAAATCAAAAACTATATTGTTGACTTATTAAATATTAATTATTGTAGGTATAATCACATTTGGAAAATCATTGACAATCGCTAGAATGTTCAACTCCATCGGTTGTTGCATGCAATAGGCTATTTCTTAAACCCTTAATTCCAATACAAAGCTGATTGTCAACTAGATAATGAGGTTCAAATGGGATTATATGATCGTCTTGATAGAATGGTTCCAGATCAGAAATTGAGGTTGAAAATTGAAATGCAAATAGATGCTTTTAGACATGCAAGAGGGTTTTTTGGAAGAGATATATCGAAAGATAGTTTATTTCGGAAGACATCAGGTGAAGTGAATCACTTTAAATTAATATTTAATTAGGAAAATGAATTGAAATTTTTAGTGTTGAGGTTTTAATTATAACTTTTGAATTTATTGTGCATGTGGATCAGCTCATTGGTGGGAATCCTTCGGGATTGAATGTCCAGAGTTAAAGAATTTGGCTGTGAGAATTTTGAACTTGACATGTACTTCGTCTGGATGTGAAAGGAATTGGAGTACATTTGAACAGGTTATATGAAAATTTAACTTTTTATTTTACTTAATAGAGGATGAATGTTAAAAAAAATTAAGTAAATTATTTTTTCTTGTACTTGTTAGGTGCATTCCAAGAGGAGAAATAGATTGCACCAGAAGACAATGAATTCTCTGGTTTATGTGATGCCTAATATGATGCTCAGAGAAAATTTGAAGAAGAGGCCGACACTTATTGATCCTATTTCTTTTGAGGGAATAGATTCAGATGAAGAATGGATAACAAAGCACGATGATTCATCTCATAATGATACAAGTACTTTGAATTTAATTGATGAAATTGATATGGAACTCATGCTCAACTTAAGAAAAGATCACATAAGTAGTAAACAATTCAATTCATTTAATAATGGTCTTTGATTTATGACTAATATTAATTTACTTTTGAACTGTTATTTCTTTTAGGCCTTGGAGTAGAAATTTTGACAAGTGAGAGAGATGATGAGATTCATGAGAATCAAGGGGAAGATCAAAATGATGATCTCAAATGGCTTGATGATCACAATGAGGAAGAGGACCCATCAAGACCTGAAGATGAATTAGGGGATATTATATTACATAATGAAGATTTTGATGAATAATTTGATAAATTTGTTGAATGGTTTTGGCTTTGAACTTTTGAGTCATGTTATGTGCTAGTGTAAGAAACTTACAAGTTACAATTGAACTTTGATGTTTGAACTTTTGTTTATTACTTTAGTAACTTTACATCAACATGTATTTGTTTGTCTAATTTCTATTTTCATCCACTTGCTGTGCAAAGCTGCAAGTTATCAATTGCACGAGCTCTTCAATTGTATGTTGTATCATATGCCTTTGTCTTCAAAATCTTTGATATTTTATCACCTTAAGACCTGTATGTTAAAATTTGAAATTCAATGATTAGATTTAATAGAATAAATCACAAATTAAAAGCAAGATATTAAACTTTATAATGGAAATCTAATATGACATTAAGAATACAAATAAATGTCTCTAGAAACTAAAATTTATATATGATTCGCAATTGTATCGTTAATTCTACGACTCATCGATTTGAATCCCGATTCGATTCTGAGAGACCCCCAACAGCGATTCACTTTTGATTCATGATTTTGACTATTATGGTTAATATAAGCACACGGAAGTCCCATTTGGGGTGGAGATTTTGAATTTGCTTATATAAGCACACAAAAATTTCATTTAGGTGAAAATTAGGAATTTGCTTATATAAGCACACGAAAAGCCCATTTTGGGCTAAAATTAGGATTTTTCTTATGTAAGTACATGAAAGTCCAATTTGGGCTAAAAAATATGCATTTCTTTATATAATCAAACGAAAATCCAATTTGGGGTGAAATTAAGGAATTTGCTTTTATAAGTACACGAAAATCCCACTTGAGGTGAAAATTACAAATTTGCTTAGATTAGCACACGAAAGTTTTTTTAGGATGAAAATTTGGAATTTACTTATCTAGGCACACAACAGTACCATTTGACGTGCAAAATATAAATTTGCTTATATAAGCACACGAAAGTCTTGTTTAGGGCAAAAATTTTGAATTTTTTGTTTAAGCACACGAAAGTCCCGTTCGGGGTGAAAAATTAAGAATTTGTTTATATAAGCACATAAAAGTCTCATTTCCAGTTAAGATCATGAATTTCTTTATCACACAAAAGTCATATTTTAGGTGAAAATTCATAATTTGTTAATAAAAGCACATGAAAGTCTCATTTGGGGTGAAAATTTGAATTTGTTTATGTAAGCACACAAAAATCTTATCTTGGTGGAAATTATGAATTTGCTTATATAAACACGTGAAAATCCCATTTTGGGTGGAAATAAGGACTTTGCTTATAAAAGTACATGAAAGTCCAATTTGAGCTGAAAAATATGAATTTCTTTATATAAGCACACGAAAATATCATTCGGGGTGAAGATAAGGAATTTGCTTGTATAGGTAAACGAAAATCCCACTTGAGGTGAAGCTTACGGATTTGCTTAGATTAGCACACAAAAGTCTGTTTTGGATGAAAATTAGGAATTTACTTTTTTTTTTTATTTTTTTTTTATTTTTATAAAGAAACAAAGGAATGGTATATATATATATATATAAAGTTCAAAAGTGACTGTGCATCATGTGCCCACCAGGACCCATCCTTAAGGTGATACAAAATTACCCCACCCACGGAGCCAATCCCGTAGGGCGTAGCCCTTTGACAAATTACTATTCACAACCCAAAAAGAGGTTAGAAGGTGAGACTTCTTCCACGCTTTTACAGCCAAATATGCCTCCCCATCGAACAGTCGTTTGTAGAGACCACATTACCGCCAAACACACAACCTTCCAATGGTCTCTCCACTCAGACTGAATGTTATTCATGTAGGGAAAAATATCGAAGTGTTCATTCTCAAACCCTTCTTCGCCCATAATAGGAAAATGATGACATCATCTACTCCACACCTTTTTAGAAAAAGAGCAATGCCAAAATATATGTTCAACTGACTCCAAGTTCTGATTACAGAGATAACACCAACATGGAGATGGACACATGTTTGGAAATCTTTTTTGCAGCATTTCCCATGAGAACTTCCCATGGGAAGCCACCCATCCCAAAAATGTAGTCTTTAATGGAACTTTAGCTTTCCAAATGAGATTGTGATGTAGAAATGGAGGGATATTAGGGTCATTAGGTATAGCCGCATGAAAGGATTTAGTGGTAAGTGTACCCGATGGATCCTAAGGCCAAAGAATTCTATCGTTATCCTAAGACAAAACGCATCCCTTAAGCAAGTTAATAAGGGCCTCCACATCCCGGTCTTCCCTAGGATAGAAATTACTACCTAAATGCAAGTTCTTGACAAAAAAAAAAAAAAAAATTCCAAGTTCCAAAACCCCGTAACTTCTTCCCTAAATTCAGGGCTTCTCACAAAATAAGAAATAGGTTTATTATGGTGTGGAGAACGATGGTAAAGGTTAGGAAACAATGCCTGGAAGGTATCATTCCCGCACCGTGAATCCTCCCAAAAGCTAATTGAATCTCCTGTCCCAAGTTTAAGCCTAGTTAAGGGTGAGTAAATTGGGTAAATAGAAGAAATAAATTTCTAGGGACTCCTATATGTTACTCTATTGGCTAACCCAACATCCCTAAGGTTGTCCCGAAGTTCATGCCTACTGCGGATAGCCTTTCCCCACAGATGATCCTGCTCTCGTGGAGACCTCCATAACCATTTTCCAGCCAACGCTCTATTTCTAGCAACTATGTTTCCAATACCCAAGCCCCATTGTTCACTCTTCCTCCGCACAGTGCTCCAAGCCAAAAGGTGCGACCCCTGTAAATTATCTTCATTCTCCTACAAGAAATCACTCACGAGCTTCTTAATTCGATCTGCCACCTTTGTTGGGATTCGGAAAACTGACAAGTAATAAGTTGGAAGGGGATCCAACTCAGATTTAATTAGAGTAAGGCTTTCTCCTTTAGACAAAAAAACTTCTATTTCACCCACAAGTCTCCTCGACACCTTAGAAATCACCAGATCCCAAAACTCAAGCTTAGAAGGATTCCCTACTAACGGCATCCCCAAATATTTCATAGGCCAAGAACAAGTAGAACACCCAATTTGATCTGCCAAACCCTCCAACCAATCCTGTTGTACATTGATCCCCGCCATCTGACTCTTGGCCATGTTGATCACCATACCAGACAACCAACAGAATCACTTGACAACCATGGATGCATTAAGGACACACTCCTCACTCCCTGCCAAGAAAATCAATTTGTCATCAGCAAACTGAAGATGAGTAACCTCCACATTCTCACACCCTACTTCGAAACCCGTCACCAAACTTGCTTCCTTCGCCTTGTCCAACATCCTTCCCAACACATCCACCACTAGGGTAAACAGGAAGGGCGACAACGGATCGCCCCGCCTCAGCCCTCTCTCCCCTGCAATCTTTCCCCTGGGGCGACCATTTACAAAAATAGAATAACCGTTCTCAAGCATCCCTGAATCCACTTCCTCCATTTCATACCAAAACCTTTTTTTTCAACACAAAGTCCCAGTTGACCATATCATCAGCTTTAGCAAATTTTAATTTAAACACAACACCTGCCCTCCTTCTAGCTCTGTAGTCCTCCACCAACTCATTTTCCACAAGAACAACGTCAACAATTTGACGGCCTTGAACAAAGGCCATCTGATTTTCGAGATTGTGTCATGCAAAGCAACCTTAAACCTGTTTGCTAAGACCTTCGCAATGATCTTATAAAGACATGTGGTGAGACTAATAGGCCTAAAATTTGCATCTCTCCTAGACACAATCTTTTTGGGAATTAGACAGATATATGTTTCATTGGTACACCCATTAATGACCCCAATGTGAAAGAACTCTGTTAAAACTTCCATGAGATCATCCTTAACAACATCCCAACAACTCTGAAAGAAGGACATGGTCATGCTGTCAGGCTTTGGGGCCTTTGATTCCTCACGGTCAAAGATGGCTTGCTTCACTTCATCCTCATCAAAAGGTTGTTCCAGCGCCAAACTATTTGTCTCACTGATTGGACTCCACTCTATTCAACGCTGCCCACTACAAGAATAGATAGCCCGAAAGATATCAATTATCTCAGTCACTATCTCCTCCTCACCCTCCAACATTATCCCATCCTATATTTCCAATATGGATATCATATTAACAGACCTTCTTCCCCTCATAAGTTTATGGAAGAATTTATGGCAGCCTATCCTCATTCACACACAATTTCCATAACTCAGCTTTGGCAATTGATCTTTCCCGAGCCAAGACCTTATTCCATTCAGGTTCCCCTTCTTATCTATCCAATCTTTGATCTAAGTCCTCTAGCTCATTTCTCCTCACAACTTTCCACCCCATGATCTCGTTACCCCACCCATGAAGCTTAGAATTTACTGATTTGATCACCTGCATAAACTTATATCCTTCCCAACCCATAAAAGGCCCCTCTCCGCCAACCGTTTACCCAATTTTTGAATTTTGGGTCATCAATCAATTGACTGTCAAACCTAAGAGGGACTGTAAATTAGGAATTTGCTTATCTAGGCACACAAAAGTACCATTTGACATGAAAAATATAAATTTGCTTGTATAAGCACACGAAAGTCCCGTTTGGGGTGAGAAATTAGGAATTTACTTTTATATGCATACGAAAATCTCATTTGGAGTGAAATAGGAATTTGCTTATATAAGCACACATAAGTCCCATTAGGGGTGAAGATTATGAATTTGTTGATATATGCACATGAAATTCCCATTTAGGTAAAAACTAAAAATTTGCATTTACAAGGACAAGAAATTTTCATTATTAATATAAGCACCTGAAAGACCCATTTGGGAAGGAGATTTTGAATTTGTTTATATAAAGCACATGAAAATCTCATTTACATGGAAATTAGGAATTTGCTTATGTAAGCATACGAAAATCTCATTTCGTGTGGAAATTAGGGATCTGCTTATGTAAGTACGTAAAAGTCCAATTTGAGCTGAAAATTTTGAATTTCTTTATATATGCACATGAAAATCCTATTCGGGGTGAAAATAAGGAATTTGCTTTTATGATTATACGAAAATCCCACTTAAGGTGAAGATTACGGATTTTCTTAGAGTAGCACACCTAACTCCTTTTAGGGTTAAAATTAGGAATTTACATATCTAGGCACACAAAAGTACCAATTAACGTGAAAAATATAAATTTGCTTATAGAAGCACATGAAGGTCCTATTTAGGGCGAAAATTTTGAATTTTTTTGTTTAAGCACACGGAAGTCACGTTTGGGGTGAAAAATTAGGAATTTGCTTACATAAGTACATGAAAGTCCAATTTGGGCTGAAAAATATGAATTTCTTTATATAAGCACAACAAAATCCTATTCGGGGGTGAAAATAAGGAATTTGCATTTATAATTACACGAAAACCCCACTTGAGGTGAAGATTACAGATTTGCTTTGATTAGCACACATAAGTCTGTTTAAGGTGGAAATTATGAATTTACTTATCTAGGCACACAAAAGTACTAATTGACGTGAAAAATATAATTTTGCTTATGCTTATATAAGCACACGAAGGACCTGCTTTAGACGAATATTTTGAATTTTTTGTATAAGCATACGAAAGTCTCGTTTGGGTTGAAAAATTAGGAATTTGCTTATATTAACACATGAAAGTCTCATTTGAGGTTAAGATCATGAGTTTGTTTATATAAGCACATGGAAGTCTCATTTTAGGTTAAGATTCATAATTTGTTAATATAAGTACACGAATGTCCCATTTGGGGTGGAGATTTTGAATTTTTTTTATATAAGAACACAAAAATTCCATTTCGGTGGAAATTAGAAATTTTCTTATTTAAGCATACGGAAATCTTATTTAGGTGAAATATAGGTATTTGCTTATGTAAGCACACGAAAATATTATTTCGGATGAAAATTAGGAATTTGCTTATATAAGTACCTGAAAGTCCAATTAGGGCTGAAAATTTTGAATATGTTTATATAAGCACACGAAAAATCTCATTTAAGTGGAATTAGGAATATGCTTATACAAGCACACAAAAATCCCATTTTGGGTGAAAATTTGAAATTTGCTTATATAAGTACATGAAAATCCCACTTGAAGTAAAAATTATTGAATTGCTTAGATCAGCACACGTAGGTCCGTTTAGGGTAAAAATTAGGAGTTTACTTATCTAGGCACACAAAATTACCATATGACGTGAAAAATATAAATTTGTTTAAATAAGCACACGAAAGTCCTGTTTAGGGGGAAAATTTTGATTTTTTTTTGTAAAAACACACGAAAGTCCCATTTTGGATGAGAAATTAGGAATTTGCCTTTATACGTACAAGAAAATCTCATTTGGGTTGAAATAGAAATTTGCTTATATAAGCACACATAAGTCCCATTACGGGTAGAGATTATGAATTTGTTTATATATTATGCACATGAAAGTCCCATTTAACAAGAAATTTCCATTTCGGGTGAAAATTCGAAATTTGTTTATATAAGCACATGAAAGTCTAATTTGGGGTCAAAAATATAAATTTTATTTATATATACACACGAAAGTCTCATTTTGTGATAAAATTATAAATTTTTTTATATATAAGCACACAAAGTTCTATTTGGCGTAAAAAATTAGAAATTTTCTTATACAAGTTCATGAAAGTTCCATTTGAGGTTAACATCATGAATTTGTTTATATAAGCACACGAAAATCCCATTTTTGGTGAAAATTAGGAATTTGCTTATGCAAGTACATGAAAGTTCAATTTAGGTTGAAAAATTTAAATTTCTTTATATAAGCATACAAAAGTCATATTTTAGGTGAAAATTATTAATTTGTTAATATAAGCACACGAAAGTCCCATCTGGGTTTGAGATTTTGAATTTGTTTATATAAGCACACGAAAATTCCATTTCGAGTGGAAATTATGATCTATTGAGGGAATGGTTCTTGTACTCACTTCCAAGTAAACATTCTTTAACCAGAACAGATAGCTTTCCTCGAAAATAATAGCTAGAATCAAGTTCTACGTTCCTCAACCTTATAGTGTCAGGACCCCTTCACAAACTCCCAACGCATCCTAACCAGCACAAGAATCTAGCCATTCTATCCTCCATAGGACCATTATACCCCTAGCCATTCTATCCTCCATAGGACCATTATACCCCTGTTAAGCCTCAACCAGATTTCGACAGTATCTCCTTTGTAAATGAGCCACCTGTCACATTCAAAACCTGTTCAACATTTTTCTACTATCCACCACTATCACAATTCCAAATCAAATAATATCTATAACATTATATTTCAAGTGTGGGGTGTGATATAAGTATATACATCATCCAAAATAACAAAATACATCAAAAGTTTCCTTCTAGCAGGGACACTAATCTCTCACTCCTGTGCTATTCTCTTGCCCTTATCAACCGCGGACAGTGTTTTCAAAGCGCCAGGGCGATGTCTTGGCGATTTGCCTTGTCTAAGCGAGGCGTAGCCTAGACGTGGCCTAGGCGATAAAAAATATTTATTTATAGGTCCCTAGATAATTAGTTAATTATTTACAGGTCCTTGGACAGTTCATATACAGATGATATCTAACTATATTCTATAAGGAATGTTAAATTTTCATAAAATGGTAAAAAACATTTCATATTAATTAAATCATGTCCACAAATTGGTGGACAACAAATATTTGTTGTCAGAGATTTTGACGGTGTTTCTTGGTCAAAACAAATGGAAAGAATAAGCTTAGAGAGAGAGATGGTCAAGGGTTTACTGTAGAAAGGGAGGGGGGTCAAGGGTTTATTGTAGAAAGGGGGGGGGGTTTAAAGCTGTTTTTTTTTTTAATTAGAGACCTCCCTAAACTTTTTAAATATTTGTACAAAGCCCCAACGCCTGCCTAGCACTTCGCCTAGACGTTTTCTCCCTAAAACGCCAAGGCGACGCCTTGAAAACCCTGACCACAAAAGGACCTGAATAATGGGAATAGAATGGGTCAATGGTGCCCTGTGAATAGAATTCAAATATATTATCATTTATACATCTACACCATCATGTATATCATGTTATGCCAAACCAATTTGCAATTATATACAATGCAATTTAAATCCATATGCAACACATACCATTCAACCTTATTCAAGTTTGTGACAAACTTTCCCAAGACTTATATGAAGGCATATAGTCACTAGGTACTAATTTTAACAGCCTAAAGTCACAGAATAATTCAGCCAGGAGTACTTATAGACATGTTCTTCGTATTTTCCAGTAATCACTAATTAATATTCTATAGAGGGAATGTAAATTGTACTCATTTCCAAGTAAACATCCCTCAACTAGAACATTCCCTCAACTAGAACATAACTAGCTTTCCTTAAAAATAATAACAAGACCTAAGTCCTACGCTCTTCAACCGCATAGATTTCCACATAACTCTTTAAATCTAAATAGGATTATTAGACTCGATTATCCTTGTAGGGAGTACTCTCGACCTACTCGGTTATGTCCAAAGGTCAAGCTTCCAATAGATTTATCTAGTCCATGTAGAATATCTCTGCCTTTTTATCCATGCCACACACACACACGCATATATATTAAGCAATCAACATTCCAAAGTACAAGTAGTGCTCACAATGTATCCAACCACTTAGCTAAAACACCCCAAGAATGACATATATCACTTCTGCCATTTGCAATACTGGCAATACCCCATCCAAACCTTACAAGCATGTAATCCACCCCTTATTCCAATCTGACATAGAAAACTCTGCAACAAACTTTGAAGCGACCCATGATGATGCCAACCTTGTCTTAAAACACGTATGTACTTGTACGCGTTTTAGAACAAATCATTTCATATAGTCAATTATTACTAATTTTGATATAAATTTTGTATAAGTTTGTCAAAATAAAATTTCGATTGAAAGGACTTCAATAATATTTTATTTTATTTTTATCTAGTTTGATAAATGGATGAAATAGCAAAAAAAAGGTGTGTTTCTTGAGGAGGCAAGGGAGGTTTTGTGGACTGTAGACAACACAATATATTCATTAGTTCACCAAAATAATGACTGCCTAATGAACAATGTTTAACTTTATTTTAATTCAAGTATATATCATGCAAGGTATGAATGAATATTTTTGGCCTTCTTTGGTACCGCGGTAAGAGTTTCGGTGCGGCAACGATTTTGCCAAACGCAGTAGACGACACATTTGGGGAGATTCGCTTTTGCAGTAGAAAAACACAATTTTGCGCATTTTGTTGAAGCAAGCTCTCCCCCTTGCTTCTTCGTTTGTGATTCATGTTTGGAAACCAAATAGGGATTTTATAGTATCTACTAATATTTGTTGTGGGATTTTACTCCAACATGGTTTATCTAATGATCAATTGATCACTTTGTGTAAGCATAGTTCATTATTTTAGATCTCATCTATAAATGTTCTTTGGGTGCATAGGATTTGAGTGGCTTGGTTATCTGCACTCTTGCAACTGCCTGTGTTATGGATACCAATGATACACACACCTTGTTGCGTGTCTTCCGTCAAACAACAGGGTGGCAACAGGAAATCATGGTTTCTGTTGTTCATGAACCTAATTTGGAACCATACATGTTTGTTGCAACAATCATAGTCCTTGGGTAAGGATCTTGATTTCCTTTTGGTATGTCTTTATTTCATTGATGACTATGTGATATTATTCATTTGATTTGCCTCCATGTGTTTGATTAATATTGGAGTTGCACATATAAAAAATACAATTATGAACACTTGAACGAAAGAAAGGAGATTCAAGTCGTACAATTGTTGATATTTTGAAATCTAGTAGATTGCTGAAATACGTGCATTTATTTTTTTTTTAGTTGATTTTTTCGTTTTTGATAAGAAACTAGAAAGATTTTTATTCAGAAAGTATGAGAACAAGACAAACAGCAAGCCAACTCAACCAAGGACAAGAACTTCTCTTCAATCACCCCTAAGAATTACAACAGAATATTCCCCCACCCTCTTCACCAATTAGTGAGACTAAAACCCTTGACGAGTTTACAAGTTGAGACCCCATTAGATGCCAACCGGTGAGACCTCTTCCAAAATGTGTCATC
Organism: Paratinospora sagittata; assembly: GCA_035771175.1. Lineage (NCBI taxonomy): Eukaryota > Viridiplantae > Streptophyta > Magnoliopsida > Ranunculales > Menispermaceae > Paratinospora > Paratinospora sagittata. Next base: position 42,868,621 of record CM069589.1, on the reverse strand, counting down.
CCCACTCCTATCATCCTCAAAGATTCTTGCGTTCCTCTCATTCTAGACGGTCCAAACTACAGCAACAATAACCACTCTTGATTATCTTTCGCTTGGGAAGAGTAAATGTCCTCGGAAGTGAAGTAAGACAAGTCCTTGCCGTTAGGTATCCTACTCTGCTGAAGATAGATCCTCCACTTTCCCAAAGTCTTATGGTAAACATATAATGTAAGAAGATATGGTGAGTTGTATCTTCACCTTGTTGACATAGGCAACATTAATATGGAGAAAGGCAACATACAGGGAAATGTTTTTGAAGCATGTCTGTGGTGTTCAACTTATTGTGGGCGACAATCCACCCCAAAAATCTAACCTCAAATGGCATATGAGCTCTCCAAATGAAGGTACAAGGAAGAAAACTGAAACATTTGAGCGGGTTATAAGATGGCCAAAGGACTTTGTGGTGAAGATTCTAGAAGGATCAATGGACCTGGTATAAATCTATCACTAGCCCTAGAGAAGTGACAATCCACAAGGATAGAAGTGGGGAACTCATGTCGTATCCTCCCTATCGAAGAGGGTTCTCCCTACTTAAACATCACACACTCCTCCTCCACCCTAGGAGTCCCTTGGGCTTCTAAGAAAGGCTGACATCATACCATTATGGATGGAAGATATATTATCTGCATTCGGAAACAAATTAGAGAAACTAGAAGTCTAGAAGTGCCATACCACACATCCTCCCAATATCTAATGGAATTCAATGACCAATTTGAGTTTGACACAGTTGGATAAGTAGGAGTAAAGGGAGTGGATGAATTTCTAGGGTCTCTTAAAGGTAGCTTTAGGGACCATGTTAGCATCCTTCTTGTTAGTTTGCATCTCGTGCCTGTTTCTAATAACCTGCACCAGCATAGAATGTTGCTCGAGGAAATCTTCATAACTACTTTCCCCTAGAAGCTGCTTTATTTTCAACTTTAATTTTATAAAATTCCTTTCTAGCGGGAAATTTTTAAGAGTAATTATTGCCATTTCGTTGAGGAAATTTTGTAGAAGGCATTTTGTCCAAAAAGTTCCACTAGTACCTTTGTTTCCTAATTCAAATGAACAAATGGATTGAATAAATGGAAAGATCATTGGTTTCTTCAAGCAAATATATAAAATGGCTGTCTATTTACAAAATATTTTCTAAATTTCCTCAACCTCATAATTTAAGAAAAATTAGAAGAGTTGATTTAGTTATTAGATCACATATTTGAAATCTGGCTAATGATGTTTGTTCCCTGATAAAATTCTCTTGCACGTGGATTGATTTCTTTTTTAACAGCTAATTTATATTCCTTTTATTTGAAGCCATCTGTTGTAAGTTGAGTTGCTTTTTTTTTTTCTTCTAGTTATGATAGTTTTTCCTCTGATTGTCAGCATCAAGAACCAAAATGTGTCCAAGAGAAGTGGTTTTCTTTCTCGCCTGGCCTTGCATTTTCCTTTTTTCTCTTTTTTCAAGAGAGGCCATCCAGAATCTAAATACCCTCTTTCAGCTCATTCTATTGGAAACCCCTGTTCCTCAGAGGACATGCATTCATTGGATAGTGAGGATGAGAAAAATTTTGTTTCTTCAAATGGTAACAACGGAAGAGGCAATCTTTGCTCTGAAGAACTGGGAAAGCCATTGGGAAGCAGCTATGAGGAAATCAATGATTTGAGGTAAGCTTATTTTATGCTCCTGCCATATTTCTATGAAACTGTACACACAAATTCTGTTAATCTAATGCCATACTTATAATTCTAGACAACATTATGTTGAAGATGGAAGAAACGAGGTTGAGTTTTTAAGCTCCAGTAACAAATTGGTTTCCGGTGCATATGATCAAGCATCTGAAGGTAAATTGCACTAGTGAATGTTCTCCAAATATTATGTGGACTTTTAAAATTTTAACTTCTGAATGTGTTCTCTAGTCAAATGACATTGATGAGTTCATTAATGTCCTGAATCTTAGCATTACAATATTCTAGGTCAACAACAATAGACTAGCACTACTTCATGTAGTTCTTCACTCAACATTCATCACTGTTTTAAAAGAGCTCAATGGCCTCATGGTTTGGTTTTATTTCTAGGAGAATATGCTTTGGAAAGAGAGGCACTCATTTTCTGGAATGTTGGGCCAGCTTCCCGCACTGCCGAGGAATGGGCCAAAGAAAGGGCTGCCATTTCTAGATCTACACCTATGGTGGATAATCAATGCTTTTTCACACTACCTATTGGTGTAAAACCCTCTGAAAAACCAATAGGCAATCACTACTCAGCAAACTCTAAGCTTCCAGAGCAAAGAACATCAGATGATATGAGGGGAGAATCATTGCACGCTTCAGGCTTGCCTTCCCGGGATGTATTAACTGATCCAAGTTTTGAAGCAATTATGGATGTTAATAACTCTGCACCAACACTTTTAAAGGGGTATGGTAATTCTTCTAGGAAGCAAGGATTGCTTTCCTCCCGTGCAGCATCCATGCTGGTATTGTGCTTTTTCTTTAAGATGGTTTCTGGTTTAATTTTACTTATTTTGTGTAAATATATTAGCTTGGATATTCTTGAACCTTGAGTGCATGTTTTGTGGTGGTCAAATTTCTAAAATGTCGTTTTTCTATAAATATATAAATCAATTTTTACCTGTATTCTTCAATGTGGTAAATTTAATTTACCACATTAAATTTCACAAGTCCTAACCTTTCCACTTTAGGCTGCTGATCTAGTTCCATTGAGGACTTGTTAATAACTTAGTATATGTATAGATTTTAAAAATCGGATTGCATTGTTTATATTTTACAACTACAGTTGAATGTCTTTGGAAGCCCCTCCAATGATTCGTTTTAAGCACATTGCCTAAGCTTTGATAACAGTAAGTAGACTTGTTAGTAATTGAAACAAAACAAAACAAAAAATAAAAAGGAGAATGAGTCACTTATCTGCAAGAAAGAGGGGGATGAATGCCCACTCTTAAAACAAGTGAAGAAAATTTAAGCTTGTATGGGTTCTTTGCAATATCAGGTATGTGATGCTGATGATGTCAGTGATAATGGATTTTATAGAATGCAGTCGATGCCCCTCTTTCTACCTTAACTCAACATGTATTAGCTTTTAACATCCTTCACAGGTTGTGGACCTAATTTCCAAGGGTTCTATGGTCTTATATGACTGATTCTATGGTAACTTCAAGGTCGTTTAATTTAATCAGTTTGAATGTTAACTAATCCAAGAAGCTGCTTGAATATAAATCCAAAGGTTTCAATTCACTTCAATGATCAGTCTTCAACCAAGTTGATTGTTTCTATATATATATTTTATTGTTTTTTATTTATTATAATTCTCTTCATTATTAGCAAAAAAATTGTCATCACATAATTGAAAATACTTCTTGTAAATAATCATAATATAGGAAGCTGAGCGAGACTCAGAGAAAAAGTGGAATCCTGTTGTGGAGATGCCATATCAAGGAGGAATCTATCGGGGACGTTGCCAAGGAGGTCTTCCTGAAGGAAAGGTAATCCATTGTGTTACTAGACACCATCAAATCTACTATTTAATGATGTCAGTTTTTCAATACACAATTATTTCGATAATTACAGGGCCATTTAGCCCTTGCGGATGGAAGCATCTATGATGGCATGTGGCGCTATGGTAAAAGATCAGGCATGGGTACCTTGTACTACAGTAATGGGGATGTGTTCCAAGGATCATGGAGGGATGATCTCATGCATGGAAAGGTATGTCTACAGGTTGCGAATCCATATTGTTCATGAAGTTAGATGCAACTCAAATCTCCATATTCTTGACTTAGTTTTACTACGTAGTACGGAAACATTGCACATTTGGTATTCCACCATGCATCTGTCTTTCCACATTCCTTTGAGGATTTTCAATTCATGTTCACTTCAAAGATTTACTGCTAGCAATTTGTTGAGCAACAGTAACATCGCAGTCTATTCTTAGGAGAATCATAGTGCATCACAATGTATTCCTCCTTCCTGTCTAGTTGATGTACTGCTGGTGGCTTTGTATGTAATATCATTCAACTTTTTTTATTATGTTCATCTTGCCTATTGAAGTCATTTATCTTCGGTTTTTAACTCGATATTACCGTTTATGCTTCTGAAAGTTTTTTTGACCATTTACTATTAGCAATTGATGGCCGATCTATTTTCATGCAGGGTTGGTTCTATTTTCACACTGGTGATCGATTGTTTGCAAACTTCTGGAAGGGAAAGGCGAATGGTGAAGGGCGCTTTTATTCAAAAGATGGTGAAATCTTCTTCGGGAATTTCCAAGATGGCTGGCGGCATGGCCAGAGCTTATGTATAGATATGAAAGGAACAAGGTGAGTACATGATTGTGGTAATTTACTTGTGATCTTTTATTTATATTGTACTCTTTTACATGCACGTATTGATGTTGTTGTAACCTTAAACAATCTATGAACATGTTTCTTGTCCTTTTACTCTTTATTTTTATTTTATTTTTTTGTGGGGAGGGGGGGCCTAACACAAGTATTCCCTTCCCTCTTTTTAGTAGTTCTACTTCTTCATGCTGAGAACTATGAAAAACAGATTCTACATTAGATGTTGGCATTGTTGCTTTCAACAGCTTTTGAGGAACTGAAGCAAAGTCAGGAAGGTGCCTGAACAATGGGCTGGGAAATTTGTTTGTGAACCAGCTAGTGCTTAAACTAACTCTTTTGGATGATAGGATACTCGCGATATTGTCTTGTATTTGCTCCTTCAGGATGCTGCAAATAATCTTATGTTTCCCATGCAAGATTCAATATATAATAAGTTCAGGTACCTGGATCACGACTAGGAACTCCATGAGCTATAGAAGATATGCATTATTTCCTTCTTGGCATTGTCTTGGTTTCAGGAGATAAGTCACCATCTAGTTGCCATATGTTTTTATGTACCCGTGCCAAACAGCAGTTTAATCTTCCCTTTCTAATAAATACATTTTCTGCTGTATTAGGTTTCATTTTTCCCATTTTTGTGGTTGGGAGAAGGAATACACAACATAATTAACCAAGAATAAAAAAAATTGAGCCATTTGTTAAGAATATCTTATTCTTTAGTGTTTCATGTTGATGGTATCAGAGTTGTCTAAGAAAATTAACTAACGATAAGTACTTTATCCGCCATTATCCTTCACTTGAATTCCTTCCTTTGTTACTTGAACTTTGCATATATCTTTTGCTCTCTGACCCACTACTTTTCATAACATTCTCAGTTTGTATCATCGTTTGTACCTATTGTGTTCAAGGTTTTAAAATTTGTGAGGCGTAATCGAGGAGATTTCTCTTCATGAGACGAGGCGTAAGCCTCATATTTTTATAAAAAGAATGCATAAAAGATTTTATATTAAATCTAAGCAATCAATATCATTAATAAATAATGGAAAGCAACAGTTAGGAGTATATTCACAAGATGAAGATTAGGAGGTAGTCTCTCATGGAATGAGACTTCCCTCTCACCACCACCACCCCATCCTTCACCTTGCCACTCATCACGTTCCCTAGCTCTTTGATATTGTTTTCAGCCTTCCCCCACTTTTCTCTCATCTCTGAACTCGTGCATTTTGTTTTTCACCTTTCTCCTTACCTTTCATCTGCCACTCTTCTCTCTTTCGACCTACAGCTACCTATTACTTTTTTTGCTTTCCCACAATGGTTGCGATTTTCGAGATCCAGGGCAAAAGGTAGTATCGATTTATAACGGACACCTCAGCCTTCTCTACGGGGAAGAAGAGGTTCACGTTAACTATGACGAGTGGTAAAAACGAATTCAAGATTGTGGAAGACACCGGAACCAGAATCTTCTCCATTACAATGGACTTGGACTCTCCGACTTGGCTGCTTAATTAAATTAGTGACGTTGGTAAAACCAACGTCATAGGCAGTTTTAAGCTCTCATTCCAAGGAAAAAATAGTGTTATTATTGTAGAAACTCTCAAAAATGCTAGAGGTGGATTCATGAGGATTATGACCATCCAGGGAGGACGATCACGTTCCATCTTCATCCCGGAGAAAGTAACTTCGAAAGGATGGGAAGACTTCGAAACTTGCTTGCACAGATTCTTGGGTTCTAAAATCCAGATTCATTCTAATGGCGAGACCGCGATGAAGAGGCAAAAATCCCGGTAGTAATGGACTGTGGGGAATGGCGATGGTCATTTTCCGGCTTCACCCATCGATACGTTGGGAGGAGGTTGAGATAGAGGTTTCAGAGGTTCTCCGCAGAAAAGTTTCATTCTCTATGTTGGGAGATGATAGAGTCGTTTTCTGGCGCCGTTGCCCAGAAGAGAAGCCGTATATATGGAACGCTTTCCAGTCTCAGAGAGCCCGTATAGTTGAATGGCATCCGGATTTCCAGTGGCAAAAACGACAAACTGGATGTTTTAATGCTTGGATTGGGTTGGAGGGAATCCCGGTGGAAAAGGGGGATTTGGAGGTTTTTCAGATCATCAGAGAAAAATGTGGAGGCCTCCTCCAAGTCGACGAGGAGACATGTCGGCTATCTTTCCTGAGGTATGCAAAGATCAAAGTTAGAGGGGAAAGGGATGGTTTCATCCCGGAGAACATCTCTGTCAATATTGACGGTGATTACATTGGGGTTACAACTTTTAAGATTGAAGCTCGGAAGTTGCCGGAGTCCGGTGAGTGCAACGGCAAAATTAGGGATGAAGGGCATCAACGTCCACCTCTGCATGGCTCACGCGATAATCGAGGAAAATCGGTGGTCAGAGATTCACGACAGGAACGTGGCCGTACTCGATCATGGGCAGCTATTGTGCAGGGACAGAAGGTTCCAAGACCCATTAAGGAGCGACTCGTGGCGTGCAAAATAATCGGAGATGATTTTGTGGCAGACGAAGGTGTTGGTGCCAGTAGTAACGTGCCACCCTCAAATGCTGTCCCGCAATCTGAGAATGGGCCATTTTTCAAATTGGCAAAAGACTTGAAGGGCAAGCAAGTTCAGGACAAGCACAATCCCACAATAACCCAACAACCGGTAAAAGGGGCCCACGTTTCACCTCCACATGAAATGGGTAAACCAATGTCTCAAGGATACACGCATCTGGCCCAAGCAGGGTCCGGAAAAGCTGCTTCCAATATGTGTATCTTTTAAGCCTGGTGCGATTGAAAAATCAGAAGAATCGATCTTACAAGATCAACCGAAAGCTAGGGCAAAGAAGAACGTCATCAGTGACAAGGCCATTTCCAATGGTGAAGCTGAGTGCCGAAACTTAGGATCAAAGGTGGGGCGTTATGTAAGGCGTAGAACGATTTCGGCAAGACAGATGAAATGGGATCGTCGGAAGGCTCATTCACAGAAGGATAAAGGCAAGAAGGTCTTAGAGGTTGTTGATGACCTCAAACCATTAGTCTCTGACAAAGACGAAGCATGTGTGGAGAATACTGAAGATCTGGAGGACTCTGGAGAATCGGAGCATGAACAAGCTAATATGGGGAATCAGAACGAGATCGATGGGTTCGAGATCGAGCCCTTGTATGCGTCGGGGAGCAAGTCGCACTTTCACGGCTGCGAGAAACCTCAGGTAAATTCACTACTCCATTCTAATTATTTGGATTTTGAGCTCTCTACATGTGATTCCTCTCTCCCTCCAACTCTCTCCCCACAACACCCCACTCCCAACCCATCCCTCCTCTGTCCCAACTCACTTCCAAACCAAAACCATTCTGGGCAAGGGGCTGGTGAAGACACTTTGGCTCAGTCCAAAATTGCAGCAAACACATTACAGGTTCAAGAAGAACATCCAGCCTCTGAGAACAATGGTATTAAGGACAAGAGTTCCTCTGTCTCTTCTGGGCCCGATGACAATCAATCTCGATCCTCAGATAGGTTCGAAAAATTTATCAGAAGAATGAATCTGAACATGAAGAGACTACAATGTAAACAAGCTATGAAGAATTTCAGAAAGTTGTTCTATGCAAACAGTAAAAGCAGACTGCAGTTGCTCGGTCATGGCAAAAGGAAATGTTTGGTGTCCAAATGAAGATATTCAGCTGGAATGAAAGGGGTTGTGGGGCGAGTTAGAAGTGCAGAATGATAAAAAAATCTATATGTAAAGTGAATCCGGACATTATTATTATCCAGGTAACAAAGAAGCAGGTTATGGACAGGGCACTCATCAGCAGAATTTGGAGTTCTAGATTCAAAGCCCGGGTATCTCTTCCGGCTTGGGGAGCGTCAGGAGGTATTCTGATCGCATCGGATGTTAGATTAATAAATTTTGTCCAAAGTTGGGTAGGTGACTTCTCAGTTTCTATCCAAATCAAAGAGGAAGGTGGTGACTTTTGGTGGTTGTCTGGCGTTTACGGACCGTCATCATATCATATGAGGGAGTATTTTCTTTTGGAGTTGGGGGCTTTGAGTAGTATCTGTGGAAAAAACCGGTTGATGGGAGGCGGCTTCAACACAGTTCGAAATCTTAATGAAAATCTGAATAGTACAACACTCACAAGATCTATGCAGGGGTTCAACGCCTTCATCCAAGATTTGGAACTCCTCGATCCACCTCTCATCAACGCTAAGTTCACTTGGTCCAACCTTCGAAATCAGCCTACTTGTTGTCGGCTTGATAGATTCCTTCTCTCCCATGGATGGTGCTCGATCTTTCCGTACTTCAGGGAGGAAGCTATGGCTAGAATTACGTCTGATCATCACCCAATCATTTTGGACACAAAGATAGCTAAATGGGGCCCAACGCCGTTCTGGTTCGAGAACTTTTGGCTGGAGCATAAGGACTTTAAGAATAATTTGATGACTTGGTGGAATGCTTCTTCATCCTTTGGGCAGGTGGGACATAAATTTATTCCTGATTTGGTAGATCTGAAAATTAAACTTAAAAGACTGGAACAATGCTACCTTCGGGTCCATTAAAAATAGGATGAAAAATTTGGAGCGTGAAATTAGCAGTCTTGATGCAAAAGAAGGTCGGCCAAGGTGGAATGATGACATGGTTCTGAATAGGAAGAAGGTAAAGGAAGAGCTTGCGGAAGTTTCTATGTTGGAGGATGGAATCTCCCTTCAAAAAGCCAAGATAAAATGGCTTAATGAAGGAGATGCAAACTCAAAAAAATTTCATCGCATTCTCAGCCATAGGAGAACAACAAGCTGTATTTCCAAGATCAAGAAGGAAGATGGCAGATTAATTGATGATGAAGGAGGTATTGTGGGGGATATTGTTGATTTTTACAAAAAGTTGTTTGAGGCAAAAGGACAACCTTCATGGGGCATTGAAGGTCCTTGACTGGAGCCCAATAACTATGGAGGAATGCCTCTCTTTAGAGAAGCCGTTCGAGGAAGAGGAAGTTAAGACTGCAGTCTTTAGTTGTGATGGAAGTAAAGTGCCAGGACCTGATGGTTTCACCATGGCCTTTTATCAAAAAGGATGAAATGTCCTAAAGAATGATTTAATGAAGGTGATGAAGGACTTTTATGAGCAGGGTATCATTAATAAAAAAAACCAATGAAACCTACATTTGCCTTATTACCAAGAAGGCCAATTCAGCAAAAATCACTGATTTTCGTCCCATTAGCTTAATCACAAGCCTTTATAAGATCATTGCCAAAGTGTTGCCTAATAGGCTTCGAAGTGTTCTTGCAAACACTATTGTCCAAGATAGACAAATTCTGGATGTTGTTTTGATTGCTAACGAGGCGGTGGAGGACTATCGAGTTTCAAAACGGTCAGGAATCATATTCAAAGCAGATTTTGAAAAGGCGTATGATACAGTTGATTGGGATTTCTTGGACCACGTTATGCTCAACAAGGGTATGGCAGAAAGATGGAGAAGGTGGATCTATGGTTGTGTTAGCTCGGTAAACTGCTCAGTCATCATCAACGGGAGACCAAGAGATAAGTTTACAGCTAGTAGAGGATTGAGGCAAGGAGACCCATTGTCTCCTTTCCTTTTCATCTTAGTTGTTGATGTTTTAGGTAGATTGGTCCAAAAAGCCACTCATTGTGACATCTTTCGAGGCTTTTCTGTTGGTAGGAGTAAATTGGAGATCTCTCACCTTCAATATGCGGATGATACTTTGTTCCTACTTCATGGTGAGGAATCCAATGTTATGCGGATGACGGAGCTTCTTCATTGTTTTTGCAAGCTATCCGAGCTAAGGGTTAATATGTCCAAAAGTCAAATTGTGGGCATTAACACAGATCAGACAATTATTGCCAATATTGCTACAAGGATTGGCTGTAGTGTCGGTTCTTGGCCTCTCTCTTATCTTGGTCTCCCCTTGGAAGGCAATCCTCTGAAAGCTGATTTTGGGGCCCGGTTATTTCGAAGCTGGAAAAAAGACTTAGTGGTTGAAAGAGTAGCTTCTTGTCAAGAGGAGGGTGATGCATTATGGGCTCAAGTCATTCGAAGCAAGTATGGGTGTTCTATAGAGGGAAGACAATCTGGTAGTGCGGCTCACGCTACGTATAGAAGCCCATGGAAACGATTCCAGCATTTACCCAATCTTCACGTCATATATCACCCTCAAGGTAGGAAATGGTCACTATATCCGCTTTTGGGAGGATCGATGGTGTGGAGATGAGCCCCTTGCCCATTCTTTCCCTCACTTATTCCGCCTCTCTTAACTGTCCAAGCACACCTATTGCTCATTTTTTAACCAATTCCCCTTCAATTTCTCTTGATCAACCTTCATGGAACCTAACTTTCCCTCGTAACCTCACGGCAAGAGAGGAAGCTGAGATTGGCCCTCTCTTATCTAGAATTAACCTGGTTCAGCTATCCTCCACTTCAAATGATACCTTCCTTTGGTCCCTTGATGACACCGGATCCTATTCATGTAAGTCCTTTTTCAATCATCTCATTGAGACCTCATTTCCAACACCCACAACCTACTATCATTACATTTGGAGAGCTCCAATTCCACATAGAATTCGAGTGTTTGGATGGCTTGTGGCTCTCAATAGGCTGTGCACCCAAGATTTAGTGCAAAAGCGATTGCCCATTTTTACCTATCACCTCATTGCTGCGTTCTTTGTTTTAAAGCTAATGAGACAGTGGATCATCTCTTCTTTAGATGTACTCTTGCTGGTCAGATCTGGAGAAAGTGGGAATTACTCCTTTTTGGAAAGTTTAGTATGCCGCAGTCATGTGAAAATTGCTTCGTGCCTAGCCATAATGCTGGTTTGAGTAGGAGACGCAAGGGGAGATAGGGAGCATTATCTCAGTTGCTGTTCTTTCGTCTCTGGAAAGAAAGGAACAATAGGATTTTTCAAAACAAGATCAGTACAGTGGACGACATTTGGGAGGTCTTTTAACTTATGCTGCCACTTGGATTAGTTCTTCCAAGATAGGTGGTGCGTACTCATTCACAGACTGGTACAGGAGTTGGGATGCTTTGATGTAATTTCAGTCCACTAGCATTTTTCTGTGTTATATTTTCTGCCATTTGTTGTTAGAATGTTTCCTCGCCTCTCCATGAGCATTGCTTATGCTCATGTCACTGTATTACTGTTTTAACATTAATACAATATTTTGTCTCTTCTCAAAAAGGAAATATCATTAATAAATAGATAAACATAAAATAGAAATAAACTTGAGCTTTTTTTTTTGCGTACTTACCTTATCACATAGCATTGTTTTTAATAATGTTTATTATAATTATAATTGACGCTATTGATATGTTAATGAGGCACATGTTGTGATTTTTCAAATGTTATGTTTTCTATACATCAAAAAACTAAACTTGTAGAAAATTAACAAATGAAAGACAACAATATTCGATATTACCACTGCCTAGTTTTCACATTATTTAGTAACTTTTTTAAGTTTTTAAACATTTTCTTATGATGCGCCCTGCAATTCACTTGGTAATGTGTATGTAGTTTTTGAGAATTTAGGCTTTGAGCTTCAAAACTTTGGAGCTCTCTTAATACTTGATATTACAAATTTTAGAAAGAAAAGGAGCTAGCGTATTTATACTAACATCAATCGATGTGTTTTGGAAAGAAAAATGTAATATGTAAATGACTTAGAGTTTAGGCTTGCAAGTTTAGAACCTGGATTACTCCTAAATAAAGATTATAATTTTAAAAAGAAAAAAAGTGTATTTATCGAGGAAAAAAAGGGGGATTAGGTTGAGCTTTATGGTTAAGCCTCACATGACCTTAAGGTGTAAGTCTCAAGCCATAAGCCTCATGTAATCGAGTAAGTCTTAAGGCAACTTCATGTAATTGAGTAAGCCTCTATAGATTTTTAAAACTATGATTGTGTTAGGTCTTCATCAAAAGAAGAATTGTTGAAAAAATTAGGTTCTCAGGAGAAAAAAAAATAAAATAAAATTACCAGAGATCAGAGAGAGTAACAATCAATTTAGGTGGTGATTGTAGTATTGTTTATTATCGATTGTAGCAATGCACTTGGACATATATTTATGGATAGTACTGAGAAATTGTAAACTGGCATGTTTCATATCCTTAGCCAACAAGAATTTGGAAAGTGTCTCATTTATGCAAGAACATTAAAGTTTATTAGACACATGGTTATCCATATTGAGAGGTGGATTTGTGGAACTCAAATATGAAAGTGATAAAAGCTATTTTGGGTTAGTGCGTCAGCGTGATCACCTTACACAGAATCTGGAGATAAGGCTAGTGTGGCAGTCATGTTAAGAACTTTATAATTTATATCTTGGCGATGAGAACATTGCATCAATATTTACCCTACTTTTGCAAGATTGGTGTGTTGAATCAATGCTTTCTTCTTCCCTGTATCTTTCAATGTGCATATTTCATCCTTTTGATGCAAATTCATTTTGTAGTCCCATTCAGATTGCCTTTTGAATCTGTTTCTGAACCTAATATAGCATGTTTCTATTACCGGATCCGATCCTGTTTGTCATTATTTGCATCTTTTGTATTAACAGGTGGGCAGATATTTGGGATGAAGGTGTGCTTTTAAGCAGGCAGCAGTTGGATTCTTATTCTAGTTCAGGATAAAAATAATTAACATGAACAGAAACATTGCCGGAAAGTCGTTTCAAGACGGTTAAGTCCCTGCTCAGTACCACTTCAGATCTGCAAATTCAAGGATCGAATATGTGTTGATCACAATTTCAATTCAAATGTATCAATTTTGCATGCTGCTGTAGATCATGATTTGGTGAAGATTAACTTATGAACTGGGAAAAGTCTTTACCAGGTATCTGTCACATTTTATAGTCGCTTGCTTCCATTTCAATTGGTGCTATTATTCAAATTTATTAGTGCCTGGTGCTAAATACCTGTAAAAAATGATATATATGATGTTCTAATGTCTGTCTATGAAGGTAAATTATTGATGCAATATTCTGGCTAGCATGCCTGGTCCTCTTCCATCATTCTGATTGTCTTTAGATGGGAAGTTAAGGCGATCTTTAGAGCTAAAAACAAAGGGCCATTGTTGTTGTGTGTTTGGATACTCTGTTACTTTCAATCTCTCCCTGTCTCTCCCTCTTTTCTTTTCGACATCTCTCTCCCTCTTCAAAACATGTATTTTGTTCTTTAATTTATTTATATAATAAATGTGTGTTTAAAATTTTAAATAGATTAAACCAAACTAATTATATGTGGTTTAGTTCGGCTTCTATAAATCTTATATAAGAAAGAATGCTTTAAAATTTATTGAATATACATTAGATTTACTTCATATACATACATATTTATATGTATATATATATATATATATATATGCACATAATTAATTATTTTGAATATGATTCTTAGAGTTAGTAATCGATGATACTCATCGGAAATGGGAAGCCATTTTAGTCAACTCAAATGCTTGCTATTTTCAACTATGAACCATGAAAAAAAAAAAAAAAAACCCTCTTAAAAGTGGAGTAGTGATTGTACAATGAAACATAACAAAATGTCGAGCCAAGGTCAGTTATTTAAGTTAGGCTAATCACAGAAGGAACAGATATGGAAACAAAACTGAATTTCTGTTTTTCTATTTATAAGACAAGTAATTATTAAATGTTCATTCACCCTGTAAACATTGTTACATTGTTCACAAAAAAAGAAAACCTGCATTACCTTCAAATTGTTTTTTGTGTAGTCAATCTCCTTCCTTGTTTTACATCCTTCTTCTTGTTTGAACCAACACGAGGGGATGACTTAAGGCTGAGAAAGAATTGGTCATCGAACAGAAATCACAATGAGCAATGACAACATTGGAACAATTCATAAAGAATATACCCTAAAATGTTTTGCTTGAATTTGGATGATTGTAAATAGTGTTAAGAAATTAATTCACTTACCTGCAATTATGTGGTACCCTCCAAGATAAATGCTCTGAACGCTTGAGTGCTGGTGGTAATGACATAAACTTCCTCCAATCCTCAAGCATAATTCTAAGATCTTGAAGCTTGCGATCCAAACCAATACAACAATTTACATGCATGGTACAAACTACGTTAAAATCTCTGCTTGGCTCACATAGCCCACCAAAGTAAGCAGTATCCAAGAATCTTATTCTCAATCCTAACTTGGTGATGAAAGGGTCACGTTTTATCTTATTAAGCACATCCTGGTCATGATATCCCGGGTGGGTATTCCTTGAGGAGTACCAGAACTTGTAGAAACTTATTGTTCGTTTATTTGATTTTACATAGTTAAATCCTCCATTTGGCCTGTTATTTATGTCGTCTGATCTACCAGTGAAGTGGTCACAAGCAATCTGAAAATCTGCATCTGGATAGAAGCGTAGAATTGGGTCCCGAAACCACACAATATCTGCATCCTGCGTGATACATTAATAGTGTATGTTAGAAACTGTTTAACTTAAAAGCTATAGTATAGGAGTCAAACTATGTGCATCAAGCACGAATATAGATATTAAAACTCACTCACGTGGACTACGTTTATAATGAGGAGGGAAGACATGATTAATAAAAGAGAGAAAAATAAATAAATATGCTTTCGAGGAGGTTTGAGATTTGGACACAAGATCTCTAAAATAACAAGGCTCTAATACCATGCTAGAAACCGCTTGAACTAAAAGCTATAGCTTTCAGGCATGGCCCAACTACATATATCGAGTGCGAACAGGGTACAATACTGGTGATAAGATCATGTTTAGAGAGAGAGAGAAAGAGAAAGGGTTACCGTGAAAATGAAATTGAAGCCCATTTCAAGAACAGATCGTAGGAAATCGATCCTTCTCCACATCATCTTTAAGTAATCTGGAGTCATGAAATATGCCTCGCCGCCGGAGAAGTCGACTCCTTCTGTGGTAAGAGCATAACAATGTGGGTGTACATCTAAGCAACGATTGTATGCTTTCTGGTCCAATGCAATGATCACCAAATGCTTCAATAGTTGATGGGTGTGATTTCCAATTCGGAAGCTCTCTAGAAAGAGATCTAGGATTGAACCTGGATTTGCCCATGCTTCATTTAAAGTTGTTAAAATTACAGTCTTGTCATCCGTTGATGCATCCTCCAGAATTCTCTTCAGACCAACTTCCTCGGTATCCTACAAAAATTAGTATTTTTAGCTTTTGCAAAACAGCTTAATTAACTTATGACAGTACTGTATCCACTTTCCTTGGCACAATTTATCTCTTAAGACATTTGGAATGATATATTGACACAAGGTAACAAACTGAATCTATTACTAGTTGCCCATAAAGTGTAGCTGCTTGCATAGTTTTTTGTAACTAGAATAGCATTTTCCTGACAATGTATATACAATGCAAAAATACATCAGCTTTTGGGAAGTCAACACTTTCTATTAAATGAAGGTATTTTCAGTACTGATATATTTATTTTCATCAGCTTTCTAGATATTCATTACCTTCCGTAATCAAAGGCCCTTCTTTCTCTTCCTTAATAATGCATATATAGTCTTCATAGTATCACCGGAATTCATAATGGGAATCCACAAAGTCCGATCCTAACATGATTAAAGTCCTGCTACAGGGACTACATATTGGACTGCGCCGTTCAAACTACAGTCCACATCCGTGGGATCATGCACCCTTACGTCAAGATATGCATAGTCAGTCATCTTTATAGGAATCATATGCCTAAACATACTAGTGAACCATATGAGTAAAGTTATTGATTGTTACACATAATAAGCTATTAAGCTGCAAGGATTAAAAATGTCCAAATATATATAAAAGAAAAAGAGTCATAAAAACATCAATAAGGGTGCGAGATAACTAATTGAATAAAAGTTGCAATACTTGACAAGATTCAACATTTGTTAATGGTAAACATACCCAACATGGTACTGTATTCTCGCTTTATATTATACTATATTAAATACTGTATTCTCGCATATACATCATTTGCTTTGAATTATATGAAATGGACTATTAGGCAGACTATGTGACCTTGACTTTCACAGCACAAAAATTAAGAAAATAGGGGAAAACAAAAAGAAAAAAAAAATCATTGACGCCATCGTTTTAAGAAAATATCCAAAAAAGTTTAAAAAATTATGAGAAGCTTCCATTTCTTTATTGACTAACTTAACTCAGATTGGAAACTTACTCTTGCCTGGCTTGATCATAGTTGGAAATTAGTGTGTAAAAAATAAACGTCATTGAGCCTCTAAATATTCCTATTTGGAGGCTATAATTAAATAATTTATATTTGGTGTAAGGATTGTTACAATTTTTTTTATTCTAAAAAGATTGAGAATTTGATAGAGAGGCGGCTAAAGGATATGACCCATTTGAGAGAGCTAATGCAAAATGAACACAAATATAAAGAATGAACTAACTTTGGATTTCGTCTTATCCACCTTGAACCCGATCCCTTCACTAGAATTCGCTAAACCATCACCTTCAAACAGTCAAGTCCATGCTTTAACCCAAAAAAAAAAAAAAACATACTAGTCAACTTCATTATTCTAGATATTTAATATAAAATAATTAGGTCATATGAACCATAGACTTTGTCACGATAATTTAGTAAATAATTAATTCCAATCCAAGGAGATATTACTAATTCCTAAAATACTTGGGGGCGGCGCACACACTCACGAATCACGATTTCATAAAACACAAAAACAAACAAACAAACCAACCATCACATTTCATCGTTCTCTTCGCGCATATCGAGGTGCCACCGCATCAGAAGGACTTTTTCCAAGTCATTTTTGGAAGGAATGTACGCTGTGTGTGTGTGAGAACTGCAATGGTGAGCAGTGCTAACCTGCGCGGTGACCTGCTAACGTGCGCCCATCCATGCAGAACTCAAAGAACAATTTAACCAAAAACACTAAAAGATAATCTCGAAATTGAATCTTAATTTCTAAATTTCTGAAACTCTAATCAAAACAGAGAAAAAACAAAAAAAGATCGTGAAAATTGAAGAATAATTAGAACTCACCGAAGAAGAAGAAGCACTGTTGGAGTTGAAGCCGGCGAAATCGGCAAAACCTCTGGATGCGCGCGGGAGGAGACGAAACGGATTCGGAACTTGATACGCGACGATAATTATCAATGTGAGCGCAGATAACACTAATAAGAACTTCGAAATTTGCCGGAAAATTAAGCCGGAACTCTGCATCATCTCCGACATGATCAAGCCGGACGTCGCCGCCGCCGCACGTACCATTTATCGATCGATCGATCGATCTTCCTCAGTCCAACAATCGATCAGATCTAGGGTTTTAAACATAATTACATCTTCTGATGATAAAACTGATCAACAACAACAATTAAAAAGGGAAAATCATCAGTTTCGATTTCGATCGGTTTGGTTTGTGACGATTCAAATGGAGAGAACTCAAGAATTTATAGCAAAAAACCATAAAAGAATAACAAATTGTTTGGATTGCTTGATACGTTGGACTCAGAAGTCAGCTGATACGACTCATGGAATTTGAAGAATTTTTATAACTGATTTTAAGTGATTACAAATGTTTTTCATATTATATATATACATACATATATCCATGTAAACGCTTTTCTATTCTATGGCTGCTGCTGCAATGGAAAGAAAAGGAAGGGAGAGAAAAGACTGGTTGTCGCTATGGCGTATCAAAAATAAAGTTCAGATGTATTCTGTGAATGACAAGTGGCGTACATGCAGAACCGTTGATTTTGATTGCCCCCCCTCCCCCCCCGCCCTTGTTGAATTTGTCGGTCACGATGGTGTGAGAATTCTCGGAGGATTAGTGGGTCCATTTTTCTATGGCTTCTATTAGAGGCTCTTGTGTTCATCTCCTTTATGTCACTCTCACTGTCACACATCTTTGTCGCCATTCATTGTCATGTTCATTAAATTTGTGAATCATCCATTAATACTAGCATTCTAACATAAATATGATGCGATGAGGAGCTAATTATCTTCTTATTACATTAATATGCATTTGGATTTTTCGACCAAGTAGATGTCCTTAAATGTGGGTCCCAATCATATTTCAATGTTAATTAAACCATACTTCGCTTTATTAAAAAATAAAATAAAAAAGAGTTTTTCAGAGGCAAGAGCCAATTAACATCATAATGCTCTGATTCTGTAAATAAAATCTATAGGGTTATTGTGATAGTACTTAAGAACTTGCTTCATTAATATTTACTTTTTTTATAAAGTTATATTAATATGGATACTACTACCTGGGATGGAGTTTATGTTTGAAAATTAAACCTTTTTTTTTTTTTTTCCTATTGGATGTAAATCAAACTCTCAGATTTTGATGTAATGGGTAAGAATTAACTAAGGGCTCGTTTAGTTGGTGATCAGAAAACCTGAAAACACAAAAATTCATTTGATTTGAATGAATCTCAAAAACAGTTTTTGAACTTTTTATAAAGGAAACAACTTGTTTTAAGAAAACACGATAAAAGGTCGTTTTCTGAATTTTTTATTTTTAAATTATAATTCTTGTTTTTAGATCACCAATCAAATACAGTCTTTTTATTCTTTTTCTTTTCTTTTCTTTTTTTTTTTTGCGAAAAAAGGTATATATTTGAGTTGATTCTTGTCCTAATTGAATAATTCCAAAATGTTTTTTTTCTTTTCTTTTTTTTCCATTATAAAGATCTAAAAAGGCATTCTAAAAGCCAATCAAGTTATTCAACATATAAATAAATAAAATTCTCATCGGTTGATTCAGTGGTTCGAGGGTCGAACCCAATAGAGGTTAAGGGATTCGGTCTCGAGTTCAAGTCCCTCCTTGACAAAATTATGATTGAGAGGGACACTCCCGTCTCTGCGGACTTTAGAAATTCGGTGAAATAGTCTCGCCTTAAAAGAAAATTAGGACATCACGGAATGTCATAATCCCGATATCTAATAAAAAAAAATTCAGAAATCGAACCATTTTTGTAGTAATTGTTGCATATATATATATATATACAGCAATTATTTATCACAATTTGTTATTTAAGTTAGTTTGATCAACACATGATCAATTGAGTAAGATTGTAGGAGAAGTGTTAATTAAGTGTGCAACACACGAAACTGTTCCAAAAAAGAAGTCTTCAATCTTGACCGTCAATTTTTTTTCTACAATTGACCTAATAATAAGTGAAAATTGGGATTCTAAAATAATACCATCAATATTATTGAGTTATTTCTAAGCATGGATTAAGTGCTATTCAATCAATTACCATACCCTGTTTAGTAAATAAATAAAATTGTAATAAAAATATGTAATATTAGTTGTCATAAGTATCACATATTAATATCAAACATGTGCAGTTAGTTGCTTCTTCTTGAAGGCTTATTATAAATCAAACCCAATGTTTCTATATATTATGCAAACTCCTTAAAGGTAGGTAATCATGTAATATTTAATTTTTTTTTAGAATTTTTTTTTTTAATTTGTTATTGATGATTAACTTCTAAGATGAGGTTGGTGTATTTTTTATTTATTTTTTCTTTGTCATAGGAGGTTGGTGTACTTAACTGGTATAATTGATTTTAGTAGACTTTTTAAGAGGAATAATTAAATAAAACAGTTAGAAATATTGTATGATAATTGGCCCAAATTAATTAACTATATTAGAAAAATAATGAGCTAATTAGGGTACCTTTATAATTAATATTGGGCTAAATTAACCAGACAGTTCCTAGCCTAGCTATACGATGTGTCACAATTAAAACGGTTGGAATAAACGACAAACCAGCAGCCTCTTTATCATGTAACCTCTTGTTTATATACTTATATTCAACTAAGACTTTATCCTAGTTTGATATTTATGGTACACGCAATAGGCCACTATTGGTTATATTATATAATGAAAAATTTTCAAGATTGTTTAGTGACACGCGTGTGCTATGTATATATCTTTGAGTGCCATATTAGTTTCAATATTAATTTATAAGATGGATATGATGTGAGGTACAGGAAAAGAAAGGATTAGACTAAATCTCACTCATTTATATATATATATACTTACTACTTATAATGCAATACCCATAAAAGCTCAGGGCCGGAATCTTGAGCCTAGATCAACTCTGCCACCGTGAGCCAAGAAGAAGCACATCCTATCGAAATGGAACCAACTGCCTCGCCTGATGCACCCCAGAACAAGAGAGGTAGACTGTCAAAGCTAAAAACTTCTGGCCAAAAGCATAAGAGATCTCGACTGAGTACTATCGAGAAGAACCTTGAGAAGATGTCCCTGGTTGTCTTGGAGCAACAATAGGCGTTGAAGGAGATGTTCCCCATCGAGTACTCTATGACTTCCAATCTCAGAAGGAATAAGAGAGTATATGTCGAGACATCAATCCGAAGAAGAGATCGGCCTGAAACCAATACCGACTAAGCAAACCCATATCTGTTGGGGACTTGCGTTACTCCCTGGATGCCGAAAAAAGCAAGATCTCGGCATCCTCCCACCACAGGTCAGCACCTACAAAGAAGGGTGTCGCGTCCAAGAACATCCTCCTGAGGTCAGCGTCAACCAGGTCAGTATCAATTAAAAGATCTGGTACGATAGGGAAAAGCAGGACCAAGAAGGCCAGGTCAGTACCAGACGGGTCGCTAAGATCTGAGCACGCCCGACTCAGGTCTACCAGATTTGACGAAGACCATGCTCGGTGTCACAAGGAGTATGAGGGCCTCCCATCTCCATTCACGGAAGAAATCAAGGATAATCCTCTAGCAAAGAATGTCAGGACGGCCAAACTGAAGGAATACCAAGATAATGAGACCCTAAAGACCATATTGAAATATACAAGTCTTGGATGATGTTCAAGGGTACACATACGCAACTAAAGGAAAAAGCTCGGAACAAGATGAGCCAAAAATAAAATTTTCATTGAAGTTTTGAGTTCAAGGTACACTGAGCAAAATAACAAAAAGAAAAACAAAAAACAAAATGCAAACACCAAAGAGACGTTGCTAAACATCCCGAGTCGACCACTCGTGATACAACGGCTCCAGCACTTCATCAACCTGCTCTGAAGGATCGGCCTCATGATCATTTGCTGCTGCGGGCTACTCGGTTATCTTTTCATTCTCCCAAGCCTTAAACTCATCGATAGCCCGAGCTCACTCTTTCTCCACTTCTTCCATCATGGAGTCCAACTGAGCATGGTAAAGCCCAACATTGGCAAGTACGACATTCAGCTCGACCTTCTTCTTGGTGAGCTCTGAGTCTTTGAGGGCAAGTTGAGTCTGTAGCTCAAAAGTTTCCACCTTGGCCTTAGCTACCAAAGCCTTGTATCCATTTATTTCGGATTGCGCTCGGCGCAGAGCCAGGATAGTATGAGTTGCGGCCTGCCAAGCAAAGTAAGAACAAAGATGATAAGATACCGATCAGACCAACAATAAGATCAAAGTAAGAACAAAAACGATAAGATACCACCTTCATCTCGGTACTCTTAATGAAGGCGTTGCTTAGGTTTTCCACGATTTTCTCGCCTTCGTAGCCAATGGAACGCGTTGTCGGAATCCCGACCTTATAGCCAAAGAAGGAAAGGGTGGTACCACCGATCTTAATAACTTCACAGGAGTCCATGTGGTCGTCGCTTCGACTATGACGACCAGCAGAAAGTCCCGAGGCCAACACCTTAGCCTTCTTCTTCAGTGTGAGCTCCACCACCTCGGGAGAAGAGTCACCTTGCCCGGCAGGCCGAGTCAAGGGAGTAGAAACAGGTGGTGCAACAGGGGGTGGAGTAGAAGCAAGTGGCACAGCAGAGGCCAAAGTTCCCACCTGCTCAACCACGATATTCCTCAGAAGGTTAAGGTCGAAAGAGTGTTTGCTAGCGGATCTCTTCTTCGGTGTCATCTTCTCGGACTTCTCTTTTTTTCTTCCTTTTCCCTCTTTTCTTCCTTGAGAAAACTGTAAAATTATACAATTTAAAACAGCTCGAAGGGATATATAACTCGGGAACGCAAAGATAAAATAAATGTTTACTCCCTAAAAAGAGTTTCTCGGTGTTAGTAAGGTTTACACTAAACGGACGATTGCCGACCAAAATCGTCTTGCAGCTCCACTCGTAAAAGAAAGCTTGTACGCCTCGATCACCCTGGAATAAGCCCAGATCTTTTGGGCCTCTTCCATGACACTACAAAAGGAAACGATATAGCAGAATACGAGGAAAATGACAAGGAAAGAAGTTTGGCACCTAAAGACCCGAATGTGGTCGGTATGTTACCGACCTCTTCTATCCTGTCACCAGAAGAAATAAACCAGTTGTGCTTCCAAGTTTTGTTTGAGGTGGGGTTCTCAGTAATAAGTGCCCCACTCTTATTCCCTAGTACCAACTACCATAGTACCAACCAGTGGTCTTAGGGTGGGACTTCAAGCAGTACGTCAGCCTGAACTCCTTGAACCCATACTCAGGCCACCCTCTTTCCCTCCAAAGCACCATGGCACTCAAGAAGGCTCTCCATGGGTTAGGGCTGAGCTGGGCTGGCGCAACACCGAGCCGAGCAAAAGCATGCGACAAATGGGATGTTGGATGGAAAGTCTAAGGTTGTACATGAAGAAATGGCCATGAAGAACTACTTCCCCTTCCCTGGGATGGCTTGGTCGGTAGCCGGGAGTAGGGACCTTCAGGACTACAGTGCTCGGGATGTCGACAAGTTTCCTCAGTTGTTCGAGCTTGGCCTATGTTATCTTGGATGGAATACTATCTATGGTGTATTCCATTTCGGCATCCTGAGCCGCAACAGGTGCAACGGACACGGGGGGTCGACCATAGGTGTTTGCTTGGGAGGTACCGAGCTCACACCAGGATCGATCGACCACTAGGGGTAATATCAAGGTTTTCCTCCTTAGAAGCACCCTGCTCAGAGAATCCCTCCTCGGGAACCCCCTTCTTCTTTCTTCTCACCCTTCTTGACAAGTTGGAAAAGGTAGTCGAACTCGAGGTTTTCCTCCTCGAATGGCGAGAAGTATCGTTCAGTATCAAACACAGGTTGAGCCATAACTCTAAGGGTAAGAAAGAAAAACAACCAAAAGAAAAGAAAAGACCGAGCAGAAAAAGTAAGTACCAAGCTCGATGGTGTTTGCAAAAGATGAAAAACGCAAATGACGGGTCCCCTATATATAGCGGGACCTGAATCAGCCACGACCACAGGATAAGCCAATGAAACACATCTCGAGGAAAATCTCACAGGCACGAGACGAGTAGTTGAAACGACACCACCTGGACCGTATGATTGTTGACGATATATTTCTCGAAGGCCATCATCATCATGTGATGTCAGCAAGATAGAGGAACGATCAAGAGACTAGATGATCCAAGAGCAACGACTGAGCAAATTAGGGTCTGACCTCTTAACAAGAACCTAGAGCCTGAAGGGTAGATGTTGAGCCATTTTGATCGACATGCCGAGTTGGCTCCCAATCAGCTCATTCCCTCATCCACGTGTCACTTGAGCATAAAATCGACTTAATTTCTACTCAGCCCATACCCTGGTCAGCCACTACCGAGCAGGGTGAAAAGTCATAGGCGACACGACATGAACAGAAGGCAAAAACTACAAGTGAAAACAGGTCGGCACCTACCGACCTATTCTAGACTACGCAGCCAAGAGATGATTTTCAATAGAAAACACAAAGTTCAATGAGCTCGGTACATCTAGCTCATGAAAGGAATAAAAGGCAAGGCGTCACGAAAGGCAAACTCCATGGATCTAGGGAGTGATGCTAGGGATACTGGGCATACATCACGGCAAGACAACTGCCTACCAATTTTGGCCAAGGACCCCAATCTCTATAGATACTCCACATTCCTCGTGGACAAGGTATGCAACTCACTACACCAGAAATAGTGATTTCTACATTAGATTCAACTCGAATCTGACTTAAGCATCCGAGGGTCTTTGGCCAACACCACACCGGTGCTCCTCACGATAGCCAGTTCTTCCCCTCTTTCTCTTTTAGGTCTGAGGCACCGAGCCGACGAGTCATCACCCAACCAGGTTCCAGCTCAACTCGTTCCCTCCCTCCATCTAATCACTCATTTGGTGCTGGCTAAATCTTGCACCAACAGGGTAAAACTAACTTGATTCCAACCTTGAAATCTCAAATGAATCAAATTCACTTGACTTGGTTGTTTCAATCTTGAAACAAACTAGAACTCCAATTACAAAGACTAAAATGTTTGTTCTAAGTTAATAGAACAATTACACATGAGGCTCATAAATACAAATACCAAATACAAGATATGGAAATTTAAGCTCAAAGTGAAGAGAGACCTTACAATGATTTATATCTTTTCTTGCAACCATATTTCCTCAAGATAATGATTTTGAAAATGCTTTAAATGATGCATAAAGAGAAAGCTTGAAATCCAATCTTCAAATCAACATCTCTAAGTTTTAGTTTTAGGGTTTTTGAAATAGAAAAATAATTTGATTTTGAAAAACACTCCCGAGACTCATGTGGTTGTCTCTGTTGTGTTTAAAATGGCCTAAGTACATGTATTTATAGATTAGAAATATGTGTTACCTATTAAACACAAGAAACTAGTCGTTGAGGGCTCAAAAACCAAGTTTTTGACCATTGGAATCACACCCAGAAAATTCAAGCTACTCGTGAGCATCCTCAAGCACTGCCCAAAAAGTTTTCAGAAGTTTCATGAGCGTCCACAAGCTTGGTGAGCGTCTTGAAACACTGCCCAAAAATTTTCCAAAAGTTTTATGAGCGTCCTCAAGCTTAGTGAGTGTCCTGCTCAACTGAAAACTTTTAAAACTCTTTTGTTTTGAAAGATCTGTCTAATCGAATTGATTCAAAACCATTTTGGATCAAATCAAACACTTTGAAATCATTAGAAACAAAGTGAACAAGTCCAAGTTCAAAACAAGTTGAACTTGAAAACTTAAACCGAAAAGTGTTCGGAAAACTTTGTAGAAATGTGATTTTGATTAAAATAAGTGCAAATATGATTCAAAAATGTTTGAAATAGTTTAAGAACATAAACCAAACATGTTTGAACACTTGAAAATTATTTTTAAAGAAAACTTAATGCATAAATGAATTTTAAAGAAAATGATTGAGCAAAATGAAAGTCAAGAAGGTTACATCCTAATTCTAGACACATACACTTCTCAACCTTTTGTTTCTTTTTTCCTTCAAGTTGTCCAAACTTTAAATGTGGTTGATCCTGTAACGCCTCGAAATTTCCTCCGCGTAACTCACATTCTGTTTATATGAGTGTCCGACTCTACATGCCTATAATAGATGAAAAATGCATGTATGTCATGTTATAATGTATGATATGTGTGATATTTGTATGATTTTTATTTATTACTTAGTTGATGACGTGTCTAATGCGTGTTATTTTAGAGAATTATCATTATTAATATTGTTATTTTTTGTGTTAATGACATTAATAGTGATAATAATACACATCACTAAAAGTAACATATTAATAGTGACATATTAACATGCTAATATTAATGTATGTGCTACAAATTATAAGTGGGCCAATTTGGAGCATGATTTGAAATGAGCATGGATTGATTAAATAAGTAAAAGAAAAAAAAATGGGACTCTATAGAGAGTATGGTTGAGGCTAGTGGGGTCCAATCATCCCATAAGATGATGTGGAGTGGTTGCGGATGCCTACGCCGGGAGTTCCGCCCAGGCATTTCACAAGCCATCCCGCGGGGGATGGTGGTCCCGGGTGAGGGGTGGTCACAGATTCTTTGCTTGAGGGACTTGAAGTACTTTGATCTTGTATTGACTCTTTTCATTTTAGGTGTTGAAATATATTAGATAAAATCATTAGCACCATTTGTTACATTATTTATTAGCATCAATGTCACGACGCCCCTGACGTAGGCTAACGTCATGACCGGCACAGCGTACTATACACTGTACAAACCCATATACAGTATATAATACACTGTCAGCCTTCACGTATATTTGGCTCCTACGTATAAAATACGTGTATTATACGTTTCGATATACGTGTAATTTAACGTATATATGTAACGAAAATTACGGGGTGTTACAATCAAAATACTTAAAAGAAAACTAAGTGAAAAATCACTTAGGTCAAAAGTCACATGTAATGCACGTGCTCTGGTACTAGTATATATATACTAGAAATCAAGATCACTTTGTAGGGCCGAGGAGCCAAGCACAACAACAAGGCATGTAGGCATGAAGTAAGTATCATGCAAATCAATTACTGACCCAAGTCTCATTTTATTTAGGAAGGAAAAGAAACTCACTTCTTTTGCAAGGGGAGAGAATCGAACTTCCCATATCCAAGTAAAGGAGGTTTGGATGCACACCGAGCTAACCAACATTTGGGTTTCAATTGTGTTTAGTTCATTATTCAAAATCCAACAAGACTAGTCAAAGTAATGGAGTGATGCTTGAAGCCCGAGTTAGAAATATACTTGAAATATGCATCCCTGTGATCTACTATATATTAATACTAAAGCAAACAATACACACAGCTCAATGTTGATTGTAAAGATGTGATGAATGAATGATCGTCGTTAGTATATTTACTTGTGATGTGACACATGTATTATTTACAATGTCTAATGTAAAAGTCTCAATGAGAGGAGAGAATGACATTCTCCCAATAGGTGTGTAAGTGCCCCCATGTGTAGTCCACGATGCAAAAAAAAAAAATTCCTAAGCAAAGGCTGCATCCGCTCCATTTAACAATAAGACTCAAACATATTTTTATGCATCATGAGTACAAGTTATAACCATTTCGTCATCTTAGTGAGTAGAAAACAATTTTACAATTGAACACACTCTGGACCCCTAAGGTGGCCAAATTTGCCGGCCCAGTCCGGGATGATGGGCCGGGCTTGGGCTCCTTCTCCAGTTCTCCGGTTCTCCGGTTCTCATCACCTCACACGCACACACGGATCTCATTCCTTGAGCAATCAACTTTCCCGCTTTGGTTACGAGTATTGAGCAGTAACTTAAAATTCGCTAGGGTTTGATACGGCTCTTCCAGAGAGACCTCGCAGGGACATGGCAGAGGAAGTGTTGCAGAGAGAAGAAATGGCGAAAGAAGAAGAGAAAAAATTAGGGTTAGGGAAAGAAGAAGAGGAAGGAGGAGAAATGGCACCTTGGGAGCAGCATTCAGCAGTTATAAGTATCCCACGCTTCGATTACAATGCGCCTTCATCGCTTCTCGATCACTCGCATTGTGGATTCCTCATCACTTGCCCCATTAGTGAGATTTCCTTACAATCTTCATACTTCTTCCAGATTTGCTGTATTTTGCATCTCGAAATTTGAGCTAGAAATGTTGTTTTTTTTGTTTTGTTTTTTAAAATATTGTTGTGCAAGAACATGATTTATTCGTTTTTAGTATGGAATCAAGTTTAGGCTAAGTTCCTTATTTTACTTCATGAAAGACGAGAGCCTGGATTAAAAGGCTTGATTGAAAGAGATGCTGGGTGGTTGTTGTTAATTTCTTTGATTAATAGTGTTTATGATCAAATTCAATTAAACTATTATTTAAATTCAATTTAAGATTATGGATCTTTGCTGAACAGCTGGAATGTTGTCTCTGGAATTCGCACTGTTGTAGAAGTTTCTGAAAGAGCAACATTCTCATAATCATTTAAACTTCCATATCCTTTATTAGAATCATTATTATGGTCTTAATTTGGTGTACAAGTCCCCATATACAGGATGTTTGAAATTCCAAGTAAAAATGTGTTTTAGCTCTGAAATCCAAATTGGGAAAGTGAATTAGGTTCTCAAAACAGCTCAAGGAAGGAATCAAATTTGATGGTTATTGTGGCCAGCAAAAATATATTTATTTTAAAGAAATTCAGTCCACTGGTACCTGAAAATTTGAGATTTTCCTTGTTTTCTGCCTACGTGTGTGATCTTGTTTTAGATTTTGGATATTTTGCAATGTTCCTAGATACTACTGGCTTTTCACCTCCATATGTACTTGTGATTTATTATGCTCCTGCTAATAACTCTTTTCTGCTTAGCTTTTGAAATACTATTCTCCTGGTAATAACTCTTTTCTGCTTAGCTTTTGAATGAATTACTATTTATTCTTTTCTATGTATTTTTGAATAATATTAAGAAGAATATCTTAATTATTTCTGTTGTATGACAGACTATGACTGTTGCCTGCCGCCTCCTAGTTAGAAATGGCATTGACAAACTTTTTGTTCTTTGTCAGAGCGGGAGAAAAGTGCCACAAAAGAAGCCATTTCTATTCTTTATAAGGTCTTGATCTCATTTCTTACTTTTCTGAACATAATTATGTTGCTTGAAAGTTTTGCTCTTTGCAATCAGTACAATGACAAATAAACATTTTATTCGGGTCAAAAGGTATCGGTTCCATCATAGTGCTAATCATTCTCAGCTGCAACCATATCATTAGTATAATGTCAACGGAAGCACAAATCCCGGAACGATTCCATGCTTTTTTAATTATAGTTATTTTTATACATGCATTGTTGTATATGGTAATTATTTAATAGAAACAAACAATTCAGGACCCAAAATTGAAAGTAGAAAAGTATACAAAATGGAGAAGTTTTAGAGAACTGCTTTTGTTGTGCCTTGGTGAATGACCTTCTTTTCCTTGCTTTTTTCTAGTAAAACTTGTGATGAAATGTCCAGCATCATAAGCTTTTCTTATTTTTTGAGAATTTCTAATGAAATATTTCGTTTCCGACTGACTGAAATTTTTTCTTTTTTTTTTGGGCAGAAACAAAATATGGATTATATTGATTTAACATAAGTATGACACAAAATGTGGTAAGCACTAAGCACCAATGGTGATTACTTTTCTCAAGCATACAAGCATATAATAAAGACAAAGACACAATGAACGCCAAACAACAAAATACCTTCCTGACTTAAACCAAATAAACCCAAAACACAAATATCGATCCCCTACCCAAAGGAGGCTTAGGGGTCAGCTACCTCGACCTTGGAACTGGCAGTTATTCCAATTTAAT
This sequence comes from Paratinospora sagittata, assembly GCA_035771175.1. Lineage (NCBI taxonomy): Eukaryota > Viridiplantae > Streptophyta > Magnoliopsida > Ranunculales > Menispermaceae > Paratinospora > Paratinospora sagittata. The sequence goes on along the minus strand of CM069589.1, from coordinate 42,839,244 downwards.
ATCCAATCTGAGATTGAGTAATCGTTGGCCACAGTAGAGGCAAAAACCCATGTACTTGCGATGAGTTTGATATCTTCCCATAATTGGTCCCCATCTTTAGTCATGCTATTGAAGATCCGATTACTACGCTTTAACCATAGAGACCAAAGAGTAGCGTAGAAGGCAATCATGCCCACCTCCTTCTCAGCCCTCGATAATGAAGCAGCTGATTGAAAGATCAATGTGGTTAAAATTCAAAAGCGGTTATGTTTTTATTCTAATGCCTTGGTCCTTTTTCTTCTCTTTCAACAGGATTGTGTTACTTATCTAAATGGGAAAAACTATTAGAGTACAACAATTAGTACTGTTATGATACTGATACTGTAGTAACAATTGCATCCAATGACTGTTGTAAATGAAACCATGACTATTTTGAATGTACTACATCAAAGGATAAGCGGAGGTTCTTTCTTTTTAATTAATTTGCTTTGGTTGCTTGATTGGAATTGTCTGATTGTCTGATATATGTTTTGAAAACATGTCTCAATTGATAATTCCTTTTTACAAATAAAAATCTTTCCAAACAGTTTAGTTATTTTGTCAACTTTATTCCAATATTTCTTTGTAATTTCCATGTGGAAGGTTTTTTTAAACGTGCTTTTTTCTGCCTGCATTCTGTTTCTCCAAGACTTCCCTAGGATTCATTAAAAGTATAATGATTCCTAATAACACCAATCATATTCATATCAGTCTTTTAAAACGATGCAGTATATTACGTCTTCAAGGAGAGAGGCTTCTGAATGTTTGGAAGTCTTGGATGCTAATGTGGCTACAAAGAGAAGGAAGACATGCTTTGAGGAAACAGACAGAGCGCATGCAAATGGTTTGGAAAACAAGGAGAAAACTGATAATAGTAATTATTTTCTTAACATCGCATCTTAGTTTTGTTCTTAGAAATAGATCTTTGGTTTATCTGAATCAAGCAAGATATTGAAGATTCTATGCAGAGACGTGATTTATAATTATCTTTGTCCACAGGTATAATTTTGGAAGAAACTTGTGCAACCTCTTCTAAGATGGAAGTGAATGCAGAAAAAGGCCTTCTCTCTTTGGTCAAGCTGACAAGGAGTGGGTTGCTTCTCTTTACTTTTCCAAGAAACAACTCTCCTGACACTGTTGATATTGTTTCAAATATATTTCATTCTGTAGAATGTGGAAACTTAAAGTCACTTAGGTAGGTTCATCAATGTACCACCATTTAATATTCAATTGCAACCTTTGTTTGTTTGGTATGCACGTTGTTCAATTTTTTTCATTTTTCCCCTATTTCCATTCATTTTGGTGGTTGCTCAATTTTCAGTTCGTGCCAGTGTTTGTTGTCTACTTATTGGTGGCACTTTTTCTAGGTGAAATCCATGCTTGTTAAACAGCTATCCCTCTTTTCTACTTTTGGGGAACTCTTTTTTTCTCTCTCTCTCTACTGCACTGTATGCTTCTTGTCTCATTTTTTAAATGTTTCATCGAATGTACTCCCTTCACTTTAGTTATGTGCTTCATTAATTTGGTTAAAGTTGCCTTGTAAAGTAGCACCATTAACCAATAGTTTTATTGCTGTTGCTATGACCATGTTAAATAAAGATGACAACATTAGCCTACTATAATGAATTAAAAATAAACAAAGCAAGAACATATACTAAAAAGAAAACAGTGAGCAAAGATGAATAGGAGAAATAGAGTAATTAGAGACACCACAGCTGGTGTCATAATCTTGTGATCTTCTTTTCTAACTCCCCAGTGATGTTGAATGTGAAATTCAGGAGCAGAATCATTCCATCAATCAATTGCCAAGCAAGAATTCATTAATCTCTTAACAGTATTTTTTTTTCTTGAGAACTCTTAACAATCAGTTTGGTTACTTACTAAAAGAAATTTCTGAACTTTTAATGGAAAATTCTATGACAGAGTATGAATTGCCTTGATTACATTTGTTTGATATTGCAAGAGACTATTTACCTGGCTTATTTGGTTTCGTTATCTTTTTCCTTTTTTTGTTCGAGTGAGTCACTAAATTTGGCCAATTGAGAAATCTACCCTGTCGTCCTTGGTGCCTTTTTCTCAGCTCTTTCTATTTGTATAATGCTTCTGAAACCTTTTTTATTTAGTTGAAGATCTTGGATCTGGTGGGTAAAACACATTGTTTTATTTTTCTGAAAAGTAGCATGTGTGGTGCAAGTAATCTTTTACATTCTTGAATTTATTTTGTTAAAGTGATCCTATTGTTTTGAGCACATTTCAGATGTGATGATGTTTCTTTGATGCAGCTGGTGTCATCGTATTTTTCCTATCCAAGCAACTTGTAGATTGAATGAGGAGGGCATTCGGACTGTTGTGCAAAAGCTTGTCAAACAGTTCTTGGATGATAAGCAAAACAAATTTGAAAGGCCAATAAAGGTAAAAATAAATAAATAAATAAATTCTTGCTTGGAATCGATGTTCAAGTTGACTTAATTGACTGCTTGAAACAGTTAAGCATCTTTTGTACATGTTCACTTGAAACTGTAACCATTTCTGATGCCTTTTCGATAGTAAAAATGCCACATGGCTCGCACCCATTATGGAGTAGCAGCATTGCTGGTTATGTGGCATAGCTTGATAGAAGCTCATTATTCATCTTGGACTTATTTTTTATTGGGTGTCTAGTAATATTTTTCAAAACTCTAGCTTGGTGTTAAGGTACTTGCCTACTCATGAAGTTGGCCATGACCTAGGCATTTTCACCTCAAACCACTTAGGCAGTTGTCTAGGCAAGCAGCGAGGCTTCTTTATAATTCTGTAAATTTTTAGCCCTTCACAATAGTTTGTGAATAAACCTTTTAGAAAGATACAAAAGACATCATTTTATAAAGATGTAAAATGGTTATTGGAAACTTCTCTTCCTTTTATATCTTCTTCATTTGCACATGCATGGAACAAAGCTACTTATTTATCTTGGAAAATCAACATATTTTCTTTTAAAAGATTTACAATTCAACCTAACAAATATTGGCAGTATCATTGTTCCTTAAGGTTTTAATTTTCTAAAACACATATGAGATGTTTAAGATTCAAATTCTTAAAATAGTTAAATCTTATATGTAGAAGTAAAATACCTTGTGCTGCAAAGTGCAAAGTTCCCTTGTTTGTTTAACCTTGTCACAAGTTTGGTGATTGAGAGATACGAACTTGAGATTGTAGTTTGCAGTTGGGTATGATAGAAGAGGGGTGGATGAGAAGGAAATGAAGATTCAGAAATGTGATTCTCAAGGTTCTAATTCATCAACTTTATTGGATCGAAACAAATGCTTTGCTGCTGTTGCCAGTGCAGTAAAGGAAATCATATCTGATTCAGTTGTGGATCTGAAATCTCCACAGGTAAAGATTATTTTTAAATGGATTACTTTCATTATTACCTTAGCTGTATTTATAGATTTTCCACCCTGAAATGTTTTCCTTTTTTTTATATTTATCTTGTACCATTTCTTGCTGCATGCATTTAATTAATATCTTAGTACTTACCAAAACTACAAACACCAACTTTGTCCCTTAAATACTTCATTCTCTTCAATTCCTCATTTATTGATAATCTTGTTTTTTGCATCTCTATGATGCTTGGCTGACAAGTTCAAAAACATCTCCAGCTTGCTATTCTCATTGAATTGCTTCCCCTTTCTGGGAACTCCAGTGGAGTGCCAGTGGTTGCTGTTTCAGTTCTTCGAAACCACCTCATCAAAACAAAACCGCGGCTTTGCATCAAGGCGTTAGTCTCAGATAGCAAACCCTGTAACGAAAAGAGTTGAAATTGCTGCATAAGCTATACGCTGCTGCAGACATTCTTTTCTGGTTTATGGAGAAATCTGCCATTTCTCCTCCTTTTCTGGTTCCTGTATAAATAAACGCAGCAATGTTATTGTGTAACATAATAGTCATTAAACTAAAGCTATTGCAAGTTGATCAAGAAAACTTCCAATTTCATTAACAAAGAATATCCTTGAAGCTGTTAATAAGGCATTAGTTCGATGGTTCGAGCGATTGGTCTATTGCACGGAGTTAGAGGCTCGAGGCGGGACTTCGGAAGGGCAGATATTAGATTTTTTCGAATTTTTTCATTGGCGCAAAGTGGCTGTGTGGATTGACTGTAAGTCAGCTTTGAAAGGTTGTCAAGTTAAGTCTTGTTGATGTGGATATTAGTCGTGTCTTGCGTGATTCGAATTTTTTACGGTTGAGGTGGGTATTGGGTATCGAGTTATACTTAATTTTTTTTTTAAAAATGAAAAATAAATCCTTGAAGCTCAAACCTCAAGGTTGTATACAAATATGTCAACAAAAGTGGGTCCAATTAAGCCTCCAAACAAAGTACATCTTTCATGTAATTCCAACAAGTAGTAGACAAATAAATGTAGCATTTCATAAAAGTAAAAGCTAGCAACTTTAAAAGATTGGCGTGATCATATCAATTATCTGTATATCTAATTAAAAGTAGAATATATATATATATATATATATATATATATATATAACTTGTAAAAACAAGCTATAATTTAAATATCTAGGAACGAAAATCAATCATGTATATAGTTATGTAAAGGTTAAGTAGAATTACAATTTGGAAAATGCTAAAGTGGCATTTAAAGGCTATATTCCAGCATTCTTCAATTACATGCATGAAATTTCAAATCTTTTTACTTTAATTACCTACCACTATAGTTAATATTCAACATTAACGTGCCAAAGTTTTCTTGACTTCAAAGCAAAAGAAAAGGTCTTTCCTTCAATATGCCGTCTATAATTTTCTTTTTCGCGCAGTTATTAATAGTCATTAATTAAGGCTCATGTCAACCTGGAAGTTAAAGTTTATATACGTTAGATGTTATGTCTTCACCATTTTACCCGTTTGTATTTTCAAGTAACTATCGCCCCCCTCCCCTCCTCTTCTAGTGTTCTTAACTAACCCTTTTGCAAGAACAGGCTAATCTGAAATGCGACGTCTCAAGAAGGTAAATAGCTAACACCTCTCTATTAGTTTATGTTATAGTAAAACTCAAATCTATAACCAAGTCCCTTAACCCACTATGACGCAACTGCCCTCACCAACTACGTTACAACCCGACAGGTTATAGCACTACTCTTTTAATATAATCTTAAGGTGTTGGGTAGGCTGTACCTTTCAGCCTTAGATCATGACCAGATAGTCAATAAGTATATTTTCAAAAAAATAATGCTACACAGACACTAAGTGCAACACCATTTTCTGACGCTGGCATCAAACCTCCGGTGAATGTTTTAAAAATAGGCATTTACTAAAAATATAAATATTACACAATACATAAATATCCTAAAAATATTCGAAAAAGCAAGTGCCAACCCCACCGTATATAAAACATTTTTCTTTTAAAAACTTAGACGTATTATTTCTGATTCAAAAAGACACAAAACAACCCCAACTGTTGAGTTAAGATACATTAATTGTAGTAAAAACTGCATTACAAACTATATTCAACACCTTAATTTTTATTGAAGCATGGTTAAAGCATGATTCAATGTAGTCTATTGATGATGGGATGTTTAGATGTTTCAGTTTGTCTAGCAGTACAACATGCCAATTTAACATATTATTCTTTAAACATAATTCCTTTTTTCTTTTGGCCACTTCCTGGGGTTACCACCAAATAAAGATGGTAAGAGCAGGAGGCTAAGTTGTTTCAACAAATCTAAGCTGTTGCCCATTGATCTTTCAGGTTAACCAAAACTTAAACCCATTATATATACTAAATTGTTCATGAAATATCAAACTTCCAAGCCCTCCCTCTTTGTTTTGCTTCAAAATGAGGCATTAATTAATCTTTAAGTCATTTGAAAAGCAATAAGATCCAATAGACTTCCCAAGAATATATGTAAACATATATAAGGCATATTATGTTAATGTTAATGGCATTATTCAGACTTTCATTTGCCAGTTGCTACATATGGATTACATGCTCATCTGCCAAACCATAACAAAGATTCCTCCTAAACTATATTCTCATCATCAACGTCTCTCCAAATGGAAATAAATGGAAGAAAAATTAAACAGGAAAACTGATAAGAAAGAGAGATTTAATTACAAGGGTCAAAGCTTCAGGTACCAATCAAGGAGATGGAAAGATCCAAGTTTATATTATTGCACTCCCTTGATGAATATGAAGAAGATGATGAGGATAAAAAACCCGCAGAGCAATCTTGTAAGCTCTGGTGCCACGAAGTAGGAGAAAAAGATTCACTTATCTCACTTGTAGATGAAGCATTTCTCCTTAATCTTTGAGCCAACGAAGGTTGGTGCAATGAGAGCGTTAACGATAGTGCACAACCAGTAGCAGCTTCCCCCTTCCCCGTAACTGAATCCAATGAAGGCGGCAGTGGATGCAGATCAAGCATTCTTTCAGTTGGATGCTGCTGATCATCTTGTTTTGGTTTCTGCAATGGAAAAATTGATCAGATTTGTAAAACATATGTGAGCTTTAAGTACATTAAAACAAGTAATAGAAAGAAAATAATTCAGTGTATAGTGCTAATTGAAATGACTACAAAATTAAGGGCACTACACAAAATTAAAATTACAATTTTAGATTACCATGAGGCGCGCACGTTAATGTGCTATTCGAGGCAATCTAAAGGCGCAGAGAAGGTGTAGTTTTAAGGGTCCATAGAGTATTTTTCTGTATATTCTAGCCATGTGAGGTCAATGGCACCCTTTTTCTATTCATGTGACAATTATTTTATACAGAACCACAAGCTATTTGACCCATGATGAAACTAACTAAAAGGATGTATTACCGATCAGCCTCATTGGTGTTTATATTAGTTAAGCAACAGCATTTGCATAATCTGTCTAAGAGAGCTTGTTCTTTTGTTCTCTCATTGTTTGTTTTTTGATTAGCTAGCTAGATAGCAACTAATTCAGATGAACCAGTACATTGACCCTAACTACAGATGCAACAGAACAATGGCAATATTGTAAGAGCATCAATCCAAGTTAATTCCACATTGTTGTGTAATCAGTAGAGTGATCTAAACCTAGGGTTTATCAGTGTTTTAATATTTGTTAAACATTATATATGTTTTCTTTTTTGTTTTATTGACACCTATATTTTGGGACAATGAAATGTTGTTCAAAATATTTTATTGACAGAAAAACTAGGACTGACCACACAACAATGTGCCTGCAAACAGATGGAAACACCACTTCTACATGATCTATTAAAAGCCAAAACCAGAAATTAAAGACCCACCTAAAATGACATTGATTCAAGGCCTTCCAAAACTATAAAGAAAACTTCAAGTAATCAATGTCAAGAAACCAAGGGATCATTAATAAATAAATAAAAAGTCGCCAATATTAAATACCTTAGCTGTAAGCCAACATAATTTTGACCAGAAACTACTAGTAATTTCCCAAAAACAAATAATAATAAACTAAAAAAAGATAACAATAAGAAATCAGTTAAACATCTTCTTGTAAGATTAATTTATCAGGATTAACAAAAAAAAAAAAGTATCAAACTCAATCATCAGGACCATTTAAGTGTTAGACCCACCCCCCACCCCCCACCCCTTCAAAAAAAAGGCCCTATATGTCTAAGTTGCCTAGTAAGGCATATTAGAAACATGTAAGGAAAACCATAGACACTGCAGCTAAAATGCTTGAAAACAGAAGTATATATCCGACAAGGGTACAAGCACCCATTCTGATCTGCTCAGAATCTCTAAATTAATAAAAAAAAAAAAAAAATCTTCTCTTTTTCTTTAGAAAAAAATTAAACATAAAGACACTAAAAAAAACAATAAAAAAGGGTGTTTGCATTCTAGAGAGAGAGAGAGAGATATAAAATATGTCATTTCATGCAATCTTACATAAAACCAACAATATGAACTGACTCCACAAAAGAAGGCAAAGAATATTACTAAAGTGGGCTAGGGAGAGAAAGAAAGAGGGAGGGAGAGAGAGAAATTATAAAAAGAGGACTTTTTTTTTTAATTTTTTGTACCTTGAAGAACTCAGATTCTTCTGTGGCATAAGGCAATGCATCGAGCTTATAAAGATTGGATGGCAGAGATAAGTTATGTTGCTGCTGATGCTGCCATCTGAAACTTTCCTTTATTCCTCCACTTTTCTCACCCATGGAGTTCAGATAATCATCAAAACAGTACGGGAATGAGACTGTTTCACATATTCTTTCCTCACTGCAATGCAGGAGGATGGAACTGGACTGATCTATTCTGCCTCTGATATAATGTGAATATGAGAAGAAGAAGAAGAAGCAAGAAGAAACAAAAAGAAAAAGAGAACAAAAGTAACAAAGAAAACATTAGTTTATACACAAAATAACAAAATGTGTGGTAAAAAGAGGAGGTTGTAGCTTTCTTGCTTTTACTTATTTCGCTTTTGAAAACTGTGTTGTAAAAAGCTTAGCATCAAGCTTACCTTTTCAGAGGAGGAGGGAGAGAAGAGCTGTAGTAGTGTGATGACTTATTGGGAATATTGTGGGAATCCTTCTTGATGATGATGGGTTTCGAAGAAGAATAAAAACCCATTTTTTCAGTTTCATTTTCCACAGTACTACTCCCATCATGATAATCAAAAGACCCTTCTCTTTGTTCTTCTCTTTGTTTGTTGCTTTGCACTACATGATCTGAAATTTATATGATAATTAAAATAAGCACAAAAACACCCACAAACAAAAAAGCACCAAACAAATATGTAAATGAAGTGTTAGTATAAGTTTCTTAATGATAGATGCTTTAGAATGGAAAATGGCCCCAATTGCTTGAGAAGGTTTGAGAAAAAGTAGAAGTTTCCTATAAGCTTTAGAAATTATGGGTTTTTCCTTCTTCTTTTTTTCTTTTTTTTTGATTTCTCAACTATATTGGGTATTAGGCAGCAGCTTTGTCAGAAACTAGAAGGATTAAATACGGGAAGAGAGAACCAATAGTAATTTAAGTTCACAAACTTTGTTGAACTACAGTGGAAACTACAAGTCATTAAGAGTCTAGTTTCTGTGATTTATTGTTTGAAGATGTACCCAACAGTAATAGCATTCTTCATTCTCAGAAGAACTAAAAAAAATAAAGAAGAGCAAGAAGAGAATTTATTGATAGAACTTATCATATTCATACCTTGTCTGCTAAGGTCACTCTTCATGCTTCTATACATCTGATAATATCAGGAAGCAACAAATCCCAGATTAAAAAAAGGTAGACAAAAAATAATACCAAGAACAATATTAAAAAAAATAATAATAATATATATATATAAAAAAAAAGATGATGATAAGAAAGAAAGATTAAGTATATATAGGTTGAAAAGTAAAGAAAGTGATACCTGCAGATGGCTTTTGACATGTGAAATAGTTAGGCCCCTCACATCCATAAGCTGAAGAACAAGCTTAGGTGTGGCCTCTGTCAAAGACAAAAAGAGTTAAAAAAAAAAAAGGAAGAAGAAAAAGAAGAGCACAAAGAAAGCTTTCTGATCAGTAAGAGATCAGAAAGAAATAATAGAAGAGAAAGATGAAAAGAAGAACAAGAAGAAGAAGAAGAAAACTTACTGTCTTGGCCTCCAAGCCTTTCAATGGCATGAACAAAACAGTGATGAAGCTCAGGAGTCCATCTTAAACGAGGCACCTTAGACCTTATATACTGTCTCACTGCTCCATTCCTTCCACAACTCCCCATTGATCCCTTCCTTCCTCTCTTTAATAATAATAATAACACCAGAAAAACAATACAATAATAACCTGATGATCTAGGAAAACACCCAAAAGAAAATCGATCAAGTACACTAATATTCTAGGACGATTATATATGTCTTGTTCTTTCAAGCTTTGAAATCAAATGGGTATCTTCTCTTTTGGCTTCCCAACAGGTTTCATCAAATGGGTACCTTCAAAAACTTGTTTAATCAGCTTCCTGATCTCTATTTCCTCCTCTTCTAGCCAAAAAGTAGCAATTAAAAAGCTTTTTTTCATATACGTATATATAGATAGGATTGCTGGCAAGGCTGTCTAGTTAGGGAGCAACAGTAGCAGTAGTAGTAGCAGTAGTGAACGTAGCTAGAGGATCATCATATCAAATGAAGGGAAAGAAGGAAGCAAGCAAGAAAGGAAGCAAAGATAGAATATTTATTATTGAGAAGAGAATGAAACCAAGCTTTAGCTAAGCTTAGCTAAACAGAAAGACAGATTAGAGAGAGAGAGAGAGAAATGTGGAAAATTCTTTTAAATTAAGGAGGGTTTGGTTTGGATTTGTGGGTGTCTCTCTCTCTTCTGAGACTTCTGCGGAGAAAATTCCCATCACGAGCTTCTGATCTCCTTGAAATCATTACAGTTTTTACGAAGACAAATGCCTATTTGACCTCTCTCTCTCTCTCTCTCTCTCTCTCTGTGTTTCAGTCTTCGGAAGCCAACAACGTCGTTATGATCACAAAAGCCACATGAAATAAGACTTTAAAATTTAATACATTTTCAGTTTTTTTTTTTTTTTTTTTTTTTTGTTTGGACAGTTTCGTACACAGAGGTGGCTGGTTGGACACCTTCTTCTCTCCTCTTTCTTTTTAGTTCCACGTGGCCATGCTTACGTGACACACCATGCAACTATTTTTTTTTCAATCTTTCTTTTCTTAGATTTATGATATCTCTTTATATATGAAAATTATGTGCATAAATTACATGAGATCAATTACATAGATTTATGACTTCTTGTTATTATTATTATTATTTAATTTTTAACTCAATTTAACTAACTTAACTGTGTCTTTTCTTAATTACACAAGATTAATTTATTACGTTAATTTATAACTTATTATTATTTGACTTTACATAAAAATTCAATTATTCACATGTGTATTATGTAAGGATCCAGAAGGAAAAAAAAAAGTGTGAATGTGTAAATATGGTACTCAAAGTTTTCTTATGAAATTCTTTTTCATTTCTATAGGTGAAAAAATATAGGAGTCCAAAATATTTAACAATCAAATGCCTTTTTCTAAAAAAAAAAATAATAATAATATATAAGATTTAGGATTTAAGGTTTAAATCTTATAAGTCTAAACCCTAACATTTCCTTTCAATTCTTATAAAATAAATGAGTATGGGGATAAACAATAATATTGGAATAATCTCAACTCTAAATGTGGAAAAATATAAGAATTTAAAAAAATAATATTCCTTAATTAATAAATCTTGACAAATAATATGAAAATTTAAATGAATACAATTTCAACTAAAAACAGTTCTACTCAAAAATATTTATATGATTGATTAATGCATGATAAATAATGTAGAAAGCAATCATAATGGAAACTTGCAAGTTGTAGGTTGGTTTCCTTTCCATAATATTTACATGCATCCACAGTGCAATTAATCACATTAATTATTTCAAACCTAACAAATTATGAGGTGGAAATTAAAGATGATGATCTGCAACCTTGTTTAAAAATCAACTAGTACAATCATTTAGCCTTCCTTACACCACTCTCCTCAAAACTTAGCAATTTAATTCCTTTATCGTCAACATTGCTGAAAATCATGCAATTTCTTTACCCTAAGTATTTTAAATATGTTAATACATACATACATAATCACATACACACGCCCACATATATATATATATATATATTGTCTTTCTTCTAGTTAATATATATAAACCATGTAATCTATAAATTTATAATCTTTCAATAATTATCAAACATTTTATTACCCTTTAACGATATATAATTAACTATTAATATTTATTTATTTTTTAAATCTAATCCTACGTGGATGCACCCCATGGCCGTGTGTACAAATATCTCTACTGCACTGTCAGTGTACGAAAAAAAAACCTATTCAAAGTCACCGAAGAAAATAAACAAGCACGTAGCTAGGATGGTAGGAAATGGAAAACGGCAAAACATTACAAATTAGAATTAAATGACGGCAGGAAGGTTAGAATTAACCTAACACCCAAACAGACCTCTCCCAAACGCACGCTCACAACGCTGCCAAAATTCCTATCTTGAAGCGGTCAAAACCCCAAACAAAAGTGAAGTCATTCTCGCTTTCTTTTCAAAAAAGTCAACCCATTTGAGATAGACCGGTGAAATGAACCAAGCCAAACCTGACAGGGTAAATTCCTTAGTCGTGTAGGGGTAGTATTGTACTTCCGGGACGTTCCATCAATCACGTTTCGTGCTTGTAGGGGGTTGTGGCGCTACGATGTCCGACTTGAAAGACGGTGCCGACTTTTGAAAATGTAACCAGTATTTAAGATATTTACATTCTCCATCCCCCTCCCGCCACCCTCTCTTCCGTCTTGTATAATTTTCATCTCTTTCACTGTCTCTCTCTATCACTAGGTTTGGTTTTGTTTTAATTCTCTCTCTCTCTCTCTCTCTCTAAGTTGTTTCTCTCTCTAAGGAAATCCCGAAAAGAGAAAAAAATGGCAGAAATGACTATCAGTCCCCATAAAATCATCACCTCATGCAGACGTTTCAGATACTCTGAGGGTGATTTTGTAATTTCATGTCTATCTCTCTCTCTCTCCTCTTTAATTCTCGTATTGATTGAATTCAGGGGTCCAAGTTGAGGGAAAATTACGATGGGAACCACACATTCTATTTCTATTATTCCTTTTTTTTTTTATTGGTTAAATTGAATTTCCTAGATATTTTTAGTTAATTTTCTACTGCACGAATTGCAGAAAATGATCGTACAAGTTATAATAGTGTCTCTTTGTTTGAGTGCATGATCGAAACTATTCATTTGCTTTCCTGTTTTTTTCAAAGAGGAATGTTATTCTGTCCACAAAATAAATATATATATATATATATCATTAGCAAAAGTTAAAAAGGAGCACACCCATAATTAATATAATTAACTTAGCATATGTAAATATTTAGTGTCATACTTATATATATTTTGTCCGTGATAAGATTTAACCCAAAAAAATAATATAATAGTTTGAATATAAAAGGATTCAATGGTGTGGTGTATAAATAAGGTAAAGAAACTAGTTTATGATAATTAAATATTATTAAATCCTTGAATTAGTCTAACATTCATACCAATAATTTTTATCACTATACCTTTATAAAACTATTTACTGAAAGTATAAACACGTGTTTTAAAGATTTTATATGATACATGCACCATGTAGTTGTGTCAAAAGATTTAATACAATAATGTTAAAGATTAATATAGTAATATTCTTGTCGCTATTGTGCTAAAAGAAATGTAGGGAACAGGACTTTGACTATTTAATTATCTAATTCAATTGAAATCATCTAAATTATACGAGATGACATGAACCGGTGGATAAAATAAAATAATTTAGATTGTGTTTGATAACTCTATTTACAATATTAAAAAATATATATATATAATTTTTAATTTTTTTTAACTTCTAACTCAAGTAGAGATATAACTTTTCAAAAATAAATAAAAAAAAATTAATTATTTTAATAGAACTTAAATCTGTATCATAATAGAGGTGAACTTAAACCTGTACCACAATAAAGGTTAAGTTTGAAGTTGACTTTTTTTTCCTTCAAAATGTAATGGATTTTATAAATAAATACAAACTAGATTATCCAATGTAATGGCTTAATTCAAGCATCGTTTGCCCTAAAAGGTAGATGGTTCGATGACTGTAGTGTTCTGACAAATACCACAGCTTGAGTCACGCCAGTGGCCTTTAAAAAGATAAAAATCTTATGTGCGTTTTGTCTGAATATGAGATCAACCATTTCATGTATTTTAAGTCTTACCACATAAAAGAAAAATCATTTATAATTGATTGTATAATATATATTGCCTTTCTCTTAGCAAATTTTTCCTATTTTTCAATTTCTGCATCAAATGCACTCAATGAACTATTAAGAAAATATACCTGAAGCTTATTTATTATTAAGATTATTTACTAAATATAAAGAAATAAATCAACATGAAATTTTAACAAATTAAGAAAAAAAAAAGAAAAAGTGAGTGGTGGGCCTAAAATGATAGGGGAATTGACTTTTTAAAAGGGTTCATGCACGTTAGACGGGGATGGGACACAAATGTCATTTGAAGAAAGTCATGTGCATTACTTTCTTTGACCCGACGACAGGGACGACAAATGGAGGAAGTAGCAAAATGACAAAAGAATGATGAAAAGAAGGAAAAAAAAACGAATATCATTTCATTAGAGTAAATTATAATCAAATAAATAAATATATATATATATATATATATATACGACATTTACATCTTTTCCAAAAGTAAATTATTAATGTTCAAGTCACTTTTGGCTCGCCTTATCCGTCAAGATATTATCCTTTAAGAAAAGATATCTTTGTAGGAATGAAAGGAGTGAAATTTCTCATATATCTTAGTTTTAGTTTGAAAAAATACATAATTAATATGAGATTAATATCTAGAGTTAAACTCTTTAATAGTAGGTTCTCAGTTTCAGCATCTCATCACACAGATGCGTCGGTTCCAAAAGATGGTGTCAAATGCTAGTGTAAGAGTTTACCAATACTGATATGTGATGAGGTAGAGGGAACGTACTGAGTTAGAACCTGTCTAGGTGGTAACTTATTTGCTTGAGACCTCAGACCTAAAAGAAAGAGAAGGGGAGAAATAGGCTATCGTAAAGAGTATTGATATGGTGCCAATCAAAGACCCTCCGATGCATAAATTACTTCTAAGCTAAGTCGGATACTAATATCACTTTTACTAGAGTAGTAAATCACTTACCTCGTTAATGAGGGGTGTGAAGTATTTATAAGGGTAGGGGTCTTTGGTCAGAATTAGTAGATGTATGTACTGTCGTGAAATACCTATAGCATTCCTGATGTCTCGTAGAGGATCCCATGGTATTCGGCTTGCATTGCGGTTCACCTTTTATTCTCTTTATGAGCTCAACATACCTAGTTCATGGAGCTTTATATTTCTTGTCAAGAGTTATTTTCTCGATAGGTGTCGTATAGTCCATATCACGTTGGTACTACCGACCTAATGTCATCTCTGATTCTTATATTTTGCTCATCTTGCATTGCCCGAGTCATCCTTTAAATAAATTGATATTGTCGACCAGCAGTCACATTTTCTTTCTTCTTGGATGGCATGTGGGCAAGGGGTGGGCTGACTGTTTTCCAACTTGGCATGCCTACCAAAGTTGCTCAACAATTAATATACTTAATACAAAAAAGAAAAGTTAAGTCATTCCAAAAGAAACATTAAAAACATTTATTGGGTTTTTAAGAGTTGTGACATGAGTATGTTCCCACAACTGATTATGTATATTAAAATCAACAAGTTAAGTTTCTTTCATGAGAAGGGTAATGCAATTGAGTTGCTTTAACTCATTTAAATTTTGATAAATTTACAATCTTTTCGAATCACATCAAAGATTGAAGAAGAAAAATAAATAAATTATGATTTACACATGTATGTGAAACCTACATGACATTTGTCAAGGTGTTTTCTAAGACCACAAATAGCGAGAAAATAAAATCAACGCAGACTGAGTCCATGACCAAATAATATCTGATGGTTAGGTCATTAGAAGAATTTGAAATAACAAATGATCATGTTGGAGTGAAATGGAAGAAATTAAAAATATATATAGTACTATTGTCAAAGTATCATGGTTTTGATAGAGAAAATACATTTAGATTAGGTATATATCCATATATATATATATATATATATATATATAAAAGAAAAAGGGTACCAATAACTCTTTCCCTAGTAAGTACCCAAAAAAAAAAAAACCAATGAGAAGAATTTATATCTGATGAGGCACACATTTTTACAGATATTTTTCCAATAAAAATAACACAATATAATATTAAAAAAAGTTAATACGGAGTTACAAAAATGTTTAAACCTCAAAATGAAAGCAGCCTACTAACGAGTTTGATATTAATTTTCTTCGTGACTCCAAAATTAAAATATAATTTAAAAAATAAAAATTTTAAAAATAATATTTTATTATTTTTTAAAACAATATATTTTTTAATAAATTTTAAAAAATTATTTTCGATTTCAATTAACCAAACACATTTTTTGCTATTCTAAAATTTTGAATACAAAAAACTGCATCCAAATTATAAACATAACGCAACCTTATTTTCATTATTGATTTGTCTTTGTACTCCGTCCATAGACACATTAATACTCTGATTGTGACTAGTTCCTAAAAAAAAAAGCTGCACACCTAGACAATATCAGATCTTGGCCCTGTTTAGGACAAAGACAATATTTTGAACGAAACGAGCTTCTTCGAAACGTAAACGTAAAACGAAAAAGCAAGGGGAAGGATGCTTCTTTAAATCGCCCAAGTATGGTATTACATACCAAAACATAATTCTGATTTGACTTCTCAAATACGCTAACTTTACGTTTTTTCTGATTTCGCGCTATAATAGAATATTTATTGGACTTCCAAACAGGACCACCCGAACACGTCATTTTGTCACCCTCTTCATTTTTTCTTTTTTTAAAGAATTTATATATTTATATAATTTTTTGAACAAAAAAAATTGACCTGGTACATATGTTAAATGTACCCGGCGGTGAGGCGTCCCAACTGTTCGATGACCTAGAGATACGTGTCTTCTGCCAACCAACGGTGATGGGTTCATCTCAATCGTACGTACGATTCGCCTCGTGGAAAACGTGTGTTCTTTTAAATATATATTCCCCGCACGTAAATGTAGTTCGTGTGGAGACGTTTCACGCTTGGGTCAAAGTTTTGTGCGCCATTCATGGTTTTTTGGGATTTTTATTCGGTGGTCCCGTGTCTCTTTTTGGTTTGGACAGCAATACGTGGCGGTATACCAGTAAGCAAGCCCGCATTCTCATTCCATTGAACGAAACCGATACAAGGTGGTCTTAGAAAACTCGGGAGATATTGAGTAGACTCGGTTGTTTTCTATTGGCTCGAATTGACTCGAAAGATTACTAGTCGTGAGATCTTTTCTTTTATTTGTTTTTTTTTTTTTTGGCTTATTAATTTCGAAATAGGATTCAACAGCCAGTATTAGTATTGGTGTTGGGAATGTAATATTTAAAAAATGGCAGCTCAACCTGTATGCAACTTTACCTTATTTTGGGTTGGCTTTCATGCCGACCCAACCGACTCGACCTGATATTAATTCGGGCGGATGAATCAAGATTATGTTGTAGGTCGGGTTGGTCTCGGGTGTCATTTTATATCACCTGATAATGTCGGGCCAGGTTCAAATTTGTTCGAAAAACCGACCTGCCCGACTTGATTACAAACTTATTTTATTTCACAAGAAGTTATTTTTATGACTGGAATCGTGACTACATGATCCATATGACAATAATTAAAAAAAAAAAATTTCACGAGATATTTTTATATCTTTGGAATATAAAATTAGTAGTCATTTGAGGCAGAAACAAAATACTAAACCTCTTTTAATTAAAATACCTATAAAAATTAAATTCTAAAAATTTTATACAGAAATGACCGTAGGATTTAATTCGCTTCTACTAAGTCTACTACTCATTGGTCATTGCATCAAGTATATATGCTCTTTAATTATATGCATTATAATTTTTTCTTAAAGTTATAATATTACCTACCTTTTAGAACACTTTGAATTTAACTTTGTTTCAGGCATTATGTTAAGAAAAAATTATTACAATGAGAATAAGTAGCTCTACTATTTACATTTTGACAAAGATATGAATAGTTAATAGTACAAAAGTTGGTGAAACGGATTCACGTGGTTGACGTAGTTGTAGAAAATTGTTTGTTTAGTTGAGTTGTACCCTTCAAATAAATGGGATAATTATAATACTTGATTATTAAGTAGTACTAATATTAATACATCAAATAAATCAGATTGAATATTAATAAAACAATTTGATATTTGTACCTTTCAATAAATCAAATTGAATACTCAATAGTACACATTCATAATATTACCAACTCCATGCTGTTAAAAAAAAAACTCTTTACTTAGTTGATTTGTACCCTTCGAATAAATAAATGAGATAAAGATATAATACTTGATTATTAGCATTCATATTTATACCTTAAATAAATTAATTTTTTTTTTAATTATCGGTTTTTCTGACACCCAAGAGGTATTTTTCTTTTTTTTGGACGAGATTATTTCTCTCGAACTCGAACATAGTAAAGACGTTTGGGCTAATCCTCCCACCAGAGATAGATAAATAAGGACATACTCAGATTCGAACTCGAGATCTAAACCTCAATTCCACTTATACTCAGTTTCTCAGCCAACTGAGCTACCAGCCATTAGTATTAAATTGATATTTACATTCAACCAATCAAATTAAATACCATGTGGTTAAAAAATGAGATGAGTATACTTGATTATTAACATCATATTTATACCTTAAATAAATCAAATTGATATTTGTAAATGTTAACAACTCCATGCAGGTAGAAAAAGTCATTACTAATTAGTTCGGTTGTACCCTTAAAATAAAAACGAGACAAGTATACTTGATTATTTGCATTCAAAATTATACCTTAATTAACATAAATTAACCAAATTGAATAAAATTAATATTTGTATCTTTCAACAAATTAACTTGAATATACACAAATTAAAGTACAAGGTAGAGGAAGCTACTTCATGTTACCTACCTCATAACGTTCGAAAATTATTTACTTAGTTGAGTTGTACCCTTCAAATAAATGAGACAGAAATATTTGATTTTGGTATATATACCTTAAATTAAGTTAATTGTGAATAAAGATATCTATATCTCGAATAAATTAAATTGATTATTAATTTAATAATACATAATACAAGAAGTAGATTTATGTTACCGACCATTATAATTTAGGTGAGTTGTACCCTTTAAATAAACAAGACAAAAATACTTGGCTGTGGATATTAATATTTGGTTATGCACATAATATTTATACTTTAAATAATCAAATGGAGTAAAATCAAACATTTAAGGAATAATAAATATTAATACTACATTATTGTTAAATTTATAGTGTGAATCACCTTTATATATTATTAAATTATCTCAAATTACGTATTTAGTACATGATTTGAGATGATTCAATACTAATATATAAGACAACGTATACTATAAATATTTTTTCAAACACTATTATCATTTGAACTAACTATAAAAAGACAAATAAATAAATAAGAAAAAATAAATGGTGACGAAATAGTAGAGACTGATACATGTTATAGACCTCATGTAAGTTGGGTTATACCCTTCAAATAAATATTAATACTAATAAACGAGAAAAAATAAATGGTATTCATACCCTTCAAATAAATATTATACCCTTTAAATAAATATTTATACCATTAGGAGAGACGTACCCTGCAAATAAATGAGAGATAACAAAAAATACTTGATTATGAGCATTAATATTTATACCTTGAATAAATTAAATAAAATGAATACAATCAGACGTTTAATGACCCATTAATATTAATACTCGATCGATCATTATAAAAAGGCCAAAAGAAAAAACAGGTGACCCATATACGAAACACCTTTGATAACTCATGATGATGATGATATTGATAGCGTAGGAACGAAACAAGGCATGTGGTCCCAAACAGTAAAACTACGGCATTTAATGCCACGTTACATTCCAGTGCCACGTGTCAATACATAACCCAATTGACACAGAATGATCTGATGTCCGAAATATCGCACGCGCGAGCCGTCACATTCTCAATTAAAGCCTCCCATCCGTCGACTCTGACCCAGATCAGCGAAATCAACGGCTGTGACCACGTAAGTGAAGCCCACGTGTCAGTTAACAGGGTGGGTCGTGGGTAGCGATTTATTCTGAAACTCGCAGCAGCGAAGACGGCGTTGTGTCAGCGATTAATTCGTACAAGACAGAATGGATGGAAGGTAAAGGTTAAAGAGAACTTAACGAAGAAGCAACGTTAAAACGACGTTTTTGGGAAAATCGGCGACACGAAGCCCGAGGAAAAAGAAAAGAGTCTTACGTTACTCCGCTTTTTCCAGATAAGGAGTATTCTAAGGAATGACACGTTTAACAGTAGCTACTGTTGTTCGGGCAAAATAGTCATTTCGGGGTAGTGGCATTATTGTGATTATGAGAGGAGTTTAGGGGTAGAAGTGGGAAAGTGGGAAATTTTAGGGGGGGGCAGAAAGGAATGATGGGAAAATGGTGGCAGAAGGGAATGATGAACAAAAGTTTGAAATTAAAAACAAAAGAAAAGGGCGCTTCGAGGACGCCGGTATCCTGTGGTCCGTTCAGCAGCGACCGGCTGCAGAAGTGCATGCATCGTGGACCGTGTAGCTGGAATGAAATGAAGATCTGACGGCATTTATTGAAGCGGGACCTACCTTTAATTTGATGATTGCCTGATTTCCTTGAAGTGGACATATTTTCAAAAGCTGGTGAATCATAATAATACACATATATACATAATTTTTATAAAATAATTAATTAATTTTTTTTTTACTACCCATACAATATTAAAATGAAAGTGGACATTCAGTGACACACAAACTACAATAAGAACCACTTAAAACCCAGTACCCTTGTATACCACTCACCTCTAAAAAATATCTTTATTATATTTATGTTAGGGTCAAAACTTAGAATATTCTTACTGATGAATTTTAAAATATAGAGTTATCTATTCCACCAAAGACTTTTGGCTGACTCTAACCCTAACTTCTCCTATTTATTAAAATTACCTCTTTGAATTTTGACAATTTTGTTAATATCATGTATATTTGTATGAATTATAATAAATTTAAATCAATTTTAGATTAAATAATAATATAATTTTAGACTCATATGGGTTTATCATAATTTTATTTTCTATTACTATTTAGTTTCTATGGTTAAGTGCCCTTTAAAAAAAAAAAAAAAGTTTCTATAGTTAATATATTACTTACCCTTTAATTTGAAAACTAGGGAGAATGAGGGGTTTGAATTCTTAGGTTAATAATACAAGAATATAAAATCTAGCTTATTTCAAGTGGTCATAATAATGATTTCTAAAATTAGATGGAGTTGAAATTCTCACCTTTGTAAAATATATGAAGTTGTGAGGAAATTGAACATGTCTAAATGGAGTTCAATATAGATATGATTGGTTGATTGGTTGATTGGTTTGTCCGAAAATGATGTTCAAGTAGACCAACTTTCAAGAATAAACCACGTAGGTGTAATATATATATATAGTATAGGTTTTATTCCTACCTTTTTTGTATATATATATATTGTAGTACTTTCTAGCTTCTAGCCACTTTCAAAAAAAAAAAAAAAATGTACTTTCTAGCTTTAAAGATTTGTCCACAATTGCAAGCATTATTTTGTCAAGTACTGCAACTTGTCTTAATTTCTTGATGGGTTTCATATATACGAAGAAATTCCTTTTTTTTTTTTTAATATAATGTTGATAAAATATATAGAGTATTGTTATATGTACGTTAGTGCTAATACTATTTTTCGATGTTATTAGCACCTAACCTTTTTTGAATATTTTAAAAATATACGTATATTTAAAAATATTATGCAATACATGTACATCTCTAAAATATTTAAAGTAGTTAAGTGCCAACGTCAAAAAAATAACGTTGACACTTAATTATGTATAAAACATTTTTCAAAAATATATATGGAACCTAGTAAAATATCAAGGAAAATATTATGGGCACAAGGAATATATATTTCTTTTGCTCAAATATTTATATTGGCTTATTTTTTTTGAAAAACGAAATTGGTGCTAGTGAATCTTAAGGCAAAAATTACCATCAATATTTCATTAAAGAAAGTTTTCTTTTTCCACTTTTTTTTTTTTTTTAGGTCATCTAGTATTAGGATTATTTGATTTTTCTACTAAATCTTTCGAAATACGGCGGGTGATATAAGTTTCAGTTTGAACCCTCCACTTCAGGATTAACGGCGCTTGCTGTCAACTACTGAACCAACCCTTCAATTCCATTACGACCTCAATGTGGGGGCGCTTTCCTAATTTAATTTCATTACAACCTAATTTACAATTGGTTTTTCTATTAATTATATTATCTACTAGGTTTATTGATTATTGAATGATAGAGACACATTAAGAAGGTACCAAATTGTGAGATTTGCCGAACTGGAATACAAACACCATTCTTTAAATAAAATGACCTTGTAATATGCTGGCATGCATACTATTATTATTATTATTTTTTAAGGCAAACACGTTTTTGGTGGCTCAGTGGTAACTTTTTATCTTCTCCACTGCATATAAGGCAATTGCCTTTTTTGTTGCTTATATATATATATATATATGTATGTGTGTCTGCGCACGCGGGGAAGCTAGCGGGTGAAACCAAACATTTCATGTTTGAATTTCCTTACTTTACCTTGACGAATGCCTTGTCAAATAGTGGGCATCTACAATGAGAGCTAATCGACGTAGGCTTTTAGGATGTTAATGAATTGATTCAAACCACCGTAAAATTAGACAACAAGTATATTTAGTTCAATTTTCAATAAGTTTAATTTAAAAAATTAAAATTAATTTGGTTCGAATTATAATTTAAAACTTTAAAACTTGATTTAAATCAAAGCGAGCCCACATCAAAAGTAAACACTTTAATATTTTTTTAATACTTTTTAATATAAACAAAGATTATTTTAAAATTTATTAAACATGCATTAAGCTTACTTCATAATATATGTGCATTTAAAATTTTAAAAGGATGGAGTCAAATCAATTATGTTCGATTTAATTCAATTTAGGTTGATAATTGCAAATTCAAGACTTTTCTCTTCCCCAATCGATCAACTTTAATATGCAAACAGGAGGAGAATAAGCGTGGCTATTACTAATTTCTATACTAAACTAATCAACCCAAACAAACTAATTTTAATTATTTTTTGTTTGAATTAAGTTTGAACATTAAACCGACCTAAATTGAATCCTCGACGCCCCTAGTATGCACAAGCAGGCCCCAACACCCATGGGCAAAAAACATAACTTGTTTGCCCAAGTTATGAGAATTTAACGTGTAAGAGTCCTTGAAGTGAGGATAATCTCCTATTCAATTCACATTCACAAAGATAGCCGTGTGAAGCACGTACCCTAGAGATTAAAAAAGTGTCAAAATCAGCTCTCGTGCCCACGTAAATAAGAGTTAGAGAAATAGAAAGAAGATAGGAGATAAGTCATGGAAGGTGGAGCCCTCCATGGTCTCGTTTTCAACCCAAGTGTTTAATAAGTTAGCAAGAAATGGAAGGCAGCAATATCAGGTTGGGCAACCATGAAAGGAAGAATTGGAAATTCAATTACAATTAATATAATAGGAAAAAAATGATGAGAAGGAAAGAGAGATCATGACTTGTGGTGTATAATTGTAAGGAAGCAAACAACATCTCACTTAATGTCTTTCATAATTTGAAAACCCTAACTTTTTTTTTTTTTTACTGTATTTATTTATTTTCCAATCACCTTTTTTTGACCATTTCATGCAGTTTTAGGTATAGGTTTCATGCATGGATTGAGTCAAACAAAACACCTTCCTTTTACCTTACCTTACCTTACCTTACCTTACCTTACCATCATCATATGGCCATCATTATTCATTTCTCCAACATTTGGCATGTTGTGACACAAAAAGAAGAAAAACAATAAAGTGCCCATCTTTTCTTTCTATTTTATTCACTGCATAAGGGGATAGGAGAAAAGTAGGAGGGAATTGAATTTAATACATCCTTTTTAATTTTTTTTATTTTGTATTTTTTTTTATAGATATAATAAAGAGGAGGTTGGACAAAGATGCCTCCTTTTTGTTATAAAATTCAAAGTCCTCATTCTCCTTTTTTACTCTTTGGATCAAGAGAATGAAATGAAATGAAGTGGGCACCTTCTCCTTTCTTCCCTTCCCTTTTTCTCTAGTCCCTAGGTTTTGAAAATCTTTAAGGGTATTTCTACTTCATTTATTATTATTATTATTATTATTATTATTTTTTTTTTTTTATATAAACTTAGTAGGTAGGATTCCTTTGAATTACACCCTTGTCTTGTTTTTAGATTGTGGGCTGTCCTCATGTGCACGTAACTCAATATTCCATGAAAGATGATCAACATCATTTATATTACCCACTTCATTTCGACACATGTAAAGCACAGAAAACACTAACTGCTCTCAAAAATGTGTTCTAGAATCTAGATTTTGGTAGGGCTAGGAGTTGATGATCAAATGATATGATGTGGAGCCCAGACTAACATTAGAGGATGGCTTGTACAAATAGATGGGAAAATCTGATTCTTTCTTCTATGATTGGAATGTAAATAACTGTTTATTTAATTTTTTTTGACATTTTATAGATAGATTAATGAAGGGTACCCCACAATTGGAAAAAAAAAATCAAGGAGAGCAAGGGCTTGTGCAGATTAGGTAAGTTGGTGAGCTACCATTTCAAATTGGTCCTGCATATGACTTGCATCACAAAATTTCAAATCAACTTAGGTAATTTGAAGCCTTCTAAAACTTCATTTCACTAAAAATTTAGAAGTTTTATCCCATCTATTTGAAGTCGGCTAAGGCGGCCATGTACATAGCCGCCACTACAAGTCCTAGAGATTCACATGGCATTATCAAATGATACAAGTCTTAAATAAGAATCTATAACGTCTAGGGTTCCTAGTTTTTTTTTTATTCGGGGTGACAAGTTTTCAGCCAAAAAATTGGAACAAAGTAGCTACTTTCAACATCGATCAATATATATACTAAAAAGGGTTCACACGTTCAGCTGTCAAAAACCAGCCATGTAAAAGTAAAAACCAGAAAGAAATTAAGTATGAATGTCAAACAATCCTACATGAAGATGCTTTTGTTTTGTTCAAGTGCTATGAATTCCACACATGACATTCTTGTCAATGGTAACTTTATTGAAGGCATTGAAAGCAAGAGTTTGGGAAGCAAAAGTAAACAAATAAAGAAGAAAACTTTTGTTATAGTCAATACCCATTAAAAGACAGCTCAAATAATACCGGGAGTTGGTGACAACAAACACAAGTGGCTCCCGAAAAACCCGCTGTAGATCCATTTTCTCTGTTCAGAAAATTTATATTATTAGTAAAAGAGTAACAGTGTTTGCTAAAGAAGCAATTCTATGTTCACGAGAAAGACCTTAATCACATCCACACATCCACATCAACAGAATAAAAAGTGTTTTACTTGAACAAAATTATTACACACATTTTTATGCATCTGTTAACAGTATTTGAATTGTCTCTATGTGCATTATATTTTACTTAGATAGGAATCCGAGGTTTCGTGCTAGCATCATTCATCCAAAATCATGACATCATATCGTATGTATTTTGCCAACCAAAGAGCATTTTGTATGTATACACAAGGTAGTATTAGTCCTGTTATGACCATGTTATTCAACAGTTTGGTAATAGATCAACTTCCCCAGTTATTTTTATTATTTAAATATAATAAAGCATCAATGATTGAAAAGGAAATCCACAAAGTCAATAAAGCTACAACATTCTGAAGGTAATTAGTTGGAATTATTACTAATTGACTATACTTTCTGTCATTTCTCAAGAGGGTGGCATGTTCTAGACTCTGGTTCTTTAGATGCATTTTATTGATGGCCCTACCGCCCTACAAGCCAGCAGCTGATCAAATCTTATTTGATTGAAAACATTAAAAATTAAAAAAAGCATTAAGCTCCACTAAACATAACAACATGGCCGTGAGCATATTATAAGTTCAACAAACAAATAGCTGTCCAGCAACATATTTTCTTCATAAAACAGATTCCAAAGCTATCTGGTTTAATTAGTCATTTTAATCATGCTTAGGTTTTAATTAACTACACTTATTACACGTAAACTTGACCAAAAAGCGGATACCAAAAACAGTTATAAAGTTTTGGCAGGTCCTATCATATGAAGGCGATTATCTAATACTATTAATAAAGTATTTCGCTCTTGCTCTTTAAACAGGGAATTTCAGATCTACCTATTTCAGCATGGTTCCATAAGTGTTCCCTCAGCTTTTATAATACTATCGTCAAGTTAAACATTTTGTTGCCTAGGTGTGGCCTTGACAACACTCTTGTCAAGTAGTCGATATGGAAAGGGTAACGTTGCCTCTCATTGTTCTCACCACTCTCTTACCATTGAATCGAAATTTGAGGAAACCCATTATGTGTGTGATAATGAGCAAGTTATTGCCTTCGTAACTAATCCATCAAACTTATGGGGTGCATCTTGCCAACTCCTGCCCCACAGAAAAATGGAAGCACACCAGTAGTTTTCTACTAATATCAAGCAAGGAGATTAGAGTGCAAGATCGTTATTTGATGGTGGAAATTCCATGAATGTCATTTCTACATCTGATGTATCAAGGATGAAAAACCCCACCCTCAAATCATATAGACTTGCATGGTTAGATTGAGACTTCCTTCGAGTGATTGAATGGTGTTTAGTCCTAATCATAATGGCATTATAGCTGTCCACAAGGATAGTTTAGTGAGATGTGCTACCTACGGATGTTGCACATACTGTATATTGTTGGGATGTGAGTGGTTTCACAATCTTGACATCATCTATATGATGGTATGGAGAAAACATATGTGTTTAAGCATAGGGGTAAAACTATCAAGTTATTTCTAACTAAACCCATGGATAGTAAGCCTAAGGCCCGAAACCCATACCTTTGTCTCAAACCAAGAAAACTCAATCTTCCAAGTCCTTTTCTCGAACTTCCACCACAAAACCTCTTCATATATGGACTTGAACTGAATTTAAGAAAGAAAGTGAGTTGGTGTAGTTGTCTTAACATTGTAAAGTCGTGAGGTTTCCAACGATCATAAGCCTGCACTTCATTTTCCCTGTGAATTAAATTCTTGTTAAGAGTTCTAGAAAGTGGTCCTTAATGAGCTTCCACCTATGGGGAACATAAATGAAGCCATTGACTTGGGACTAGATTCCCAATTGCCTAACGTAGAGGAAGCGTATATGAATCAATAGATCCAAAGAAAAAAAGAAGAAGAAAAAGAGCTCTAAGAAACTGAATTTTAACTTCAAAGATGATGAAAATTGAACATTGATTGACTCTAAAACTCGTAATTGGATCTCTTTATATGTATATACTTGCAATAACTTTCTAAGCTATCTATAATTCCATGGCAACTTATTAAAGTTACTAAGACTTTATTTAGAAAATTTTAAACACTTTTTAATACACCTTGAATAATAAAAATGAAAATTTTATTAGAAACCATCTAAAATAGAAACTTCCTAAAAAGGAAACCCAAATAAAAAGTAAAAAGATCCTAAATATTAAAATTTAGAACCTTCTTGACATTATTGTATTTCCTATATCATCCCTCTTTCTTGAGAACTTGTCCTTGAGAAAAAGAAATTCCTTCAATTTCATAATAAGGAAGGATAACTCCTATTGAAAGTAGGAGAGAAACATCAGCGAGTCTATTCCTTTGCAAGTGACCCTACCAAGAATAAGATACAATGATAAGCTTAAGAAGCGTCACTTATGTTCTGAAGTATTCATATGTTGTTGAAAATCTCTCTACCAAAAATAACCAATCAAAGAAATCTTCAATTTGGTTAAGTCCATTAAATTGTGGGATGTCCACTTTGAGGGCGGTATTCAATGGGTTCACCATTGTTGTTGTGTTATGATGTTTAGGGAGATGGAGGGGGGTTAGGAAGAAGTATTCAACCTCTTCAAAATCAATGAGTGGTTGATTGCAAAGTGGAAGAAAATTGCTTTGATGAGTTTGTTGGTCCCAAAGAGGCATAGAATGCGTATGTGCATGATGCAATGGGTGAACATCAATGGCGTATGTTAGGTAGGTTGTGAGATGGAATATGGATCAACTTCATCCAAAACATCATAACATGCTGTTGAATATTGTTGCTTAGAGGAAGTTGGAATGAGAAAAAAAAATTATTGGGAGGTCGTGATAGGGAAGGGAATGGGTGGTTGAAGCATGTGGGGGGGAATGGGGCTGTGAAGGGATTGAATGTTTACGAAGTGGCCGTCCATAAGTTGTAGCAATAGATGGATAGTGAGTGGGAGCTGAATTAGAGTCATAGAAGATTGTAGGGTTATGAGAAAGTTGTGTGAATATTGTAGGAGATTCTGGAGGCTTGAAGCTAACATAAGAGAATGTTGGGAAGGGAGGCAATAAGATGACAAGGTTGGGATGGCTATTGAAAAGTCGCAACATGGCTGAAACGTGGTTAATCGGCTTAGAATGGCTCAACTTAATCGTATCTTCTTTCTTCTTCTCATAATGCTTGCAAATGGTGGAGAAAACTATCTCTTGCAACTTCATGAGAAAACAATCTATAATTTCCTTGAACTTTTGATCCAATCACTCATGGGTTACATAGATTGAATGATCTTCAATGGTGATGAACGTAGTAGGCTTTCATATGAGGCTCTAATACTTAATGTAACGAAAGCATATATGAATCGATAGATTCAAAGAAAATAAAAAAATAAATAAGGATAAAAAAAAACTACAAGAAACTGAATTTCAACTTCAAAGAAGATGATAATTTATAATTCAATATTGATTGATTCTAAGACTCATAATTAAAGCTCTTTATATAAATAACTCTATTAAAACAAATTAAAAACCTACTAATTTACTTAAAATAAGTTTTCTAAGCTATCTATAACTCTATAGCAACTTACTAAAGCTATTAAAACTTTATTTAAACACTTTCTAATACACCTTGAATCATTAAAATGAAAAAATTATTAGAAACCATTCAGAATGAAACTTTCTAAAAGCAGGAAACTTGACTAAAAAGTAAAAAAAGAACCTAAAAATTAAAATTTAGAACTTTCTAGACATTATTTTATTTCCTACATCTCTAACCTACCCCTACCTTAAAATAACCACCAAGGAGCATGTTGAGATTACAAGATAATGACTTATTGATCAAGTATAGTCTTAGTCTCTATAATTAAGGTGAGCTCAAGCGTGAGCTTTAGGTGGAACTTGAGGCAAATACCACAATTTAATATTTGAAAGGCAAGGTGCAACAACTCAGGCGCTTTCCTTAGTGTGCCTCACTGTCCTATTCCTTTTTGAATAAGTACGGTTTAAACATTAAATAAATGTTGTATGATATACTTTTCTTTCTTTTCCTTGCATGAGAAGTATATAACTAAACATAATATAGAACACAAAATATCAAAAGAAACTAAACATAATATAGAACACAAACTAATGTTGTATGCTACTATAACAACACCTTATTAGTGTTGTAACAATATACAACCACTACTATAACTAGGGGTGTTCATCGGGACCGACCAAACCGAAAAACCGAACCAAACCAATGTAATCGGTTCGGTTTGGTTCGGTTTTTTCATAGTTCGGTTCAGTTTTCGATTTTGGGTCTTAAAAAACTGCTCGGTTTGGTTCGGGCTTCGGTTTACGCATTAGAAAACTAAAGTTAACCCAAACCGAACCGAAAAGAAGGGTAATATGGTCAATTCTTCTATAATCGCAACGATTTGAAACCTAGGAGAAAAAAATCGCCATTGTTATTGAATATAATAATGTATTTTGTTTTTTAATTTTAATAATAGAATTATATATTATACCCTTGGAAGGATTGAATGTGTTTTGAAAAGGTAAAATAATGTTAACTACAAGATATAGTTGTAAAATTGACGGATGTAACCCGATCAACACAAACCGAACCAAACCGAACAAGTTCGATTAAGTTTGAAGAGTGGTTCGGTTCAGTTTCGGTTTAAAAAAAAACCAAACCGGTTCAAGTTCGGTTCGATTTTGGTTTTTGGTGAAAATCAAACCGAATCGGGTTTTGCACACCTCTAATTATAACAACAAGAAAACTCCTCCACGACCTGTCGGAAACCCAGGTAAAGGAGGAGTGTTGCGTTAGGTAGCTGACAACCAAAGTAAAACTTTGTTAGATCAGTTGTAACATGAATCTTAAATCAAACTATGCGAAAGTTGAGGATGCCAACTTCTTTCAACCCTACAAAGCAAAGAACTAATTGAGTAAATAACACATTAAAACCATTCCAAACACCATAAAAATAATGTCATTACCCATGAAATATTATAATTAAAAACCAACTTATCAAATACCCCCCAAACTTAACAATTTGCTAGTCCTCGAGCAAAGAAAAGAAAGAAAAACTAGAAAATATAAACCAACTAGACAACAAAACGAATGCAAGCATCGATTTAACTCGGCCTCAAAGATTGAGTAAAAGTGTAACTACCAAGAAAACACTGAAAGCTGTGAAAGTCTAGAATTTCAACCCAACCTTCAACATACTCTACCTTTGACTCTTCACGTGTGTGTGTAACCATTCACACTTAACCACTTGAGTTTTGAATTAATTTACGCAACAATAATCGATCTTTAAATAGATAAACTTAATTCGAACTCCATAGGCTCATTTTTCACACCACTCTCCACTAATGTAGACTAACATACCACTAGGAATTAATAGGACTTTTCAATCTTGTAATGTTAGGGTAGGGCTAAGGTGGGAAAAATAAGTGTGAATAAGGCTTAAAACACCGTAAACCCTTCGATCATTTCAATCATCTCATAGAACCATTTCAAACATTTGATATACACCCTCAACTTGATTTTAGAATTCAACTCTTCCCATCATTTACTTTCATTCTCAACATTCACTTTTCTTTTTTTTCTTTTTTCTTTTAGCTACTACACCCCCAAACTTTATTTATTTATTTTTATAACACTGGTGTAGCATTTCTTTCTTCTTCTTCTTCTTTTTTTTTTTTTTTTTTTCATATATATATATAGCAAACATTAAACAACTTCTTTCTTGGTCTCCTTTCATTCCCAATTTTCTATCCTCCCAAAGCAAAGCTTCATAATGATCAAAGTGTTAAGGATGAAGGTAGAAAAGTATGAATTAAATTATTTGGCTTGACTAATATTTATAGGTGACAAAGAAGAAGTAAAATTAAGCTCAAAATGGGTGACCAGGAGTATACATGTGAACAGGTAGGCTTGATGACTCAAACGATCCAGAAATGGCCTAAATCATTTTCCTAATGGTATGATGCCTAGGATTTCGCCTCGAGTGATATTCAAACAAGTTCTAGAGTCCGATGAGATCTTAATAAAAACTTAATTTGCATAAACCTATTTTAAGGTTCTCAAGTATTTTGGGAGGAGTTGAAGGTGGATCTCAAAATGGTTGTGGATGAATTCTTCACTAATGGGGTCATCAACAAATCTGTCAATGAAACATACATTGCCCTTATTCCAAAGAAAGTTAACTCTAAGAACGCCAAGGACTTTCAACCCATTAGCCTCACCACTAGCATCTACAAAATCATCGCCAAGTTACTACTAGCTTCAAGACTGAGGATGGTCCTTCATCACACGGTGGCTGATAATCAAATGGCCTTTGTCAAAGGCAGACAGATCTATGATGCTATTCTTATTGCAAATGAAGCAGTGGAAGATTATAGGTTGACAAAAAGGGAGGATTTTGTGATCCAAACCGATTTTGAGAAGGCTTACGACATGGTGAGATGGGATTTTCTTGACTATGTCCTTTTCATGAAGGGTTTTGGGGATCGGTGGCGGCGATGGATTCGTGGATGTCTTTCATTTGTTTCTTATTCTATCTTTATCAATGGTCGACCTCGAGGAAAGCTCTCCGATTCTAGAGGCCTTAGCCAGGGTGACCCCCTATCCCCCTTTCTTTTCATCTTGGTGGCAGACGTCTTGAGTTGCATTATGGATAAGGTTGGGGATGCCTCGGTCGTGAAAGGTTTTTCGGTGGGTAAGGATAGAATCCAAGTGTCTCACCTTCAATTTGCCGATGACTGCCTTTTCTTCTTGGAAAATGATGGGTCTAGTTTGATCAATACTCTAAGGATCATTCAAGGGTTCTGTTGGATATCAGGGTTGAAACTGAGTCTGGAAAAATGCCAAGTTGCCGGGATTTGCATGGATGAGATCAGTTGTTGGCAACTGCTTTTTCATGTGGGTGCTCCATTGGCTAATGGCCATTGAAATATCTTGGGTTGCCTTTCGGGGGTAATCCTCTGTCATCATCATTCTAGGATCTTGTTTTGCTTACCATCTCTAGAAGGCTTGATGATTGGAGAAGGAGTTTCCTTTCCAAAGGGAGAAGATTAGCTTTGACCAAGAGTGTGCTTGAGGCCATCCCAACTTACTTCCTATCTATCTTTAAAATTCCCAAATTGGTGGCGTGGCGAATCGAAAGGACGATGAGGAAGTTCCTCTGAAAAAGAGAGGACAAAGAAAGAGGAGGCAACCTTGTGAGATGGAACCTGGTCTGTAGGAGACTTGATCAAGGGGGCTTAGGGATTGGTAATTTGGATCTTCGGAATATTGCTCTTGCTGGAAAGTGGTTGTGGCGTTTTTTGTCAGAGAAAGACGCTCTTTGGGCCAAAGTGATTATTAGTCGGCATGGGCTTCAACGAAATTCGTGTAATGCTAGTGTGTCTTCCAATGCTACCTTTTATAGCCCTTGAAAGTTTATTCATTCTCTGTACCCCTTCTTTTCTAACATAATTAGGCTCAAAGTGGGTGACGACCATCATTTCAAGTTTTGGGAGGATATTTGGTGTGGTACAACCAATTTTCGTGATCTTTTCCCAAATATATACAGACTTTCATCTAAGTAAATTCAAAATCATCCTATCCTTGATTTTCTCATCCCTAACGATAATGCTGAGGATGGTAGGCTTTCTTGGTGTCTCCACCTTAGAAGGAACCGCTCAGATAGAGAATGTGTAGAAGCTTCCTCCATCCTTGATATTCTTGAGGGAGTCTCTTTGTCTGGTGATTGTGATTGAATGTCGTGGCCTATTGATCCAACAGGGGAATTTTCCTCCAAATCCTTTCTCCATCATTTATGTACCTCCCTCGACCCAAATCCATCTTATCCCCCTTTCCCTCGTGATTTTATTTAGAAAGCTCATGTTACATCTAAAGCCAAATTCTTGGGATGGACCATTGCTCATGACAGACTGAATTGTGCGGATATCCTTCAGAGAAGGTTTAAGAATTGGGCGCTCTAGTCGAATTGGTGTTCCTTATATAGGAAAGCGGGGGAATTTAGTCAACATATTTTTGTTGACTGTGACTTCACACAACGTGTGGGTTGGGGGGGGGGGGGGTTTGGAAATTCATCTTGCATTGGGAAAGTCTCCCAAATGAGTCTAATTTGTGGGCTTTCCCCAATGATAACCTCCTTCCAAGACGTTGTAGAGATTATTGGAGGGTGGTTGTTTTTGCGGTCACTTGGTCGGTTTGGAAAGAAAGAAATTCACGCATTTTTTAGGACCAAGACAAGGATGTGGGGGTTGTTTGGGAAAACTCTTTCTTTTTGGCCTCTTTGTGGGTTTAGCACTTGTAAACTAGCTAGAGGTTATTCTTTAGGGGAATGGTTGAGAGGTTGGTGTCCCATTGTGGATAATTTTTTAGTCTATTGGGTCTATGTGCCCTCTTGTATTTTTGATGCACAGTTTTTACAATTAATACAATACATATACTTGTGTCTTGTCAAAAAAAAAAAGGGGGCTCAGTGTTTATAGCTATGTGCTCAATGGGTGTAAAGAATCTCAAGCAAAGCACAACTAATGATCAAGTCAAGCACACAGACAAAAGCAACAACTTCAATCATTCTCCTAGAGCCATAATTTAATCATAGTTCTATCATTGGCCTTTTGCAAATCAAATCAAACCAACACCCACATTACTTTGACATCGACTCAAAGCAAAACAAACCAACGCAACTAAAACAAAACAAACAAAGCAAACAAACCATCAACCCCCTCAAACTTATACCGAGCATTGTCCTTAATGAGCCAAGACACAAAAATAAAGGACAAAAAATAATGGAAAGGGTGAAAATACTCCCCTAGCTCCTGATGGAGTTAGTCCTCCTCGCTATCATCGGCATCCGCATCATGGGGTTGTGGCGGCTCAGAATAGAACCCTTGTGAAGGGTAAGCCTGTAGGTGTGGGTACTCAGATGTATCTTTTCCTAACTGAGCAGCAAACTTCCGTATCATTTGATCAAGACTTTGATGGCGCTGCGCTTGATATGCCGCTTGAGCATGAACTTATTGTTGCAAGTAGGTATCCCTCTAAATACAGCAAAACTGGTGTTCTTGAAAATTCTGTTGAAGTTGATTTAACCTCTCAAGTATAGTTAACTTTTTACTCTTGGACCTAAGTGGATGAGATGAGTTGGCCCCAACAGTGCTTTGATTCTTATTCTGGATGTTCCATATGCACTTAGCATCAAGTACTATTGTTGGAAAAATAAGCTTATCTGCTTGCCCACAAGATACGTCAGCTTGAACACATAAAGTAGTGAGTAAAGATGGAAAATATAAGCCCAACCCTGTTGATCTGGCACTATAACATATTTGATCGTACAAGACTTGCCCCACGTCTATCGATTTTCCTTTGGCAATGACATAAAGAAGGAAGACTCTCTCCTTAGTGACATTAGAAGAATGAGTAGATGAGATCATCTTAGCATTAATGAAACATAACCACACTTTGAAATTGTTATCTAATGTAGCAACAAGAAAGGATCTATACTCTTTCAGTATAGTTCCACTCAATGCCATGCGGACACAAGGCCGTTGTCACTTTATCCATATTAGCAGTAGCTTCCAAAGTACCATATTCAGCATTAGCAAAATCACGCAGCCCATAATATGTATTTATTGTATGTCTATCAAATCTTACCATTTTCCCTCTAACTAAGATACGCCCCTTGTCATGTTCCTTCGCGTTCGCATAAAATTCACGCACCAAAGGGACAATCCTTGCTTCTGGATGTGCACAAAATGTTCTCCATCCTCTTTCCTTAATAATGCTCAAAAAATCATCATCAAGTCCATCATTGACATCAAAACCCCTTTCTTTGTGGAATAGAGATTTTCCTAGTGAGAGGCTTAGTATATCTTTCAGAAGCTTCCTTAGATACAAACTTTGTTTACTTTTCTTCTTCCCTGTCGTTATTTGTCACCTATAATATTAGCCAAGACAAATAATTTAAATCCTACTTTTCTACCTTCATCCTTAACACTTTGATCATCATGAAGCTTTGCTTTGGGAGGATAGAAAATTAGGAATGAAAGGAGACCAAGAAAGAAGTTGTTTAATGTTTGCTACATATATATGAAAAAAAAAGAAGAAGAAAAAAGAAATGCTACACCAGTGTTATAAAAATAAATAAATAAAGTTTGGGGGTGTAGTAGCTAAAAAAAAAAAAAAGAAAAAGAAAAGAAAAGTGAATGTTAAGAATGAAAGCAAATAATGGGGGAAGAGTTGAATTCTAAAATCAAGTTGAGGGTGTATATGAAATGTTTAAAATGGTTCTATGAGATTATTGAAATGATTGAAGGGTTTACGATGTTTTAAGCCTTATTCCCACTTATTTTTCCCACCTTAGCCCTAGCCTAATATTACAAGAGTGAAAAGTCCTATTGATTCCTAGTGGAATGTTAGTCTACATTAGTGGAAAGCATAGTTTTAAAAATCTATTGAGGCTTACACCTTGAGGCTATTGAAAACTGCCTCAAGGCTTAAGCCTCAATGGTACCTTCTTGAGGCTTACTCAATTACATGAGGTTGCCTTGAGACTTACTCGATTACATGAGGCTTATGCCTTGAGACTTACACCTTAAGGTCATGTGAGGCTTAACCATAAAGCTCAACCTAATCCCCCTTTTTCTATTTATTTTTTCCTATTCTTTTCCAAAACACTTCAAGTAATACTAGAATAAATACACTTTTTTTCTTTTTAAAATTATAATCTTAAAACCAAGTTATCAAATACCCCCCAAACTTAACAATTTGCTAGTCCCCGAGCAAAGAAAAGAAAGAAAAACTAGAAAATATAAACCAACTAGACAACAAAACGAATGCAACCATTGATTTAACTCGGCCTCAAAGATTGAGTAAAAGTGTAACTACCAAGAAAACTCTGGAAGCTATGAAAGTCTAGAATTTCAACCCAACCTTCACCATACTCTACCTTTGACTCTTCACGTGTGTGTGTAACCATTCACACTTAACCACTTGAGTTTTGAATTAATTTATGCAACAATAATCGATCTTTAAATAGATAAACTTAATTCGAACTCCATAGGCTCATTTTCACACCACTCTCCACCAAGGTTTTAAAATTTGTGAGGCGTAATCGAGGCGATTTCTCTTCGTGAGACGAAGCGTAAGCCTCATATTTTTATAAAAAGAATACATAAAAGATTTTATATTAAATCTAAACAATCAATATCATTAATTAATAGAATAACATGAAATAGAAATAAACTTGAGTTATTTTTTTGCATACTTACCTTATCACATAGCATTGTTTTTAATAATGTTTATTATAATTATAATTGACGCTATTGCTTTGTTAATGATACTAAAATTCTCTGATTAGCAGCAAAAGTTATACCCATCAACATACGTAGAGATAGAGCACAAAGCAGTGGCTACTCAACACCAAAACAAACAAGCGAATCACAAAACCAATCAAGGCAATAAATCATATGCACATGCGGTGCACTGAATCAAATTCCTCTTAAAAAAGAAAAACAACCTCAAGTTTCTCCTCTTCGATGTGCAACAACAACTTAAGACAAAACCTATATCACTACAGTCTACATGTACAATGATTGTACAAGAGGATTTGATCACCAAGACAAAAAGTTTAGAAAGACCAAGTGAGTATAAAAGATATGTAAGATGATCGGTGCAAGAGTAGATTTCTTTGATTGAAGAGGATTCGCATGGTTGCCTAGTCACAATGGCACCAAGAGAAGAGTAGGATATGGAGTGTGAGAAGAGGGAGAATCGATGGAAGAGAGAGGGTAGGGTTGTAGTGAAGAGATCAAAGAAAAGAAAGGCGTAACATGGAGAAACAAAGAAGTAGAAAGATTAATAGCCAGATTTTCGCAACAAATCTGCTCGAACTACTCTCTCTCTCTTTTCCCTTTGTCTCCTATTCTTTAATCATATAAATTGGGTCTCAATTGAGTAAGAAACTGATAAAAGAGAATATGAGAACAAGATAGCGAGCAAGAAGAAGACATAGAGGAGATGACAAAAGATATCGAGAGAAGGTGGAAGTAAGCCCAAATGAAAAGTAAGAATGGTTGAATTTAGGCTTAATACTAAACAATGATATAAGGCCACAAGAAGTCAATCATAGGAAAATTGAATTCTTCAATTGATCTATTCGTATAATAAACTTGTCTATTACAAAAATATAACCCATGACTCAATTACCCATACCATTAAAATTCTAAATTCCAACTTAGCTCAAATTATGAAATTTGTCACACCTTGATTTTCAGCTCCGAAATTTTTTAAGTAATTCTTTTTTCCCAAAATACAAATAGCTGAAACCCAAGGCGTGACCAATTGTATCCATTTACCCTAACCCAGATTTCACTCTCTAACTCTCATATTATACCTTATATATATTGGCTTTGGAAAATAGTATGAGTAGGCTAGAAAATGAAAGAAACATAGGCATATTAAGTTATGCTGAAAATTTTTCGAAAAATCATACACATACGTACTTCACATGGAAAACCTTTTTCTTAAACAAGTAAAACATAAATTATTCATAAAAACCCATCGCATAATAATTACCAAATCTTCACACAGGTCACGATAGATAAATACCATTCTTCCTTGTAATCATCTCAAGGACTATAGATAATCATGTCAACATGTACTTTATCGATACAAAATTCCTCATTTATACCTTAAGGGTTTTAACCCTTGTACATTCATTCTGGACTTAATACCTAACAATCATTTTCAAAGTTCTAGCAATAATAAAGTAAATATATATCTATGGCATGCTCACATTAATATTCATGATTTTGAGAAAGGAATGTATTAAACTTTGGTAGTTATGGCGGTTGAAAATTTATAAACATAGTTATTTGTGGTTTACAGATTTGTCTTAATACTAATATAATCTTGGTTTAATGTGAGCATGCCATGGATATATGTTTGACTTTATTATTGCTACAACTCTAAAAATGATTGCCAAGTATTAAATTCAGGATAGATGGACAAGGGCAAAAACCCTTAGGGTTTAAATGAGGTATTTTTATCAATGAAGTACAAATTGAAACATGATTACTTATAGTCCCTAGCATAATAACATGAAAGAATGGTATTCATTTAGCATGACCCATGTGAAGATTTGGTAATTATTATAGATGGGTTTTTGTGAATAATTTATGTTCTACTTGTTTGAGAAAAAGGTTTTGCCATGTGACGTACATAGATATCTATGATTTTCCAAAAAAATTTCACTATATACACAATATAATTATGTTTCTTGCATTTCTAGCCTACTCAAACAATTTTCCAAAGTCAATGTATATAAGGCATAATACAAGAATTAGGGAGTAAAATCCAGGTTAAGTTAAATAGATACAACAGATCACGCTTTGGGTTTCAGCTATTGGAAATTTGGGAGTTGAAAACCAAAGAGTGACAAAGTTGTATTTCGTATAAAACTCAACTGAAACAAAAATATTAATGCAACAAATACTAATTAATTTGAAAAATTGAAATGTTGTCTTCAATAGTTCGATGTATCTCGCCTTGATGATAAAAAATGATCCATCATCTAGTCAATAGGGGTGATCATATGACCCGCTCACCCACTAAACCTGATCGATCCAACCAAAATACCTCATGTTGGGTTAGGTTCATCGTCCATCAGCAAGTGAGTCGGGTCCAAATTATGGGGACCTAAAGGATTGGGTTAATTTTTGGGTGAGAACTTCCCAAACCCGACATCTCCCGACTTGCTCGATTTATACATATAAATTATATGTTATATTTAGATATGTGTAAGTATATATGTGCATATATAAATATGTATGTAAATATATTGTATGTATATAAATCCGTTTGTGACTAGATGTTTCTTTAGTCCCAAGCTCCCCTTCCCACAAACGATGTGGGACTAAAGTGGGAGGTTTCCCCCTTCCCACGACATGAAGACTTTTGATATGTTATTATGTTTAGGCTTTTGCTTTGCTCTCATCTCACAAGTGTTAGTTGTTGAACCAACTTGAGTGGCCCACATCGTTTAACTAATATATATCTTTCGCATAAAATGGTCAAAATTTAGCACCCGTGAGCTTACTTCAAATGGCCATCTTGATATGTCCCCATCAACCCTGACATGAATTTGTACCCCTGTTCTTCCTCCAACTATAATCTTTCCATCTTCAGAAGTTGCAACAGCCAAGAGATCCAAATCCAAGATTTCCCAATTCTAAACTAAGGAAGGCTTTTTATGATGTCATCATTTTTTTAAAGACAAATAAAGCAAATATAAAATACACAACTTATTAGTTTGCCTCTTTACTAGGGGTGTTCATCCTACCAATTAATTACCCGGGAAGCCCCTTTAGAAGACTAAGTCTCCCGCAGTTTTCTCCCGGGACAAGGCGCTCAGGTGCGCTTATAGACTTATAGCGCCACTCCGCATATTACTATACGAAATGATACACTTTTCAATCTATTTCAAACGTAATCTAACCACTGATACGCCCTAGACCAAAGACCACTATACACAACGTCAATTCACGACCTTACCGAGCTCTCCATTAATGGAAACGGAGCAGCTCTGCTTCGTATTAAGTAACCTAAGCAACCCAACTTAATCATATGGGTTGGGTAGGGTTGAGTTGAGTTGAGTTTACAAATCAAATTGGGTCAAGGTTAAAAAAAACGATAAGGCCAAACCAAACCAAAAGTTAATTGAACAACACTACATAACCCAAAACCACAATCTTGAATCTCAACTAACTTGACTCAAAAGTTGGGGCTTCTAGCAATTTTTTATTTGGATTGTGCATTTATTATCTATGACCAGTATTGCATGGGTCTATGAGACAATGTTAACAACAAGTAAAGAAAAACTTTTAAACAATCTGAAGCAAAGAAAAAAATCAAATCTTCAACAAACAGGCAAAACATAAAAGAACCAAGATGAAGGATCAGGCATAGGCAGTTTATCAAGTCCATCAAAATCCCCAAATTTCAAATCATAAGGATAAACTAGATTCAGCTGAATTGAGAGATTAAACAAATAATCTGAGATGATGAAAATTTTCAAATTTTAAACAAACATTAATCAAACAAAACAACCGACCCCATGGATCAGGCATTGCCAATTTATCAACTCCGTCAAAATCCTTAAATTTCGAAGCATAGGATCATAAACCCTAGATTCAACTAAATTGACACACTAAACAAAAAATAAAATAAATAAATAAATAATCAAATTTTGAACAGAAGGGCATCAAACAAAATGACCAACCTGAAGGATCAGGCATTGGCGGTTTATCAAGTCAATCAATACCACTAAATTTCAAAGCATAGCGATATAAACCCTAGATTCAACCGAATCGACGTATTAAAAACAAACAATCTAAGACAACAAAAAGAAAAGAAGATTTACGAATTTTGAACAAAAGGGCATCGAATAAAACGACCGACCTGAAGGATCACGATCAGGCGTTGGCGGTCTTGGGAATTAGGGGAATTCCTTGACCTTGCGTCTGCTGCTGCTTGAGCTTCTGTTCTTGCTGGCGAATCTTCTGCATCTGCAACATTCTCTCCATGACCAGCTCGTACTCGCACTTCTCGTACACGTGACGATCGTTCTCGCACTTCCAAGGAAGATAGAACTCCTTGGACCTGCACTTGTTTAGAGGGATTAGAAGATGGGCGCATTGGTCTCTGTAAGCCAGTGGAACCCTAGCTTCCACCATCTCTTCCTGCGTTGCTATCATCTTCTTCGATGATCCTTCAACTTCCATCTCCCTCTCCCTCTCTCTCTCTCTCTCTCTCTTGCTTATTCTATTACCCTTTTGTTCTCTCTTTCTCTCCCAGGTTCAATTGGTTTTCTTCACTGCTAGGATGGTGCGCAGTACGTTCTCGGTTTAAAAGGTGCCATGTTATTGTAGCACTGGCCAATGCTTGAGATCAAGGAGCTATGTAGGACTAATTAAAATGGATTTTTTTTTTTTATTATTATTTTTTTGTTAGAGAGATAGGCCATTCCCAAGGCCCCGCCCCTTATGGTTTGACTAATTCACTTACACATTACACATTACACATTAGCTTGGATACCCAATGCATTAAACTCTTTAAATCAATATCCAAACTTTAAACCTTTGTGCGTCTTTTAGTAATAAATTTAACTTGATTCTAATTATAATTGTAGAGAGTTTTTACAGTGTTATGATAATTTAAGGTTTGGTCAAAACAATGAAACTAAACCAAATCAATATATTTAATTTAATTTGATTTGATTTTTTTTGTGTTCGATTGGGTTACGTATAGACAGAGAATTTAAAAATCGTATTAACCTTAATCAAACTAGCTAAGTTTTAATATTATAATTTATGTTAAATATATTATAACATGATCTTGTTACATAATTATAAATATATTTTTTATTAATAAAATATATGTTTTTATTATATTAGTATTATTAAATATTTTTATGATTAAAATGAATATTGTTATGTATTAGAGGTGTAAAATAATTGACCCAAATCCAAACAAATTGACTTTATTCGAGGTTCTAAATTGATCTACCTAGATCTGATGACATGATGACATTAATGATGTCATGATGTCATGTCATGACATCATGATAATTAGCATAAAACTTTATTATCTCAAGGCGAGAAAATAGATTTTCTCACAAGAAAGTTTCTCTAGATTTTTTTTTCTTTCTGAAACTACTATTTTCTGCAGAAAACTTTTCTTAGATATGAAACAAGTATAACCCTACACTAATAAAGTAGATCAAATGCGTTGAGGCCAAAGTAGAGTTAACAAGGGAGTCAAGGACTCGAGGGCAGCTGAGTTTAGCATACGGGTCTGAAGCTGCAAGCAAGAACCAGGAAGGCCCGGAAGATGGAGGAAGAGGAAGAAGGCAGTAGAACTATAACAGAAGCATTTCTAAGGTGGGCTGCAGAGTTGGGAATTACAGACTCGCCATCTTCCACTCTCTCACAATCTGAAGCTCAATCTCCTTCTTCTTCTTCTTGTTTGGGCAAATCCCTCTTTATTTCTCACTTTCCAGACGCTGGAGGGTAACCCCATCTCCCCCAATTTCACTATTCTTTCTAGTTTTACATTTTTGAAACAATAAATTCATCTGGGTGGTCTTGAATTACTGTTCAGGAGAGGATTAGCTGCTGCCCGTGATCTCAGAAAACAAGAACTTATTCTAAAAGTGCCTAAATCCGCTTTGATTACAAGAGAAACTCTGATGTCAAGAAACCAGAAACTCTATTCTTTAATCACAAAACACCCCCATCTATCATCTACTCAGGTTTTTGATTAATGGGTCCTCCGTATTTTTTGTGAGTTATTTTGAGATGGAAAATGTTATTCTAACGACAGAAAATACATGTGCAACTACATTGTTATCATGTTATGGTTATTAGATTGAGTGATTAATATATTATCATCTAATTTTGATTAGGTCCTTCTTGTTTTTTTGTGAATTATTTTGAAATAGAAAACGTTATTCCAACTACAAAAAATACAATTACATGTGCAATTACATTGTTATGGTTCTTAGATATTGTATAATATATACATTGAGATGCGCAATACTTGCACAATACATGCTTATCCAATGACTGACCATGACGGTGTAGTTGCACTTTTTATAGTTAGAATAACATTTTCTGAAGTGAAATCATGTTGAGCTGCATTGAGCTTATTCAGTTATCCATTGAATTCTATTTTTTTTTTTATGCAGGTACTGAGTGTTTGTTTATTGGCTGAAATGGGTAAAGGGAGGGGTTCATGGTGGCACCCTTACTTAATGCAACTACCTCGCTGTTATGATACACTTTCAAGCTTCACTCGGTTCGAGACTAGAGCTTTGCAAGTTCTGTTCCGTGTGTTCAATTTGGTTTAATGTATTGAACTGTTGAATTGGCTTGGTGATGTATTGAGGTGTTCAATTTTTGGATTTGTAGGTGGATGATGCTATCTGGGCAGCAGAAAAAGCTATTTCCGAGGCTGAATCAGAGTGGAAAATGGCACTTCCTCTTATGCAAGAGCTTCAGTTCAAAGCTAAGCTGTTAACCTTTAGATCCTGGCTTTGGGCATCAGCTACGGTGAGAGTCATTTTACTTTTCATGCTTTATTACACCAGATCTTGGAATTTAATTTTGCTTTCTACCAGGAACAAGAATTTGCAGCTTGGATAAACAAACTTTGCTGCTTTTGTTGATCAAATTTAATTTTGTTCTCTCGTACTCACATTGATACCCAAGTCTTATGATCATTAACACTGCATTCTGATCCACCGAAAGATTGAATTTATGAGAAAGATGAGTGTTTTAATGGATTGAGTAAATACTAGTATGATGAAAATTCCTGAAACTTTAGAATTTTGCACTTCCATAATTTTGAGCTCTCATTCATTTATGAATGATTCGTAGGGCTAATGGCTTTGGTCTACCGGTTTGTAATTAGTGCCATTATAAGACCCGGAAAAGATTTCACTTGGCAGTACTTGTGGTTCACCTTCAATCTTCATTCTCCACTCCTTAGATTTTGTTAATTTTAAAACCATAATTTTTTCTTTTATTTATTTATTTATTTTCTTGAAGATATCTTCTCGGACAATGCATATACCTTGGGATGATG
Organism: Paratinospora sagittata; assembly: GCA_035771175.1. Classification (NCBI taxonomy): domain Eukaryota; kingdom Viridiplantae; phylum Streptophyta; class Magnoliopsida; order Ranunculales; family Menispermaceae; genus Paratinospora; species Paratinospora sagittata. Next base: position 42,795,458 of record CM069589.1, on the reverse strand, counting down.
CTGGTTGCTTATGTCCTGTGGGTGACTTCTTCAACTACTCTGCACCGGGGGAGGACTCAATTTGTTCTGAAGACAATGAAAGTTCAACACTATCTTCTTCCTTGCAAGTCTGTGCTTTGTTGGCAGATGAGAATGAGAAAGAGAAATTAGACCCTGAGCAAATTGATGGGTATTCTCAAAGGTTACTTGATGCAGGTTATGAGGAGAATGTTGGTGCATATTGCTTCTATGCCAAGAAAGACTATAGAAAAGGAGAGCAGGTATACTTTCTTTCTGAATACAATTCCTAATGTTTGAAATATGGTAATCCATTATGATATTTACTTTTTTTTTTAGTTTTCCTAATACATATATAGTTCTAAGGCTCTTTTATGTATGAAATGCAATAGTCCCCTAGAAAATGATGCACGTAAAGAAGGTAGTTTAAGAGTAAAATTTTCCTTACCAATTAGAACTGTGGTTCTCTTTTTAACTTGCAATTTCATAGGTTAGTTGATACAATGAAAGTAATAAATTAGGCATGGATTGTTTATAGGAAAAAATCTAAGGCTACATTTTAATTTGTGAATGGAATTGATTTAGTTTGTTTATGAAACCGGAATTGCAAATGAAATTATGCAACTGGAATAATGTCCTTATTTGGTTATTCCTAAATCATTTTTCTTTAAAACCAAGTATTTCCCAATCTAATGATCATGGCCACTCTGCTCCCATGTCTAAGGAAAATGCACCCGAATTCCTTTTGATATGATATTTTATTTGATAACATCTCAAATGAAGAAAGCATATGCATTCACATCCTAGAGGCCTGCTGATGAATAGGAAATTTGTGGTTCTTTTGCCTGGCTTTGAAAGAAAAAGACAGGAATTTAGAAAATAAGCTGTAAACACGTCCATTATTTTAAGTTGAATCATGTAAGATTATACATCAGAAGATCTTCCAAGAGGTTTGACTTTCTTCTGAATACATTAAATGAAGCTGAAACTAAATTGGTTCTATTCTGCAGGTTCTTTTGAGCTATGGAACATACACTAATTTGGAACTCCTTGAGCACTACGGTTTTCTTCTAAATGCAAATCCAAACGAAAAGATTTTCATCCAGTTAGAACCAGGCGCCCACCTTTCAAATTCGTGGCCCAAGCAATCCCTATATATCCAATCCGATGGAAAGCCATCTTTTGCTCTGCTCGCTGCTCTGAGATTGTGGGCGACCCCACCATCCAAGAGAAAATCTGTTGCCCACCTTGCATATTCCGGGCTAAAATTGTCACCAGATAACGAGATATCTGTCATGAGATGGGTGGGAAAGAAATGCCGCATTCTTTTGGACAAAGTGCAAAGCTCAATCGAAGAAGACATTTGGCTATTACACTTCACTGACAAATTGCAAAGTAATTGTTTTAGGGAGGCCAACCAGATGCCTTTGGCTTCTGAAGTTGAAATAGATTCTTTCTTTAAAGCAAATGGTTTGCAGAAGGAAGCCATTGGTGAATTTTCATTGCCCGGGAAAGCTTGGAGATCTCTGGAGAGATGGAAGTTGGCGATTAGGTGGAGGTTCAGGTATAAGCAAATCCTTCTTCACTGCATTTCTCATTGTACTGAAACTATCAATCTTCTTTCTTCTCAACCTGTACCAGGCCAGAGAACTAAATACAAGACCTGATTTATTAATAATTTTGATTTTCAGTAAGTATTTCATATAATTATGAGATTGAGGAAGAAGAAGAAGAAAAATTGCTTTGCTTTATGAAGTGTTGAATGATGTTACAGTAGTAAATCAGTGAAGCTAGAATGAATTCTACCTTCACTCTCAAACATAATTCTCATAACACATTGGACCCAAATTTGTTTGGTGTTGACATGTAGCTTATGTAAGACAAACTAAAGGACAAAAAGGGTGTAACCAGTGCATAAGGCTCCTGCCGTTGCCGTTGCAGAGTTTGAGGAAGGGAAAATGTATGTAGCTTTGCATTTAAATTAGAGAGGTTGTTTTTGGGTTTGAATTTGTAACCTCAAGGTCATAATGGAGCAATCTCAACTATTACATCAAGGTATAACTGTGAAAGACTGATAGAATAGGCTTGAAATTAGGGTATTTTTCATAATTTTATACCTAGTCTACTGGCCATCCTTAGCTTTTCTATTTGGCCATCTTTACATGCTAAATCATAGGTTGTATTGAAATTTGATAATTATAGATGTTTTAGTTGTTGTGATAGTTGAGGTTGACATTCAAAATCTTGACTAAAGAGTCAAAACCTATTTCTTTGGGGTTATTTTTGGTGAGGGCATTTGATACCATTCTTTTTGAGGCAATGAAAGAAAGCTCTTAAGCTCCTAGTTGTGAGCTAAGCTTTTGTTTGAACTAAGGGCCCGTTGGGGAGAGCTTTTCTAAAGTTCTTTCGGGACAAAAACACTTTTGATGGTGTTTGACAGCACTTACTTCTAGTCAAACTGTAGTGGAAAAAAATAGTTTTTTGCTTTTAGAAGAAGCTGAGTGAGACCTGTTTTTTTTAGAAGTGCTTTTCGGAAAAGCTTTCCCAAACGGGGCCTAAGTTGTATTAAACGGGGCCTAAGTTGTATTTGATGAGGTTGAGCTACTGATACTAAAGCTGATCCTAACCCTATAGCTTTTTGTGTTGGTTGTAAACAATCTAATCTCTTAATCAAGACAAAAGGCTGAAGAATCCTTTTTTTTTTTTTTTTTTTTTTTTTTTCTGAACTTTTTAATATATAGGACAGAAGATCCTTTTATCAAATCTGCTGAAATCTTGTCTGCTTGTTGGTCTGTCCCTTAACCAAATACTGGTATTGGTTTTGGCAATGAAGGTTGAGTTTGAACTCTGAAATTGGGTTGCTGAGCATTATGAAGGTCTTAAACACCAAGCACTAATAAAATATTAAAACTAGTCCATTCTATGATGTTTTACAGAATTTTTACCGTCCATGTCACTTGTACACTTTGTATTAAAAAATTCCAAAAAAATCCCCAACAATTCAGTATCTGTTTTGGTAATGCATATATATATATATATATATATATATATATATATATATATATATATTCTTAAGTTAATTTAGAAATGAGTTAAAATATTTGAAGATGATTGAGAAAAACAGTTTTCAGATACAATATTCACTATATTTTATTAGAAAAATAGATCACCAAAGATTTATTTTTATTCTCACTATGTTGATGACAAAGTTCTTTCAATTTTCTTAGAGTCGGATTGAAATGGGTTTAAAATTATATTTTAAAAAAATAAAAATAAAAATCAATATTCATAAACTAGCAAAAACTTGTGTAAAAATATTCAATAATAAAGACCAATAGGATCATATTCAAGTAATGTTATATGTACGTTGGTTACCAATATTTTTTTTTAATACTGACAACGATTTCCTTGGGGATGTGCATATATTTGAGAATGTTGTGCAATACATGTGCATTTCTTAAACATCAAACGAACTGTGTGCCAATGCCGAAAAATGCTTAGACACTTAGTATATATAAAACATTTTTCTTTTTTATATATATTTTATAGCATGTGACCCATCAGAGGAAACCATCATTTAATATGCTCTAAGATCTAGACCCACTTAAAAAATAAAAAATAAAAATGAAAAATCATAATTTCATGAATATGAAGTCCTAACCATGAAAATCAATGCTTTCATATGGGGAAAAGAACAATCGTCAGAATAAAGTTCTAATATCAAATGGTACTTCTTGTCTAGTAAAAATCCCATTTTAGGCCTTCAAGACATCAGGTTCCACCAACCAATCCCATGATGTTTCGTTGTTAAATCATGCCACATTGAATATTGAATCTCATCTCAGTTTCTACTTGATAATCCTACTACCGGGACTACCTGAACAATTTGGCAGGAATGACACAGAAAAAAGAAATTAATATGAGAGAGAGAAGAAACAAAACAGAAATAACTGTCAAGAAGAAGTTGAACCCAAGAAGAAAAGAACATCAACTGTTTCAGATGGATCAAATAAGACCAACAAATAATCTCTTCCTTTGTTCTAAGAATTTTCAAGTTTTGGAATTAAGTTTCCTTCAAACAAAGATTCTTCTCACTCTGATGAATTCCTTTCTTGCTTTATGGAATGTGCTTTCTCCTCCAATCTCAGCCTTCCCATCAAAGAACTTTTGTTCTAATCAATTTACACATATAGAAATAAAAAAGCAAAAGAAAAAAAAAATTGTAATCTAAACAAAAAATAAACCAAAGCCCATTTCTCTATAAATTCCCATATTCATTCAGGTCATAATCATCCGAATTTTCTCCCTTTCTCAAGTTTGAAATCTTGGGTATTTCGAAAAAAAAAAACTTCCGGGTTTTCAGTATTTCTCGCAATGGCCTCCTCTAAATCCTTCAAACGAACAGACTCCATTGCCGATAGCATGCCCGAGGCGTTGAAGCAGAGCCGGTACCATATGAAGCGTTGCTTCGCAAGGTAAATAATATGTTGTTCTTGAATTCTCTTAAATTGTAATTTCTTGGAAGACCTTGATTTCCTCCTCATCATAAAGCTCCAATTCTTGAACAAAAACAGGTATATTTCCGAAGGGAGAAGATTATTGAAACGGCAACATTTGATGGAAGAGATCAAAAGAACGATAGAGGATGAGTTTGAAAGAACAAAAGTCTTGGAGGGTCTACTTGGTTACATCTTGAGTAACACACAGGTGTCATTTCTTTTTTCTTCCAGCAACTTTTTTTTTAATATTCAAATAGATTTTTTTTTTTTGCTTAATTATAAAGATTTTTGGTTGTGCAAAAATTGCAGGAGGCTGCCGTTGATCCTCCCTTCATTGCATTTGCTGTAAGACCCAATCCTGGATTCTGGGAATATGTTAAGGTAAACTCTGAGGATCTCGCGGTAGAAGGCATCACAGCTGTGGAATACTTGAAATGCAAAGAAATGATCTTCGACGAGAAATGGTGTGTTATAGAAGAGAGATGTTTCAGTTTTGAAAATTTTACTTCATGGTTTAATTTTCATGATTTTGGACTTAGCTTTTTTTATTTGATTCAGTTTAGTTACTCAACTTTTTGGGCATTAAAACAATGGTTTTAACATGCAGGGCAAGAAATGATAATGCATTTGAACTTGATTTTGGAGCATTAGAGTACAATATGCCCGTCCTGACTTTATCGTCTTCAATCGGGAATGGACTTAATTATGTAACTAAGTTCATCTCTTCAAAGATAACTGGGGCAGCTTCTGATAGAGCAAAGCCGTTGCTGGATTTCTTGCTTGCTCTTAATCATCAAGGAGAGGTACTAAAACTAGAAACTTGAAAAAAAACAAAAATGGTTCTTCTTAGTTATCACAGTGTTAATGTTAGCAAATTAATTGATTATCTCCTTGTGAAATCCAAATATGCAGAATCTCATGATCAACGAGAAACTTGACACTGTTGAGAAGCTTCAAACAGGATTGGTTGTGGCAGAGGTGTATCTTGATGCAATTGCCAAAAATGCACCATACCAGGAATTTGAGCCAAGGTGATTGAATTTGAATATGTTCACCAAATTTACATCTTAGAAGACCCTTTATAGAGATGAATCAGAAGGACTAAATGAAACAAAGTTAAATATTTCAATCCTAATCGGTTCGACGGTTCAAATATGTTCACCACATTTTCATCTCAGAAGACCCTTTTTAGACGTCAACCAAAAGGACTGAATGAAACAAATTTAAGTGTTTCAATTCTAATCGGTTCAACCAACGATTCAATGGTTTCAGGTTTGCTGAATGGGGTTTTGAGAGAGGATGGGGTGATACTGCGGAAACAGTAAAAGAAACAATGAGATCACTTTCTGAGATCCTACAAGCACCTGATCCAGTGAACATGGAGAAGTTTTTTAGTAGAGTTCCAGCAATCTTTAATGTCGTAATCTTCTCCCCGCATGGCTATTTTGGCCAAACAGATGTCCTTGGCTTGCCTGATACGGGTGGTCAGGTATAAAAAGACTAACAAATCTATTTTGGTACAACTAAATTTTAAATGTGTGAGGTATCATATCCATGAGAATTTTTTTTTGAAATTATTTGATGCCATGAACAGATTGTTTATATTTTGGATCAAGTTAAGGCCTTGGAGGAGGAATTGCTTCTCAGAATCAAGAAGCAAGGATTGAGTGTGACACCTCAAATTCTAGTGGTGAGTTGATTTTTTTTAAAATTTTTTAACAAAGTGTTACCGAAAACTTAGATCACAAACCATTTTTTCTCGATTTTACAGGTTACCCGACTTATACCGGATGCTCAAGGAACTAAATGCAATCAGGAATTGGAGCCAATTTTTGATACTAAGTTCTCCAATATTCTTCGAGTCCCATTTAAGACGGAAAACGGGGTCATAATACGGCAGTGGATTTCTCGTTTCGATGTGTACCCTTACCTTGAAAGGTTTTCTCAGGCAAGGGTTCTTTCCTTTCTTTCTCTTACTTCAAACATAATCAGTAACTTCAGTTATATTTGATCTGTTGTTGATAGTCTCTTTCTTGAATTCTAGGATGCAACCACCAAGATCCTTGAGCACTTAGATGGTAAACCGGACCTAATCATTGGGAACTATACTGATGGAAATCTCGTTGCATCTCTTATAGCAAACAAACTTGGAGTTACTCAGGTGGTGATGTGTTCTTCATCAATCGAAAACAAATTTTTCGGTTTAATCTGCAGTTACTGATAATGATATATATATTTTCTTTGATTGTAGGGAACTATTGCACATGCTTTGGAGAAGACGAAGTATGAAGACTCAGATGCAAAATGGAAGGAATTGGATCCAAAGTACCATTTCTCATGCCAATTCACGGCTGATCTTATATCAATGAATGCCACTGATTTCATCATCGCCAGCACATACCAGGAAATCGCAGGAAGGTTAGAAAAAACTGTTCAGTTTTTCTTAGCAATTCATTCGAATTATTCGATATCTTCCATTTCGAACAACATTTTTCTGTGGCAGAATTTAAGTATAGAAATGTTTTTATTTGCAGCAAGGAAAGGCCAGGGCAGTATGAAAGCCATACTGCATTTACAATGCCGGGCCTCTCCAGAGTTGTCTCAGGCATAAACGTCTTTGATCCAAAGCTCAATATAGCCGCTCCTGGGGCAGACCAATCTCTTTATTTCCCCTACACACAAAAACAAAAGCGGCTGACCACGTTTCATCCTGCCATTGAAGAACTACTCTATAGTAAGGAAGACAACGCCGAGCACATGTAAGTACTTAATTCAAAACGATTTTCTATTTTTATGCATATAATGTTCTTCCAAGTTCCTGATACTGGAATTGAATTGTGCTTTTGGGACAGTGGATATCTAGCCGATAGGAAGAAGCCTATAATCTTCTCAATGGCAAGACTTGATATAGTGAAGAACATAACGGGATTAACCGAGTGGTATGGAAAGAACAAGAAGCTTCGAAATTTGGTTAATCTTGTCGTAGTTGCAGGCTTCTTCGATCCGTCCAAATCCAAGGACAGAGAAGAGATCGCTGAGATAAAGAAGATGCATTCTTTGATCGAGAAATATCAACTTCAGGGTCAAATAAGATGGATTGCTGCTCAAAATGATAGAGTTCGAAATGGAGAACTTTACCGTTGCATTGCAGATACTAAGGGGGCTTTCGCGCAACCCGCTTTGTATGAGGCATTTGGCCTTACGGTTATTGAAGCAATGAACTGTGGGCTCCCAACTTTTGCGACGAATCAAGGAGGCCCGGCTGAGATTATAGTTGATGGCGTTTCGGGATTCCATATTGATCCTAACAATGGAGATGAAGCTAGTAATAAGATTGCTGCTTTCTTTGAGAAGTGCAAGGAGAACCCTGATCACTGGAACAAGATGTCCACAGAGGGTCTTAAACGCATTTACGAATGGTAAATCGAACAACCAAATTCATCGATCTTTTCAAGAATCACAATTTATTTAAAGTGATCATTTCTATGTTTTTCAAGTTTGAAATGAAAAAAAAAAAAGCTTTTGTTCTTGGGATCATTTTGCAGCTACACATGGAAGATTTATGCTAATAGAGTGTTGAACATGGGATCCATCTATAGCTTCTGGAGACAGTTGAATAAGGATCATAATCTCGCCAAACAAAGATACATTCAAATGTTTTACAATCTGCAATTCAAGAACTTGGTGAGTTAATGCTTTTAGTACTGTATTTTTCACATGGGATTAAAACTAAGAATTAGAAACAGCAACCTCTAAAAATTACTTAACATTCCCATTTGATGATATGTCAGGTGAAGAATATTGGTGTAGCCGGCCCAAGCAGTTCTGAAACTCAAGTTACTCAGGTGAAGCCAAGAATTGAAACTCAGCCATCAAAGAGGCATGTTATCTAACTCCTACTAATCCTAATTATTTGGAGTGAGTGATGAAAGTTAAGGTCCTGTTTGGTTTGTGATTTAGAAACTGTTTTTCTTTGTTTGAAAATTTTCAAAACACGAATGATGCATTTGCTGGTTGGCTAAATCCAAAACTAGTTTTCAAGATTTTGCTTAGAAAACAGGTGGTTTTTAGAAAACAATAAAAAGTTGTTTTCTGAATTTTCAACTTTTGAACTGTATCCTAATTTTCAAATCACAAACCAAACACACCCAAAACTTGGGCTCAACTCAAATCTTCCACCACCCTTTCTCTTGTACAATAACATTAATTAATGTAGTAAGATAGGATATAATGGCACATGCATCAAGTAGTTTGACATGAATATTAGTATAAAACATAGATGATGATGGTGATGATTGTATATTTACATATCCATTTTGTATTCAAACTACTTACATCATATCCTAATGGTTTTGTGTCAAAGCAGGCGAATACCATCACGATTACAAAGGTAAGGACACACAACTAATAATCTGGTTAGTGACCAAAAAATGCTGTGATTTTGAATGGGTAAATCACTCATTTTGAACCATTTTAATTCACTTGTTAGGCTGTTCGCTTAAATTCACCTTGGTCTTAGCATCCTTCCATGCTTCTTCCACTCAATCAAGCATTCTTCACGCAGGCCTGAAGAGACAAATGTTGTACCAAAGAAGCTTGGATCAACAATATCCAGTGATCGCAGTCGTTGGTGCTCGAATCTTCCTTGTGCTCTACTTCTTTTTCTTTCCTTCCTGGTTTATGTTATAATCAAGGTGTATTACAAGTAAATGCTTGCTGATCTGTGGTGATCATCAAATAAATCATTTGTTGGAGTAGCAAGCTCCAATTCTAATATTAATAAAGGTTGATTACAAGTTTCTTTTTTTCTTCATGGAGCAAGTTTTTTTGTGAGATTTGGATAGATAAATTGGGATATTATGGTTTAAACTCATCATGTTTTTTTGGAACTCCAACGTGTTGAAAGAAAAAAAAAAGTGGTATTACCTGACATATGTTAGAAACTACTCAACCTAAAAGCTATAGTTGTCAAATAAGGACTCAATAATGCATATCAAACTATTATCAACACTCCCCCTCACGTGCAACTCCATCCTGCTATAGCTTTTAAGTTGAGTGATTTCTAACAATATATGCATACATATGATATTAATTTGACAGGTCTAATATCAACACAAGCCTTGCAATCAAAAAAGAAAAAAGAAAAGGAAGAAAAGTTTATATCTCCTCCATCTAAGATCATTCCATAAAGAAAATGACTCATTCAATAAAGAAAAAGTTAGAGGGTTGAAAATAGATAAAAGATGTGGTGACAACATCAATACATCATTTAGATTAGGTTGTTATGTACACCTATTGATGCTCTACATTAATTTACCCCACACAAGCTTGCTTTTTCTCTAAGTTGCTAGTGAAAGAGGAAAAGGTTTCAAAAGGAGCTAAAGGACCTTAACTAGAAGTCCTCAAAGGAAGGTGTAATGACAAAGCAAATAAGTTCAAGGTGAAATTTGTTTGATGGCCATACCATGAATCTACCTCATGAGGCAAGATAGATGATAAAAGTTCTTTTTTTATTTTTATTTTTTTAAAGGAAAATGCTTAAGGGTTGTGCTTTGAGAAAAATATAGTTATTAAATATTTAAATGTCGACTTAGCCCCAGATAAAACATAATGGAGGAAGTAAATTTATGTAGCTGACTCACGTAATTAGAAAAAGACTTTGGTAAATTAAGCTTACGGATTGTGTCATGGGTACATATATGAGTACTAAAGCTATTACACAAAGATTTTCTCAAGCCCTTCTAGTTTTATTGAATGCTTAAATAACATACTTTAGAAACAACGTTTTCTAAAGTTGTTAGATTTTATAGAAAATACATAATTTAAGAAAATTATATATAATTGAACAATTGTAAAAAAAATAAGAAAATAAAAAAAAAATAAAAAGGTAATTCTCAATGGTATCTTAAATAACATTACTCTCCTAAAAAAATATATCTAAAAAGAATGAGCCAAACAAATGGAACCCAAAAGTCAAAGGAAAAATCACCTAATTAGTAGGAACCAATTAGAACCCTAATTCTGACCAATTCCCAAACTTTCAACCTGTGCCCATTGGGTACGTGGTCTTGGTCAAGAGTCAAGACCCAAAAACCAAATTTGGCATGCTACCTGGTCAAAGTCAAAACAATTCAAGTCGTTTTGTGAGTCTCCTTTTTTATATTTCAAAACGTTGACCAATCACTTTAAAGAGTCGTTATATATGGGGCCCTGACAAAGGTTCTGAGTCTCCTCCTGTGTGAAACACGTGGCCGTCCGATATTGGTCAGAGTCAAACTCTTGTGGCTCCCGGTTACCCTTGTCATTATTGTGTGCTGCCGGTTTTGAGGGAGCCAACATAACCGGCCGGTTTTGACGTCGGGTTGGACCCGGTCCAGACAAAACCTGTGTTTGCAAAGCTGTGTGAAATAGTTTTGAACTTCTTCTTTAGTGGGACAAAGAATAATTCAAAAAGGGAATAATCAAAAGATAACAAAGAGAGAAATGTCAACAGAGCTTGCTAAACTTGATTTCTTGATTCCCAAGGTCGGTAGAAGGTTCTAGAAATGCTAATGTCAAACTTGCTTGGCTTTGAAGCCTTTCCACGTCTTGATTTGAACTTGATGATATATGTTGCAGAAATAGTATTATCGTTAAATTTAATTGATTAGGAACGAACAAGATGATGAATGGTTACAATCGTAATTATAATTTATAAGAGCATGAGTTCGAGTCTCATCTTTAGGTCAAGTAAATACAATCTTTGCGAGAAAAAAACTTTTTGCACCGTAAACTATGTGTGGGGTACTTACACATTTATTGCAAGACCAATGACATTACTCTTTCAACTTATTAGGGCTCGTCCCTGGAACTAGTCGTTGCACGTAAGCTGGTCCAGATATCCATTATTAGCGATAAATAAATAAATAAATTTTACTAATTAGGGTCTTGGTTTAAAAAAAAAAAAAGGTTATAGCTAGGGGTAATGTTATGTAATAAATTTGTTAAAAATATTATTTGAGACATTTATGATTATACACTATCATCGTTTATTGACTTATATCTTAGTATAGAATTTGAAGAAGATTAATGGTGACAAATATATATTACTTCTTAGAGTCTTTTTTCTTTGAAAGGTATCTTAGAGTCTTACCTAAGAAAATTTGTTGTGTGCCTTCTTCCTCTTTCTTTTAATTTATCAAGGAAAAATAATTGAAGTATAAATCTACTTAAATACGAGGATTCTATATTCTACACTCTCTCTTAATGTAAGAAATTTATGGATATACTTAATTTAATGTTTCTTGTAAAAAAATAAAAAAATAATTTTTTTGGGTCATTGTTCCTAGTAATGATAATGACAATTGCCTATATATAGATTTTTTTGATTGAATATTTCCTTTTCTTTTCTTTTTACTATTTGGAGAATTGGCCCCAATTGCTATAGCAATTTTGCTACTTGCACAAAAAAATAAAATAAAATCTTGTGCTGATCAACTTAAAAATTAACATGGTTATTCAAGATCACTAATATTAGTTATATTATTATGTATATGAGCCATTTGTTAGTATTTGTTCAGCATTTTCAAATTAATTAAAATTATCCTTTTGATTTTAAGTCATTGTCAAGTACAATTATATATTTTACATGCTTGTTGCATGACACATCAACAAAAAAACGAAGAAAAAACCGCACGTACTGTATCAAGGTGGATTATGGGTTATTTATTTATTTGGTCTTATTAGTGCAAGAATTAACCAACACTAATAGCTTGAACTTTTGAAGAGCTAACGCTCATTAGAAGACCTGACGACGAATCGAAAGACTTGATGATAAACCTCCCAACTGAGTTCCAAATTACTTCCTACTTATAAGGAAAGAGCTGAAAATGGTTATCGTTACGTGAAAATGGTTATCGTTACGAGCATTGATACAGTGCTGTTCAATGAATCTTTGATGCCTAAGTCAGAGCCAAGTGAACTAAAATAACAAAATGAGGAGTTGTTGTAAAAGTTATTTACTGGGTGAAATATAGAACTATTTATAGTAGAAGGTTATTACCCACTTGGTGGGGCATGTGGCACCTTCATATCTCTCAGGAAGTACTTGTTCCCCTTAGAAAGTAGTCCCTTCTTCTGGGTATGGTCCCATGTTTGGTCTTACCAAACTTAGATTAGGTGTGCACCAAGAGTTGACCTCATTCTATTATGAGCACAACTCTCCAACCTCGCCATATTTCAAGCTTATCTTAAGATTCGGAATTTCTCCAATCATCGTCACCTAAGGTTGGTGTGGTGTTGATCTTGTGGCTTGCCTCAGGTTGGCATGACTCGATCTCATCATGTTCCGAGCTCAGCTCATTATTCGAGATTTTTCTTATGATTATCTCAGAAGGCTAAGGTAACAGTGTTTTCGAATTTATATCTAGGTTGGATTGCGGCACCTCAACTTGACACTTCAGTGCTTTAGGTCAAGCCTTCATGTTTAGCTCTTCTCCCATCTCAGGATGAACTAAATAATTCAACTCGACACTTTGGTGCTTTAGGTTGACACTTGATATTTAATGTCAAAAACTAAGGTCCAATAGGTCTAATAAAACCACGAATAGTAATTAAATCCATCCACTAGTTTGGTGAAATGAAATGGAGTCATTTATTAAAAATAAAATAAAGTACAAAATATTTAAATAGGCAATGCATAATTTAGAGAGCAACTAAATAAACCACAAAAAGGTTCTTTACGCTACAAAAAACAACCTATTTCAATTTTTAATAATATCCTCATGTACTTGTACCAAAATGTTCCTAACTTAATCTTCTTTTCCAAAATCACACAACCCAATTGCTAACCCTACCCTATCACTGTTCACCATCACCTTGCATGTTTCTTCTTCTTCCTCCACCAATTTTCTTCACTCCTTCAAGTATTTTTTTTATTCCAAACATCATATTCAAGGTATGTGATCCACCTTTAGAAGTTTACAAGCGTTTTTTTTCATTTTTACAAGCCTATTTTTTTTGTTTTTTTAGTGTATTGAATTTCTAACTTGAACCAAAATCAATCTTGTAGGTTAATCTAAATATACCGGTTTTCTACACATTTTCAAAGCAACGTGAAGAGAGCTTCAGGTTTAGAAAACGACGCGCATCATTCTAAGGTATTTTTCCATTTTTTTTTGGGTGCATTTCAAAATTTCGTTGTGTTATTGATTGTCGTGGGGTTCAATCCTGTGTGACCGAATTGGTTCTGTCCAAGGTGACTTAATCAATCGTATTTGCATGTTTTGCTTGGGTTTGGTTACTAAAAATGAATAGTTTGGACTTAGGTTAACCGAACCATTACGTCTCTGTTCGATAACTTAATTTCAAACTATTCATTATTTTGTGTTTTAAATACATCAATATATATATATATATATTGTCATTGAGGTTGTTTTTATATTGTTTCCATTGCAATTAAGTTTCATTACGTCTACTTTGAATTTCTCATTTACTTTCAGGATGAAGATCCAAGTGAGCCATTGGAGATTGTTATCGACTATACAACCCTCACATTCCATTCACGATCAAAGAAGAGCTTGTTTCATGGGTACAAGACGTTGGGAGGAATGGTTTGGTCTTTATAACTAGGGATTTTGATACAAGGGATAGCAGTAGGAGACCTAGAATTACTTTTGCTTGTGAGATATTCTGTTACTACAAATCTATCGCTCATAAAGATTCAGATAACAAGAATAAGAGGAAGAGTGACACAGGGACGAAGAAATGCGAATGTCTTTTTCTGTTAAAGGCGAAGATGCCTAGGGATAATGAATGGGTTTTTGACGTAGTATGCGACACTCATAATCATCCAGCATCAAATTATTTGGAAAGGCATTCCTATGCAGGGAGGTTAACTAAGGAAGATATGAATATTATGATTCAGATGTCGAAAAGCAATGTCAGGCCAAAAAACATCCTCATGACATTGAAAAAAAGAGATGCCACTAATGCATCTACTTTGAAGACGATCTACAATGAGAAACAAAAGCACAGGATAGTAAAGTACGGAGGTAGATTTCAAATCCAACAACTATTGCATAAGCTAGAAGAGGAAGCATATGTTGAGTGGCACAAATGTGATGAGGGAACTAATATTGTAAAAGACTTGTTTTGGGCTCATTTCGTTGTTGTTGATCTTGTAAGATGCTTTCCTCATGTTTTGTTAATGGTCTGTACGTACAAGACAAACAAGTATAGATTTTCATTGTTACAAATTGTTGGTGTTACATCAACGAATATGACATTCTCAGTGGCGATCGCGTATTTGGAGTCAGAAAGTAAAGACAATTACACTTGGGCATTTGATAAATTGAGGCAATTGTTGGATGATTGGTCCATACCCAAAGTAATTGTGACAGACAAAGAGTTGACTTTGGTTAATGCAGTTGCCAAAGTGTTTCATGATAAAACCCACTTACTCTGTACGTGGCACATCAACAAAAATGTGTTGGCTAAATCAAAGGGTTACTTCGAAAAGAAAAATGACTTTGAAGCTTTTTTGAGCTCGTGGAATGAGTTGGTTGCTAGTGAAACAATGGAGGAATACCACCAACATGAGCGAGTATTGTCTCAAAAGTACAATGAGTATCTTGGTTTGGTGCAATATCTAAAATCTACATGGTTGGATCTCTATAAGGAAAGGTTTGGGAAGGCATGAACAAATCAATATAGGCACCTTGGCAACACCACAACCAACAAGGCAGAGAGTGCTCATTCAAAGTTGAAAGGATATTTAGGCTCATCTCAAGGTAGTTTGGAGACTTCTTGGGTGGTTATCAATTCAATGCTCGAGTTGCAACACACTGAGATCAGGGGTTCATTTGAAAGGAGCATGAACATTATACAACATAACTATCAGTTCAAATTACAAAAATTTGCGTGGATTTGTCTTTAAAGCCAAATTGGAGAAGATATCCAAGGAGCTAAAATGAAGTGAATTCATTGGAATGGACCGAAATGCTTGTGGGAGTGTGTTACAAAGAACACATGGGTTACCTTGTGCCCATGAGCTTGTTTTGTGTAAACAAGTGAATATGCCAATTACCCTCTCTTCAGTAGATGCCCAGTGGAGGAAATTAAACCTTGTTTCTTGCAAGAATAACAATGAGCCAGATTTAGATTTTGTCGCAGAGATTGAATAGTTAACCAGAAAATATGAGAGTGGTGATGGGAGTGCCAAGGGGGGTAGAATGATTCAAAGGATTAAAGAGATAAATACCATTTCATCCACTGCTCTCATTTTGCCTGAGGAAACAAAAAAAACAAGAGGGAGACCAAGTAAGAAGATTGATAAATCAACAAAGAGAAGATAAATCAACAAAAAGAAGTTCCTCACTGTTAGCATGTTTTGTCTGCCCATGCTACTTCTTCTGCCCATGCATTTTCTTCTGTATCATCAACAAAAAAGAACTACAAGACTCGCTCAAAGAAATCTGAGCTTTATGTGGATCAATTCCCTAGTGGTTGGTGCCAGTACATTCATCAAGTGAAGGATGTCAAACCCGATGGACATTATGGGTATCGAGTAGTTGTCGAGGCATTGGGTTTAAGAGTAGATGGTTGGCGCCAAGTGAAGGAGGACTTATTGAGTGAGGTGCAATGATATGAAGACCATTATACATCAATTTTGAGAAGTTCAGAGAGGGTGCACAAGATAATCAAGTCGTCAGATTGTTATGACACTCCAACACCTTATCATGTATGAATGACATTGCCAGATATGAGTTTGTTGTTAGCCTCATGTTACAATGCAGTGGTGGTGTTTTTGTCAATGTCACAGTGTCTAACATTTCTTCCCTTACGAACCGAGGCTCCTCCATTTAGTGCAAGGCGCATGATTGGCCTTAGTTATGTGAACAATAACCACTTTGTGCATGTATGAATAACTTCTTTATTTTTATTATCTTGGAAGACATTTTTGTGGGCATATGAAATGCAATTTTTGACATTATCATGCTCATTTGTAGGTTTTGCTCGATTCTACATGCCCAATATCTCCAATATCAACTGATTGGCATAGATTTCGTGTTCCACATGCAAAGGGATGAGATATGCCATATATCGTATATAACATGAACGAAAGACAGGTCAACCAAGACACAGTGAACCTGGACACTCCTTAGGGATAGTACACTTATTGAATAACTTTTTTGTAAATGTTGGAATGTTTACATACAATTGTCATTTTGATATACTGACAACTTGTATAGCCAAATTCAATCGAATTGAAATGTGATTTTGTTGATATTTTGCACATGTTTATTGTAAATTTTTTGTAAATGACTTCAATTATGCACCCCAATTTAGTATCTTTCATTATGCACTCTACATTGATTTGAGTGCATGACTTAAATTAATCAAAGGATTTCCACAAAGTTTGAACAACTTGGAGAAAAGAAGAAATAAGAGGTTGAGAGTCCTATTTTTGTCAAGAACTAGGACGTAACCTACTTGCTCCAATTTGTTCAATCATCATCTTAAATATCATGCATTAGTCTTTCGCAAAATCATATTCGAACCACTATTAATACCACAAGAACATGTTATGTATACCACATTGAATTCTAGCCATAAAATACACAATTGGGTTCAACTAAACCGTATCATACGTAGGAGGTTCGGTCGTTGTGACCGATCATGATGAAGATAATAACAGTTCGGTGGCCTTAGACCGAACAATACATTTCACATATGGGGTATTTTGGATTGACACTGCTCAGTCACTAATTTTTTTTGCATAAGCTCGGTCACTCAATGACCGAACCACTATTAATACCACAAGAACATGTTATGTATACCACATTCAATTCTAGTCATAAAATACACAGTTCGGTTTCCATGAACCGTATTGTATGTAGGAGGTTTGATTTAGGATGACCGAACACGATGAAGATAATACCAGTTCGGTGGAATTGTACTGAACAGTACGTTTGACTCATGGGGTATGTTGAATTGACACTGTTCGGTCTGTTATTACCGAACTGTGTATTGGTTCGGTCGCACAATAACCGAATCAAATGAAAGAGGTTCAGTTTAGAGTAACCGAACAGTTCTTAAATTTCTTTTCCTCATTTTTTCAATTCATACTGTTCGGTCTATGAGACCGAACCGATTTGTTTTGTTATGTGTGATGGCACCGAACCGTACGTTTTGTGTTTTTTTTTTTAATTTTTAGTGGGTTGTATATAAGTCAAATCACCTGTTATATTTACAACAACCATTCCATACACTTTAACAACCATTCCTTGCACAAAAATGTTATAAAAGTCATGTCCAAAAACATAAATTACAATTCAAAGTTAAGTCACACAAAAAATGTGAACCCCTCCAAAAATTACTAGTTGCCTCTACGTTTGCGGTGGTAGGTTCTCTGTACAAGTTCTGTTGATGATGGCCCTGTTTCTCCAGTCCTAGTAGAGGGAGTCACAGATTCAGCTCGTCAAGTCATTGATGGCCTAGCTTCTTCGCTCGTACCAACGCCTTGTGTATTCGTTCCAGAATGGACATTAATAATGGAGTCCATGGCGACAATGGCACTTTGAAGTGTCAACTCTTCTTCTTGTCTGGACCTCCACCAAAGTGCAATATCCAATGCACGTCTATTTTGCTGTCACATTGAAAATTTACATTTAAACGAAAAACATGAGAAAAAAAACAAATATTGAAGTAGTCATGTAATTAAAAACGAAATGAAATGCAATGTCAATTACCGTAATTAGATTGTTCTCTGTATTCCTTTCTTGGGAGTCACCAATGCCTCTATGTTCTGAGTTCTGAATGATTGGATGAGATATAGTACGATACCACTCGAGATAATTAAGGATTGCATCCCATGGGCATGTTACATGCCGACCGTGTGATCTAGAGGACAATACATGACTATCCCATCTCTCCCAAGTCTGATCATACAAGGTGTACGTCACTTGGTATTGTTTTGCTCTTGGACCCCTGTTTGCTTGTAATGGGCGAAGAGGCCTTGGTGGAATTGTTTAGACGTAACCAAGTTGAAGGAAAATCCTATCTGGATGGTAAGGTTCCACAACATCCATACACTTGATGCACCCAGTATAAAAAAACAACCTCAGAGACGGGATGATTTGATCTCAGACTTAAATAAGGATCCCAAACAACCTGAAACATGTAATACATTATCGTTAGGTACATCAACTGATCTAAATTTTATAAAATCATAATAATCAATAGATACATAACCTCTTCGGCAGTCAAGTCATCAAGTGCCTCGCGCAAAGTGTGGACATATTTGTCTCCTAATCCCATTTCTTTTCTTGGGATTCATCTTTAAGCTTGTAGGAGGTTGTTCGTATATGAAGGGTTGGTGTGTGGACGAACTAATTTGAAATGCTCATAGCACCAAGACTGGAAAAAATAAGGAAAAGTATAATAAAATTTTTACTCAAAGTAGTATAAACCAAATGAAAAAATGATGAAAAATATTCCTCGAGCAAGGTGAGATACCTTGCAATTCCAGAAAATTCATGCCTCGCGGCAAATCCCAGTTGCCAGTACAACAATGCTAAACATGTAGCCCCCCATGAGTATGAACTAATTGTGTTTAGGTCCATCAAAAAATGTAGATAGGTGACAGAGACCCGTGTTCCAGATTTGTCCACAAACAACATGCATCCCACCAAATATAACAAATATGCCCTCGCTTTGCAATCCATTGATGGGTAAGGCATGTTTTCTCCCTTAGCTTTTTCAAAAAGGCCCTTAAGCCAGTGTAGGCACACAAATTGACCTTTTACAGTTTGTATCTCCTCATATGTGTCAGCGTACGAGACTCCCAACCCTTGAATGAGCAACGCGATTGCATTTTCACTATCCATAGGAGACGTTGAGACTGTTTTGCCTGTGACTGGGATACCGAGCAATACATCAACATCATCGAGCGTAATAGTCATTTCACCAAATGGAAGGTGAAATGTATTCGTTTCCAGTTGCCATCGCTTCACAAACGAACATATCAAAATCTTGTTCGCAGAAAGGTATGTGCAATGCATGAGTGGCCCCAAACCAGAATCCTCAATAATTTCTTTCAATCTTTCTTTCTCGGGATGACATTCCAAGTCCCATTCGTGTAATTTGGTGCAATGGTTTATACATCGAAGTAAATCTTGATGTTGTCAACACAACAACAAAAATTCACCAAATTTGTAATGTCAACACACACATTCTCAAGAAAATATACTATTCAATTAAACGACTAAATACTTATTCATTTCTCGAGATGAATGCAACAATGTGTTTCTTAAAGCTAACAAGGATTGAGGGATCAGTAGGGCCTCCGGGACAGGGCGCACCGTCATCCTCCATCGCAACATCTTCAGTGTTGGTGGTACTACCTTGATGTACATTTGTAGTAGTTTCATCAACTTCTTCTTCTTGTTCAGAGGCCTCTTGCTCGACATCTTCTCGGGTACTAAGTAAATTTGATTCAAGTAGGTGTTGTCTCCTAACGGATGTCGTAGGTCGGGTCCTAGCAGTGCTTAGCTCACTTGATGGTGCGCTTCAACCTCTTTCTCTTGCCATTTCTACATGTAAAAAATGATAAGTAGTTAATTCAATGAATAAAATGCCAAAAAAAAAATCAGTATAGTTCGGTCTGAGAGACCGAACCTAAAAAAATGGTTCAGTCATCTCTGATCGAATTAAAGCGATTGGTTCAGTATCACATGTTTGAACTGATCGCGGTGTCCCTACACACCAAAACAACACATCCGTGCTTGATTTTCGCTCATCAGAACACCAAAACATTCAATTTCAAAACATTTAAACACTAAATATGTTAAACAAAATTAAAAAACTCTTATCGATTTTGTGATTTTAGAGGTCAAAACTTTAAATCTGAAATGAAGAATGTTGCCACATTTAACGCAAAACCATCGTTTTCTTTCACCATAAATGAGATTAAATCAATGAAGTAAAGGGAATTTGGGGTGATTAAAGGTTTTTTGTGGGGTTTTGAGTGTTGAAAACGCAAAAAAAAAAATGGAATGGTGTTGAGGAACTATTAAGGAACTATTGGGATTTAAGGTTGAAGGTGTTTGAAAAGTTTAAAAAATAAGGAGTGTTTTGGGAACTTGAATGTGATAGAAATATCAGTTTTTTAAATATTGGGATAATAGAATATGATTCAAAGAGCTTTTTTTTCTTTTAGTGGTTTATTTAGTTGCTCTCCATAATTTATCACTTGCAGCATAACCCTACTATATTTGTTGAAAAGTCAAACAACTATATATATATATTTTAATGGCCATCCACTAGCTATATATAGCTGTCACCCCCAAATATTTAAATAGGCAATGCATAAATTATCACTTGCAGCATAACCCTACTAAATATGTTGAAAAGCAAAACAACTATATATATATATATATATATATATATATATATATATATATATATATATATATATATTTGTTAATGGCCATCCACCAGCTATATATAGCTATCACCCCCAAATATTTAAATAGGCAATGCATATTTATCACTTGCAGCATAACCCTACTATATATGTTGAAAAGTCAAACAACTATTTATATATTTGTTAATGGCCATCCACCAGTTATATAGCTATCACCCCCCAGTTTCATTAATTTAAAGTTTATATTACAAAAAATAAAAGTATAGTATTATATCATGCGTTATGTTATATGTACTTTAATTAATTATATGCAAATGTGTTTTAATTTCTTATTACATTTTTGTCTCAATCATGTTCATCCTCTTTGATTTTCTTTATCAATGTTTTTTTTTTTTTTTCTATCATTATTCTCTTAGGTAAGCCTCTTATTGTTTATTACTTTTCTCAAGTTAGAAGTGCAGGCTGGAAGAATAATTATCCAGAAGAAAACCGAAGTTAACCTGAACTGAACCAAACCAAAGTGAAGGGAAATATTGTCATTTCTCCTATAACCTAAGGTCCTTATTGATTTTAATATTCTCACAAATATTCATGTATTATAAGATTTAATTTTAATAAAAAAATAAAATTTAATTTTAATGATAGAATTATATATTATATTCATAGAAGAATATATTATATTATATTCATAGAAAAGGTAAAATAGTGTCAATTATAAAATTTATAATTGTAAAATTGACACAAGTAAGTCGATCAACCCAAACTGAACAAATTCGGTTTGATTTGGTTCGGTTTGAAGTGTGGTTCAGTTAGTTTTCGGTTTTACAAAACTCAAATCAATCGAAGTTTCGTTCAATTTCGATTTTTAATGAAAATCGAACTGAACCAGATTTTGCACACTCCTACATAATAAGGGCACAATAACTCTTAACCCTTTATGAAGTTGAATAGAATTGAATCCTTCCTTTGAAAGGAGGTAGACATCTAACTGGGTAAGCAACTGATTATTAACGGATAAAACTAACAAATTTTTGATGTGATGCCCAGTGCTGGCTTATTTCTTTTTAGTTTTTATTTTAATTTCTCACATTGTTTATTGAAGGAATTCATTCATTTCATTTTTAATTTAATTTATTTTTTTTAATAAAATCTTAAAGTAGATTTACCATTGTGTATGGAATTATTTTTAGATATTTTGTGCTTTTATTTCAATAATTAAGAGGTGGGGTGGGGAATTGGGATGGGGTAGATGGCGGAGATGTGGAAGCTATAATGATGGTAGTGATATGTAATGCTAAAAATTAAAAATACCGATGACTCATGCAAAAAGGTCTGTATAAAAGCTGTTATTAATTATGAGTTCATAAAAAAATCTTTTATTCATGTGTTTGGGTTACTCGGATTGCGAAATTAACCTATATGAGGTTTGAAGTTTGAATTCGGAGGAGGCCCTACATTATTTATGATGAATAGTATGGATAAATGATCCTGGAGTACTAAACACTATCGAGTAGGCTGTATACTGGGACGAGATAATATTATAGTTCTATAATGGCTGAAGTATGTCCTGCGGGATACTCATTACCTTGGGTAGGGGCACTGTGTGCAATCCAAATGTGACAAAAAAGGCTTCATCCAAATTCGAACATCAAACCTCATATAAGTTGATTTCACAATTCGATTAGTCACTGAACCATGCTTGATAATTTTTCAAGTCTTACTTAGATCCCACCAAGTATAAGATATATATAATAGTATTAATTAATATTTGTCTTCTTTTATCACAATGGTGGATCTAAACCTTTAATCCTGAGGGTAAAAGTGAATACATATATCATAACATAGTTTATAAAAAAAATTTCTAAAATATTGGGAGGCAAATGATAATAATTTATTAATTTTTTTTTATAACATAGGGGGTCGCGTCTTCCTGCCCCCGGGATCCGTCACTGCTTGATCATATACACTATGACGTGATTCGAAGAAAATTAGTAATACTAATGTACAACTACTGGTATTTCAAAAGGTGTTATATATTCTAGCTTTACTAAAAGCATTAATATATTCTTATAATAAAAGTCCTAATCTTTGATTATTATAATATAAGCTCATAATTAAAGTGGCACCCATTATACTTGCTTCCAACTCAACCCATCTCATTTTGCAATATATAGTATGGTTGGGTGCTTTCATTCTTGTCAGGTTGAACATGTGGTGGAATATTATTATGTATGAATAATTTTATATATCAAATTAAAATAGTATAAGAATAATTTATTGAAGATTTATTTAATATTTAGCTTGCACAAACTGATAAAAAATTAACCTGATAAGTTCAACTCACGTGTTGATGCTCAATTCACGTAATTTAACAAAAAATACTATATATATATATAACAACATAGTATAAATTATACATATATATATGGACAAAACCATATAATAAATTTTTTTATACATATTATTAAAAAATTATTTAATTTCTGATGATTTCCTCTCTTCATTTCTTCTCTTTATCAAACAATAATTTCACTTTTGTCTTTTTCTATCCAATTCCCTCATCTATATATTATTATTCTTCTTTCCTATCATCATATTCCTTTTTTTTAATCACCTTTTTACTGCATGTAAAAAAAAAGAAATCTGAGATATATCTGTATTTTCGGCATCACTAAAATATCAGTACGTATATGGGCCATTTTTGTATTTTTCTTTTGTTCTCCAAAGTCACATGCACCTATATTTTTGTTCATTAATATCAATATTATAATGACATGCATGTGATATATATATATATATATATATATATTTATGAAAAAGACAATATACTTGTTCTTTAGTTTTTTGGACTATTAACAAACTTTTTTTTTTTTTTTTGAGGTCAGTATATATTAAAAATATTATGGTTCATATTAATTCCTTTGGAGTTCGGCCACAAATACTCTTAAACATTATAGACCAACATGATGATAAATGATACAGTTCATATTCGAATCCCCCCCCCCCCCCCCCCTTACAGACTGAGGACGCTTGTACTCAACACTAAGCCAACCCATTAGTTACTATTAAAAAACTAAGCTTTGTTCTTTGGTATGTAAACAAAGGACCTGAAAATTCTGATTTCCTTGGCACGTACCAAATATATATATATATAGCCAAGGCGGCTGGTCCATATTTGTTATTTACAAACAAACCAGCAGCCCCACAGGTTCAATTATTCCAAACTTAAAACGTTTGAATTTAAATTTCCATTTTTTCCATGGTCAATCACTGTATGCCAATTAATATTCTTATTCTTGTTTTTCTACTTTTTATCCTTTTTTTAAATAAAAAAAACCCTTTCCAAGCTCTCCAGCTTTTAATCCATCATGTATTATTATTATTATTATTATTTACAATCAGAGAGTATTTTGGTCCTATTTTTGGATATTGCATATTTAACATGCATTTTTTAAAGTACCCTTTTTTTTTTCTTTTTTTTTTGGTTTGTTTGTTTTTTTTAAGTTCAAGCTAACTAAGTGCAGTAATAAATGTTAGTATCAATGGTTTGGGAGGCCGGCGACCAAATGCTGACTCGATCGATTGTAAGTTTGAATCTTTTTGACGCTTTCATTCTAAAATTTATTTTTGGGTGGTATGGTGAATCTTACGCCCTAGGTCTTCTGGCTCGTGGCCTTGTGAGTGGGTGGCTGGTGCAGTAGATTAATTAAAAAGATATCTCTGCCTCAAAAAAAAAAATTGCAGTAATAAATATTAGTATTAATTAATGGTATAAAATATGAGTAATGTATGTTGGTACCAATATTATTTTTTAACGCTAATACCTAGTCAAATTTAGATATATTGAGAATGTTGTGAAATAACATATCTTTAAAATATTTAAAAAAATTAGGTGCTAACGTAAAAAAATAGCGTTGACACTGGACGTAGATAAAACATTTTTTTTAAAGTATTTATTCAAATATTATTTGTAAATGAAGAATTTAATTTAAAAACAGTTAACACATATCATTATTAGCCAATTGTATATTAACTCAAGCTAAGAACACTCTATAAGGCTGGACACAAAATTTGGGAGGAAGCTAATCAGGCTGACGGCTTCTTGGGTGCTTGCTCCTAGAAAACAGCTGGTGCTCATTATGACAGATTGGTGTAGGGATTGGGTTTGTCGTATGTAGCAATCTTTAGGACAGGTCTATGTGTCTAGAATACAAATGGTGCTCATTATATTAATATTTGTAATATCCATGATTATTAATAAAAGTATGTTTCTTCTAAAAAAAAAAAAAAGGGCTTAGAAAGTCCTCACATTTCTTCAACCCTTTTGGCAATTAATTGCACATAGTAAAAGAAAAAATATAAAAAGAATGAAGGGTAGTTTGAGAAACTTATTATTATTAATTTAGTGTACATAAAAAAAATGTTAATCTAACTATAAAAATATATAATTATAATATAATTATATATTTATATTTATTAAATTATTTATTATATACCTTAAGATATGTATGAATATAAATTTAATAAAAATAAATATATAATTATATTTTTTTTATAATTAGATTAATATTTTTCTTAAAATCAAACTATTTTTTTAAGTTTATTGAAGGTAACCTTATTTTCCATGGCAAGAAGTTATTTTCATTTAAGGAAAGATGGACCAGCTCTTCTAGAAGAAATCAATTCTTTATACTTTCTGACCTTTTCTCTTCTGTTTTAATTTTTGTTATTTTTATTATTTTTATATATTCTATTTTATTTCATTTATTATTTTATTTTCTTCGCCTAAATTGAAAAGCATCTGTTCGTCAATTGCATAACAACGCCAAGCGAACCTTCTTAGTTCTCGCTACAGCTTCAATCCGCGTTTTACCAAGCATGCGTGGGACCCACACCTGAACTCTCTCCCCTTATAAACCCCACCTGCTCCATCCATCCCCCACATCCGCAACAAACGCCTCTCATTTCTCCTTCTCTCTACTCTGTTCAATTTACTCTCTGCAACTAATAAACCTCTCTTCTTCTTCTTCTTCTTCTTCTTCTTCTTCTTCTTCTTGTTCAAAATGGTTCTGTCAAAGACAGCTTCGGAATCGGATGTCTCCATTCACTCCACCTTCGCTTCTCGATACGTCCGAGCTTCTCTTCCAAGGTTAGATCCATCATCATCATTATAGAGTAAATTTGTAGTATTGACTCTTGCAGCTGGCGGAATCTTTTTAGTTTCAGTCTCAATTAGCTCTTTTGCAGTTTTGGTGGTAAAGAATACACATATACAGTGATAAACAGACTAATTAGTATACATCTAACATCTTGTTCTTGTTCTAATTGAATTGAGTTGTTGTTAATTTGTTCGATCGGGAGGGATCGGATGATGATTTGATGTTGTTTACTTGTTTGTGATTAGGTTCAAGATGCCGGAGAACTCAATTCCGAAGGACGCAGCGTACCAGATCATCAACGACGAGCTGATGCTGGACGGAAATCCGAGGTTGAACTTAGCGTCTTTTGTGACGACATGGATGGAGCCTGAGTGCGATAAGCTCATGATGGCCTCCATCAACAAGAACTACGTTGATATGGATGAGTATCCTGTCACCACCGAGCTTCAGGTAATTTTCTTTTAGAAAATTGTTAAAAGTAACATCCAAAAGTCTCCATCTATATTTTACATCATCTTTAAACATTTTTTAATTATTTCAAATTATGTAATAATACGATTTTGATGTGAAAATAATAGTGTTTGGTTCATGATTTAAAAACAAAAATATAATTTAGAAAGTAAAAATTTGAAAAATGATGTTTTTTTGTTTTTTAAAAACAATAAGTTTTTTTTTTATTAATTTCAAAAAACTGTTTTCGGATTTTAACAGTGAAATGCGTTTCTGTATTTTTAAATACAAAAAAAATTATTTAAATCACAAACTCTAGGCAGCCTAAATTATTTTTAATTAATATAATATTATTTTCTAAGTTTTACTTTTCCAGATATTATTATACTGCTATTTTTAAGCATAGATCCAATGAAATTATATTAGATTAATTTCAAGAAGTGCGTTTTTAAAGTTCGACTTGCATTAAATTATTTTATTTTTCACTTAAAACTATAAACAATAAATCTATCTTATTTTATCACAAATTGTATAAAAATGGAGAGAAGAATTAAAAGAACGGAAATGAAGGTAGTCGGGCACATGTGTATGCCACCCGACTCTGCGTTGAGTAGATGTTAAAAAGCTGTAGTGACATGAGGTGAAAATGCATTAGGCCTTGTTTGGGGTTAGGGTCTAAAAAAGTGTTTGTTTTTTAAAACAAAAATGCTTTGGGAAAGTGCTTGGTTGAATTGTTTATGAAAATTTTTAAAAAATTCAAAAGTAGATTTTTGAGAAATTCAAAAATGGATTTTTGAATTCAACCTTAATATTTGTTTTATGCTAGATCAACATCAAGTTACGTGTATTTCATGGCACAAATGTTGATGTTTTTATAATATTTTTACCCTAGTTTTTGTACTGGTACTCCCTCGAAATATCACAGAGTGAAAGATTTATTGCTTGAAATCGACTCATGAGGACATGGGGCAACTTATTTGGGGAAGTACTCGAAAATGACAAATTTTTGACCTACTAGCTCAACTTGAAAATCTAAAAAATATGATGTAGATATAATTTTTTATATTTAAAATTTTAAAAATACGCAAAAAATGTTTCGTTCATTAAAACTAAAAAATGATTTTTTAAAATTTATAAAAAAAATAAGTTATTTTTAAAGAATGACAAAATAATTTTTTTAAATTTTTACTTTTTAAGTTATATTTTAATTTTTAGATAACAACGAACGAAACATAACTTAAGTTATGTCAAATACATAAGGATAGAAAATATACTTTCAATTTAGTTTAATTTAATATTAATAAATTATTTTAAATAATGTGATGGTACATAATACAAGATAATAACACAATTTAAGTCATGTCAAATACATAAGGATAGAAAATATACCTCTAATTTAATTTAATTTAATATTAATAAATTATTTTAAATAATGTGATGGTACATAATACAAGATAATTTAATGATACATTAATAAAAATATTTCACCATTAGTATTTTTTTTTTTTTTTTGGGACTATTTGGAGGGTCTCCATCAAAATTGCTCACTGTTCGGTCCGCAACCAATAATTCAACTCATTTTGGAACCGCGTCGGTGGTGAGGTGATGGCGGGTCCCAAGTTCTTCAATTCTCTTATCCTTTTTCTTCAGTTGTTTCTTTCTTTCTTTCTCTGGCGTGACTTGCGGTGCCGATTTTTGCTTTCAATTTGAGAAGATGGTTCGTTCCGCAATTAGGGCCACCACGGCACGTTGTGTTTCATCTTTAGACCCTCTTTTCCATTAAATTATAAAACTTTTATTTTCATAATTTACACCAACTGAAAATCAATAAATTATTTAACTAATACACTAAAATTTAGTTAGTTTATTTATTATTATTATTTTTTTGCTTTGACTTTTAGTTTGGGTTTGATATGAATTCTAAAAATATCCATGAGGACCACTACTTATGTTTTGGGTCAATTTTCATGTACTAAGATATTTCAATATTCTAATACTTTTAATTGTTTTGTATTAATTAAACAATAAAATTAGAATATATGTCAAAGACCGAGCATAGTATGGTGCAAGTCCTGCCAATGTGAAGAAAAAAGCAAAATACTTTTTTATCCATTCTTGAAATGATTATATATTGATCATGATGAGATGTTTACCATATAAAAAAATGACCAAACCCACTCTAGTTAATTATTTGGGTATATATATATATATTAGTTGTTTCCTGACAGATTAGTAGTGTCATTTTTTTTTAGACAAGACTAATTCTTTCGAATTAAAGCATGACAAAATTGTTTAGGCTAACCCTTTTAGTAGGGGAAGATAAATAAGGATATGTCTCATGTTTGAACTTGAGACTTGAATTTTAACATCGCTTATACTTAATTCTTTAACTACATGAGCTACCAACTATTAACTGATAGTCCTTTTTTATATTTTCATTTAAATGAAGACTATTCTGTTTTCTTTTTAAGAAAAAAACAGAAAGATTCAAAGTATATTCAACTTGGAATTGGTAAAAAAGTCATTTGGATTATTCAACACTAACATTAATAAGGAGAGAGAAACTATTTGTAGTTTCTAATGCGTCCCCAAATCTTTTATAATAGTTAATCACAATTTTTTTTTAAGTTAAAGGGCATCAGCACGATCACAAACATTACTCTATTATATAAATAGAGAAGCTTGAACTTAAAATTTATTATCGCTTACGATAATTTATCACTTAATCTATAATCCAATCAAGATTACTATGCTTTCCAACTCATGTCTCCAATTTCGAAAGGGCTATCATTGTCTTATCCCTTCCAATATTAAAGATAGCACCTCTTTGTCTTAGCATGATGAACACCTACCATCTAATTTTCAAAGCAGTTGGGCCCACTTCTCCCAGATTATTGTTTGAAGAGCACCTTGATTAGATTCTTAATCAGACATAATTAATTGACTTAATTATTAGTTTAGAAACAGATTTTTAATTTATTTATATCTACTTGATGTGGGTGAAATAGATAATTATCTGATGTGATGTGATCCATATGCCCAATTAACGACTTGTTTTTTTTTTTTTCTTGATTTTGAGTTCATATAATATTTTTTATAGTGATTCCATACTACAGGTGCAAGTAAGCACATATACTGCTAATGATTTATTTATTAATTGCTTGATGGATGTTTTTGAATGACGTAGAATCGATGCGTGAACATGATAGCACATCTGTTCAATGCTCCACTTGGAGACTCTGAGGCTGCTGTGGGAGTAGGAACTGTGGGGTCATCCGAGGCTATAATGTTGGCTGGGCTTGCATTCAAGAGGAAGTGGCAGAACAAGATGAAGGCTCAGGGAAAGCCCTGTGACAAGCCCAACATTGTAACAGGCGCCAATGTTCAGGTATTTTTGTTACTGCTCAATGCTCACTGCCCATTCTGGCCCATGAGAACAAATTGTACACTTTTGTTTTTTAGAAGGGTGATCTTGCATTTTTTGAGTTTTTTTTAATGGAATTTCTGAAAGTGCGAGCTTTTCTAAAGTGCGTGGAGCAAAAACACTTTTGAAGATGTTAGACAATATCTGCTTCTAGCTAAACTGCAGTGTAAAAAAATCAATTTTCAACTTTTAGAAGAAGTTTAGGGATCCAACTTTTTTTAAAAACACTTTTAAAAAAATTCTCCCAAACGAGGCCTACATGTGTAACTACACATGTATATCTATTAGATTATTTATTACACACTTTGAGGTGTTTGACAATACCTACTTCTAGCTAAACTACAGTGTAAAAAAATAATTTTCAACTTTTAAAAGAAGTTCGAAGGGATCAACTTTTTTTAAAAACGCTTTTAGAAAAGCTCTCCCAAACGAGGCCTATATGTGCAACTACACATGTATACTTATTAGATCATTTATTACACACTTTGAGGTGTTTGACAATACCTGCTTCTGGCTAAACTGCAGTGTAAAAAATTAGTTTTAACTTTTAGAAGAAGTTCGAAGGGATCAATTTTTTTTAAAAGAGTTTTTAGAAAAACTCTCCCAAACGAGGCCTACATGTGCAACTACACATGTATACTTATTAGATCATTTATTACACACTTTGAGGTGTTTGACAATACCTGCTTCTGGCTAAACTGCAGTGTAAAAAATTAGTTTTAACTTTTAGAAGAAGTTCGAAGGGATCAGTTTTTTTTAAAAGAGTTTTTAGAAAAACTCTTCCAAGCGAGGCGTACATGTGCAACTACACATGTATATCTATTAAATCATTTATTACACACTTTGAGATTACTAATATTAATATTTACACATGTAGTAGCTCATGCATATATTTTGGTCATAAATGAAATGGTTGGATTATTAATTGTAATCACCAAGAGAAAAATGGTCTGCAAGTGGTATTTTCAGACCAAATAAATAAATGGTGGTTTTATTAAAAGTAATCAATTTGAATGCAGATGGTCTGAAAATTCATAAAAATTATTGATTTTTTGTCCCAATTTTAGAACCACTAAATTATTTAAATTCCTTTGTTATGTTATCATTAACCATTATTCTTCTCACTCTATATATATATATAGGTTTGCTGGGAGAAATTTGCAAGATACTTTGAGGTGGAGCTCAAGGAAGTGCAACTGAGGGAGGGTTACTATGTGATGGACCCAGAGAAAGCAGTTGAAATGGTAGATGAGAACACCATCTGTGTTGCTGCTATCTTGGGTTCAACTCTCAATGGAGAATTTGAGGATGTCAAGCTCTTGAATGATCTCTTGATCAAGAAGAACAAAGAAACAGGGTAATTAAGCTAATTAATTCATGACTCTCACTACATTAGCATAATATATATGGAATCAAACATTCACTATATATATTGTTATAAATAATTAAGTTTCTTGATCTTTTTTGGTTTGATTCTTGCAGATGGGATACTCCAATTCATGTCGACGCTGCTAGCGGCGGATTCATTGCGCCCTTCATTTACCCAGAACTGGAATGGGATTTCAGATTGCCATTAGTGAAGAGCATCAATGTTAGTGGGCACAAGTATGGGCTTGTTTATGCTGGTATTGGTTGGGTGATCTGGAGGAACAAGGAAGATTTGCCTGAAGAACTTATTTTCCACATTAACTACTTGGGAGCTGATCAACCTACCTTCACCCTCAACTTCTCTAAAGGTATACATATATATATATATATGGAACTGTTGCAGCATTTATTTTTCATGTCAAGTTGATTGAATTAATAGTTCACCGTTCAATTTTTTTCAAATTTTTTAAGAGTGATTGCTTATGATTTTTCTTTTCTCCTTTTACTAAATTGCAGGTTCTAGTCAAGTTATTGCACAGTATTATCAACTAATTCGCTTAGGTTATGAGGTGAGCCCACAAAACTCGGCTTATAACAAGCCCAGTTCTTCATTTTATACCCCAATATATGATCATGATAGATAGATACATAATTTTTATAATTAAAGAAAAAAAATTCATTTTTGGCTGTGCTCTTCATCAGGGTTATACAAACATCATGGAGAACTGCAGGGAGAATGCCCTGATGCTTCAAGAAGGATTGAAGAAAACAGGTCGCTTCAACATTGTATCCAAGGACAATGGTGTGCCTCTTGTGGCCTTCTCTCTTAAAGACAACAGCCGGCACAACGAGTTCGAGGTGTCGGAGTTGCTACGCCGATTTGGGTGGATTGTTCCAGCCTATACCATGCCACCGGATGCTCAACATATCACTGTGCTTCGAGTGGTTATCCGCGAAGACTTCTCCCGAACACTGGCCGAGCGGCTTGTTCTTGACATCGAAAAGGTGTTGCATGAGCTCGACACTCTTCCGGGGAGGATTGCGGCGAAGATGGAGGCGGCGGAGGAGAAGAAGGTGGTGGAGAAGAATGGAGCTGTGGCGGTAAAGAAGACTGCCATTGAGACGCAGAGGGAGATCACAACTGCATGGAGGAAATTTGTGTTGGCTAAGAAGACCGGAGTATGTTAGAGACCACCACCACTGACTTATAATTATAATAATTATTATTGTTGTTGTTATTATTTTTAAACTGCCTTGAGAAATTGTGACCTTTTTGTGGTCACTTTCTATTATTAGTTGATTATAGGCTTTGCCACATGATTAAATGAGTACCCTTTTGGCTTCAGCTTGGAGCTAAGATTATTGTAATTTTAATTGCCATTGAAAAGCTTGATTTTTTTTTTTGAAAATAATTTCTTGTCTTTTTTTTTTTGGTTATTTAAACTTTTTTTTTTTTTAATAGTCTGTGACCTATTGGTGTCTCCGCTAACTCTTTTGCGAGAACGAAACTATTCTGGAGTCGAGAGCTGTAGTGGCTGTGAGGCGTCCCTCCCAAAAGTAAAAGGATACGTGGGGCACGAACTCGGATCTCGTCTCTTAACCACGACTTATACCTCATCTTTCGTACAACGAGGCTACCCGACTTTAGGTGGTTATTTATATGTTAACATATATTTGTTTGAGGCTTCCCAATACTGTTTCTTAAGGTTCTAGCCTTTTGATTTTCTAAAAATAAAGGCTTAAGCACAACCATTTATTTTTACATTCACTATATATATAGACACTACAATCTATCCAAAAAAGTAACTTCATATAATCTCTATATTTCTAAAATGAACATAAGTATCTAGTAGATACTGAAGCTCTGATTTCTGGTTTTACAATAGTATTTTTTATATGTAACAATAAATTTCTTTT
This sequence comes from Paratinospora sagittata, assembly GCA_035771175.1. Classification (NCBI taxonomy): domain Eukaryota; kingdom Viridiplantae; phylum Streptophyta; class Magnoliopsida; order Ranunculales; family Menispermaceae; genus Paratinospora; species Paratinospora sagittata. The sequence goes on along the minus strand of CM069589.1, from coordinate 42,762,239 downwards.
GTTGATATGCCATGGCCCATACATGGTAGTCATCATGGGCCATAACATAGAAGCTTTTGACCATCCCTAAAGCAATCCCAGCCCAAGCCCAAGCCCAAGCCCATGAAAGCTGGAATTCATTTGAGCCTCATCAAACTCATGGTTTAGTTAAAAAATAATTCTATAAGACAAATTCTTGTTTCTAAATAGGTACTAAGACTGCCATTTATTTAATTATAAAGTTGCCTAATAATAGTAATATCATTTAGGGAAGAAGTGTAAAAGCAGCATAAATATTTTTTTTTTGGGGTTTTTAAGAAATTATTTACTAATATTTTGTTTTGACTACATTGAAAAGTTTAATATATACACACTAGAAATAAAAATACATTGAAGGAAATGATGTATTTTTAACTTTCTTTGCCACATTAAAATTACAAGTAATATTAGAAATTAAGCAATATATATATATATATATATATATAAACCATGTATAATTAAGGCCATCTTCCTCAACTAGTCGTCATTTCCATTTTCAATACATATTGTAATAGCATATATTCAACTAAACTCAATTTTGTCGACTACATGCAATCAGTTACATAAAATCATTTTCTTTACTCCTTTTGATTTAGAAATTTAGTAGATTCATAACATAGTTGATTTTACGAAGTTTTACACGGGCTATTAGCTAGCTACCTAATGGAATTTTCCTCTTTTTTTTTTCATGGAATAGAACTTTCCTCCTTTTTCAGAGCTTGAAAGACAAAGTTATATTATAATAGCAGATGACCTCGAAAAATAAAATTAATATATTCATACGTAATAATATCAACATGTATGCAAACAATATATATATATATATAATAATATTCTACTGAGCACTTTGAGAGAAGTAGGTGTTCTAAACTTTTAAATTGGACTCCACGCAAGAGCAAAACCGATAGAAACATGCACATACAATTTGGCATTTGTCTAATCATGAATCTGCGCATAATACACACATAGATCCATGATTAGAAATATATGAAAACACATGCATTTTTATCTCATTTTGCTCCATGTGCTTTTATCTTTTCCCATCCAAATAATATTTCTCCCTCACAAGAATCATGCAAGGACCTATAGAAGTATGGTTAGGTGTGTCAAATAAGAATATATTGTCTCCAATCATTTGCAGTGAGAGGCAGCAAAAAACCATAGCCCCATCTTCTTCTGCAACATCTTCCAAGTGCAAGTAGACATGAGGTGTGTCATGAATGGACACATCAGTGTTGCATGCATGAGCCATGCAACCAAGTGACCAACCATACATGCAGGCCCCTATAGCCTCTTGGGGGTGGCTGATATATATTATATATATATATATCCCCACAAGCTCATGCCAAGAGGTGCTCTTAGCTGGTTGCAGTAGCTGCAGATGACCCTATTTTGTTTGAATGTGGATTGGAATCAGGAGCTGCCCATATGGTACAAAAGCCCTTTTGGATTTCCAAGAAAGCACCTCCCATCACCGGGGCCCCTCAAGCTTCTGAAAAAGATCCAATCATTTGGGTATCCTAAGGAAACATACTAATGACCTTGCCTAACCTACCTTTGAAATAAGGGGTGCTAACCCCTTGAAAGGTGCCCACTTGACCCTATACCCTTTTCCTCATATCCTTTAGAACAGGTAATGGTCACGTTCACTAGTCATTATCAGAAGTGTCATTTCTTACATCAAAAGGGTCTACATCTTCATTTACTACGTGAGAGTTTTTCATTGCTTTTCATTTGATGGTTAGAGTACTATAGATCTATGGCGCATTCCATGGATTCCACGTTGATAAGAAAAGTTCTCCTTTAAAAAAAAAAAAAAAAACAAGTTTTCAAATTAAAAAAAAAAAAAAAGTTTTATTTGTTTCTCAATAAAAAAGGGAAATCTTGCGGGAGCGTAATACTTGCGGATCCAACAACATGGGTTTGCAGTTCTAGCGTGCTTGACTTCCAGTGTCTGCATAGGTAGTATTGCGTGAAAAAATATGTTAACTCTTAGTTAGTAGTCTTTTAGTTGTAGAATAAGGTATAAGTTATGATGGAGTAAAGAGGTTTTTGTTTTGAGTCTGAGCTTATGTCCATGTCTATGTGAGTTTATGCCCATGTCTATGTGTTCACTTTGAGAAGAAGCTACCTAATGCAGCGTACCGTTTTTAATTTTAAAATAGTCTCACCCCGGCAAAGAACGAGGATATTGAGATGTCAAACGACTAAAAAAAGAAAAGAAAAAATATGTTGAATTATTGACAAGTGAATTATTTTTTAAATGTATTAAAACTATTAAAAAGACAAGTATGATACAAGTAATCCTAGTTTACAATTATTTTTTTTCATTTTTTTTTATTTTTTGTTTTAATTCAAAGAACATTGTGTAGACGGTTTCATGGAGTTAAATTGAGTTTTTAATTTTAATATTTGAGTGATTGAGCAAATTATATGTAGTGAACTTTCAAATAGAATCGTGTTTCTTAAGTTTTTATATACTAAGTTATAAAAATATATAAAGATGTTAAGTCGCTTTTATATATATATATATATATATATATATGAAACATAACGTTTTAAGTGAAATTAATTAACATCATTGTCTTAATTTTTATATAACAAAAATATTAAAGTTAGTAGTACATAATGAAGAAGAAAATCTAGAAGTTTTCTTGAGACCCATGACTTAATTGAACGAATCGAATAATTACTTATGAATATTATTAAAATAAGAAGAAAACACAAGCATATATAGCAACTTTTATCTAACATTTCAACTATTAATTGAACGACATAAGCAAGTTACTTATGAATATTATTATTGACTAATCCGCCTTCAAGCAGCATTGCAGGGACATTGGGTGGCTCTCTCTAAGAGAATACGATTAAGATGAGTATAAAATTTGATTTTGAGACCTCTATCCCTTAACTATCTTTAGCACAGACCCCGACCGTCTCTGTTGCACCACTCTGAATGAATAATTATTTTTTACCAACTTACAATGATGATTTAGTTGATTAAAATCAATCCCCTACGTTTCCTTATCAACATTAATTGCAATCAAATTCATTTAACTAGCGAAAGCTTTACTGGGCTATCTCATACAAGAACCTATTTAAATGCTTGCAACTAGAATTTTCCTAGCTAGCTATCAAATAAATAGTAATTGATGTCCATATTTATTTGGATTAAATCTCAAGGCCAATTTTAGATGTTTTCAAATAACAATTAATACCTTTAAATGTTTTATAATCTTAAGCATATTAAGATATAATATTGCTATCATTTGATGCAATAATGATCTATACTTACATGGTAAATACAATATACCATGGAATGCTAGCTACAATCAAGATCTACATATATATATTTGATGCAATCAAGATCGATATGATCCACCAATGGGAAGGCTGTTTAATCATGGAGATTTGAGGAGAGGTCTCTACTTTCTAATGCATAATATAATATGTTCTTTATGCATCCAAAGATATATAACAAAGGACTTTTTTTTTTTTGGTATGAATATATATCATCCTATAAATAAATTTATTAAAGAAATACTTTTAAAAATTCCTCTCAATATGAATCATGAGAAACATCACAGGTCCTACTTAAATAATATTTTTTTTTTGTTTTTTTAGTTTATTTATTATCAATTTTTTGGCACCTGAAAGGTGTCCTTTATTCCTTTGGAAGAGACTAATCCCCTTGAACTCGAGCATGACAGAGTGTTTTGGACTGACCCTCGTAACAGGAGCAGATAAATGGGGGCATGCTCAGGTTCAAACTCGAGACCTGGATCTCAACCCTACTTATAATACTCAGTTCCTCAACCAACTTAACTACCACTTTTTGTTTAATAATGTTATATTTAGGTTTTATAAGTATAGTACAAAATCAAATTCTTAGGCATTAATTAGACTTATCTATCGCTTGATGCAAATTTTTAAAAATGACTTTAGGATATCTGAATTGTACATTGCTGGGGTTTTTTTAGTAATTTTTATTCCAAGTGATTCTCATTATTTATATGTCTTTTTCTATTTCATATTTATCATAAAGAAAGAAATTATAAGTTGTATATATATCATGCTGTATGTAATTGGAAGCATATATACAAGGAGAAAGCCTAGTGAATAATGAATATTTTTGTGTTAGGTAAGGTGATAGGTCTATTCAACTAACTACTAGTCTCAGACCTAACATACTTCACTAAACATGTGGGACTTGTCTAATTCAAGTTCCTATTGGAAATATATGCTTTGAAAATACTCAAATTTTTTAACTTGCATTGAGATACATTAATTATTAGAGATATGAATAGGTTGTTTTATTTTATATTTTGAATATCTCACTAAACACTCATACATTATATTATAACAATATTATATTAATAATTATTATTATTGCCTTAAAAAAATATTATTATTGTGGAAATGAATTAATTAACTAACTAGCTAGACAACTTTTGTTTATTTTCTATTTTTTTAGATGAATGACTACTTTATCTATTGAATTGCATTAATTGTATGTGAAGGTGAACTTTAAACTATTTTTGCAAAAGAAGATATCTACATAAACAAAGAAACAACAACTAGAAAGTGAGTGGACATTAATCTCATTCAACTTCAAATATAGCCTAACATCTTAGTTCTTAATTGGTGTGAAAAGGCTATGTGGTAGCTAGCTTAAACTCATCATTAAATATACATTTAATGGCAAACATGTGTTGCCAAACTTCTTTATGATTAAGGCCTAGCTATAGGTTTAGTTAGATAAATGTACATAAAAAGTTCCATCCTAAAAGGACAAGAAAATGTCTTGCAATCACTAGTTTATCCAGCACTTATCATGTTCTAAGCTAGCTACAAGCTTAAAAGTTACAATGACCCATCTTACTAATTAGCATAATGATATTAATGAAGGTTATTTTATAATTTTGAAGTAGATTAAACCATTTTTATTGTACATCTTACAATTAATATCAAAATAGATAAAAACTTTTTTTTTTTTTTTTTACGTTGACACATAGTCAGAAGATGTTAGTACTGGGGCTAGAGAACATAACGATGAAGAACATAAGAAGCCTGAATGAGGTCATGTGAACCAACAATTATAGTCTCACTTTCACTTTTATTAGAGAAAGGAAAACTCTTACTTATCTTGTGGATAGAAATCGAACTTCTAAATTCTAAGTGAAGGGATTCAAATTTACATTGTTGAAGTTAGCCGACGTTTGCAAATGGCTAGAAAGTTAAGATGGTGAAATTAGAAGATATATATATATATATATATATATATATATATATATATATATATATATATATATATATCTACACATACTATATTCTCAAAGATATTTCAATAACAATAGACAATTGGGTTCTTAGTATACCCACAACTATATAATATATTTCTAAGCAATTGAATCTCATGGATATATATATATATGTATGTACATATGTATATACTTTTAGATTGCATTTTACGATTGTTTTGGTAAATGAAAAAAAATATATATATATATATATATATATATATATATATATATATATATATATATATTAATTCTGCATTGTTAGATTAATTGATTGAGATGACTTTGATATTGACTAATATATAAACGTATACCTCTGGAGGCTTTAATTCTATTGGCTCAGTGGAAATGAAACTTGCATGCATCATGAAAATGAAGAAATTTTATTTAAAGTTAGATATGTGACATCTTAAGATCAAGTAGAAGAAATAGTTGGCTTTATGCTTTTGTATTTTTCCATTGGACAAATGAGTTTAAAAATGTACATAAATGATGGCTTAAACAACAAAAAAGATCATTTTATAAAGTATCTTTTTTCATAATCATTTTAAACGTAATTAATCAATAGAAAAAATATAATAATAATACAATTATATTGAAGCGTGTACTAAATTTTTTTTAGGTACAATTTATATAGCTTTTCCCTTTTGATAGGTAGAGTTGTAATTTTTCAATTGTAGGTATTGTTGTCATTATTGTTTTTTTTTTTTTTTTTTTTTGTAATCTATACTATTTATTATAAGAAAACATCAAAACTCACAATGTGCTATATTTAGCGCATATCCCTAAATTACCCTCAGTTTATTAAAACGTCACTCTTAATGAAATTTAAGATATAGGGGCAATATTGTAATATGTTATAAATAAATCAAATCTTAAAAAGTACATTTATGGGTAATTTATACTAAGACATTAAAAGATTTCTTTTGTAATGTTTGTAGATATAAAACTTACTATAAGAATTATTCTTTTTTGCAAATTTCAATTCCCTCTATTTTATTCTTTTTTTGGTACCTTTTAGCCCTCATTTTTATTTTTATTTTTATTTTATTTTTTGATAACTTTCAACCCTTTTTATTCTTTTTTATTTTTGATAACTATCAACTTCTTCTATTTACGTGTAACGCATGTGCCCGTTGACTAGTTTCCTTACAGCTAATAATCAACATATTTGGGGACCCTTAAGACATCGAAGTCATATGTCTTGTTTAATTTTTTTTAGCACTTAAAAAAAATCACATGTTTTATTTTTTGAATAAGATTAAAGTAACCAATAATCTTATTCTAGTTAAAAGACAAGTCAAAAAATTTTAATTAATTATTAAATATAAAAAGGGCATAATTAACTTAAGACTTTGAATTAACATTCCTTTATTTTAATGCATGTATGTGGCGCCAAACTTCGCTATACATAACCATAGCCTCTCTACATTATAATATGTGCTAAACGCTTAATCTTCCCAACAAAAAAAAAAAAACACTACCATCTGGTAGAGCTATATGCTAAACTATTAGCTAATAAAAGATAATATCTAGCAATCCTTTTACTTAATATGATAATGCAAATTAAGAATATATTGGAACATACAATCTGATCAAGAGTTATTGTACAATTTTTTAATTCAATTAAAAATAATGTACTTATTTTCTTATGTTTATTAGAATCAATTAAGTTTTTAATTCAGTAGAATTTAAAAAAAAAAAAAAAACATTAGTATGACCATTTATTATTTAAATCTATGTTGGAGATTAATTGGTTGAGTTTCATAAAATTCTAAAGATGATCCTTTCTGTTTTATGCAAGATTTGATTAATACAAATCAAATTCTTGTTTAATATTAACCAAAATATGACCATTTAGATTGGTTTTAAATCCAAGTTAGAAAATATTATTTGGTTGAGTTTTCTAATTTTTTTTTAAATATCCATTTTATTTTTTATGGCCAGAATTAATTAATATCTATGGTTCGAATTGATTAACTCAACTTGAGAATAGTGCTTCTAGCTAAACACATGTCACGCGCGCATATATATATATATAAAGCCTGAACTCTAAAATTATATGCATGTGATACATATGCTCGTACTATTTTATCTAAATAAGCCTAAGCCTATAAAATGGTCCTTGCTAAAGCAGTGCATTCTTAGCAGATGTGTTTTTTAATACTTAATTAAACTATTTAAGGAGAGAAATGGTCAACAATAATAATTGATGGGACCCTATTAAATGACTCTATTATATTAAAGCAATAGTTCACAATATCGTGTGTAAGCTGATTCGAAGATAGAATTATAAGGCGCAGTTGAGAGACTCATCATGAGTTTAAACCTATTCTTATTGAGATAGATGCTCTTGTTTCTGTAAATCTTTAGTTTCATTTTAAAGGAGAATAAGACACCTATCAGATGTTGAAAAACTGATACAAAAAAAAAAGGTTTAATTTGTTATACATCTCTTCATTTTACTAATATTATTATTTGGAATGATTAAATTAATTACTATGTTACACACACATAAAATTCAAACGTCGAAAACAATTAAAAAAGCTTGTATATGAAAAATAAAATCTTTTATTAATATAATTTCTTTGAGTAGAGTGGAGAAAATGGATTAACGTAACGGACCTAATATAATTTCTTTGAATAGCTCACATGGTAAGTAATTTAAAACTTCTTCATGATCATATAACTAATTAAAAACATTTTTTTTTAACATAGGTAAATGGTAAGGTTTGATGAATATATCCATAACTTTATAAAATACTTTATGATGCTACACAAATCATCACTCAAAAATAAAATACATTGAATTAGGATATCTATATATATATAAATGTAAATTAGTATTTGTAGAATATGCATGCATGCAACTCTACAAGTAGATAATACCAAACATGTTGTATAGGTTGGACATATTATTATAAATATGTCGTTGCATAAAAGACAAAGTAGATTTAAGAATTTTTGTAGTCACCCCTTTCAAACTATGTATGGGAACATGCATGTGACATGTTACACTGTCTTCCAAGACCAACAAATATACAAATATTATAAATAAATAAAAAAAGCAATGCATGTGCTTGCCTGCAACTCTATTGCATGCCCTGCTCTTTCCTACCTCTAGCCAGAAATTAATTTTTCCAACCTTTCTATAAATTGTGTTTGATTAATTAATATAGACTTTTACTATTGCCAAAAAATTCTTCTTGACTTTAGGAGAAAGTAAAATCAAAGTCAAAGAACGGTTCCATTTTGGTGGCAAGAAATGTATTTCGCTGACTTTATGTGAACTCAATTTAACATCGTTTTTGTTTGTTTATTTATTTTTCTTTTTTCATTAAAACTAATCACTTGTAATTTTTAAAATATGACATTCTCTCTGGCCCATTACAACATGAAGCTATTGCCATTTTTGGCAAGTCACATGCATAAACACGAATGAATTGTACAATAGGTGATAACTCAGTTGGTTAAAAATTGAGTATAAGTAGAGTTGAGGTACAGGTCTAGAGTTCGAGTTTGAACGTGCCTTTATTTATCTACCATTATTAGGAGGGTCAGGGTCAACTCAAACGCTTCTGTTATTCGAATTGCGAAATCAAACTATATGAGGTTAAAGTTCGAATCCGGGGAAGGCTCTGCACTATTCATGATGAATAGTATGAACAAATGATCTTGAGGTACTAGACACTATTGAGTGGGTTGTGTACTAGGATAAGACAATATTATGTAATTTTATAATGGCTGGAGAATGCCCTGCGAGAGTACTCATCACCCTGGGTAGGGGCACTGTGTATAACTCAGGTGTGACAAAAATGTCTTATGTTCGAGTTCGAAAGGATTAATCTCGCCTAAAGATACGGAAAACGCCTCTGGAATTCTAAAAAATTAATAATAAAAAAAATAAAAAAAACAAAAAGTCTAGAACTAAATGGTTATATTTTATCAATCAAGCTTTTTTGGGCGCATATATCCTGAAATATAATTGACAACGCTAATGCATTAGCGCATTGAGTCATTATTGTTCTAGTAAGAAAAAATATATATATATAAATTTATTTTTTTAATTATGATTGATGTATATCATTCATATATAACATATAAGTTAAACCATAAGAAAAAAGAAAATGAGAGAGAGAAACCATAATTTTACCACATTATGCACATGAATATATGATAAAAATTAAAATTGTTTTATTATTTAATTTAAAGAGTGAATTAAGTTTTTTACTAAACATTAATATTGATCAAATCGTGCGAAGTAAGGTGTATGGATGTCTTAATCTATTGTGGACAAGGGGAAGGAAGTGAAAGAGAAGTGTTGTCGTAGAACTTATGGTTACTTGTAATAATGGGATGAAGGAATGGTGCTTTGTTTTTTATCATTGCGATAAGATTTTGTCCAGTTCCTTTGAGTTATGTGCTTGGAGAAAACCTTTTAATTGCTCGTCTCATCTATGTTTTCTTGACATGTTGAATACAATTAATTTAAGAACTAATCTATCATTTCATTTCCCTATTCATACCAATAAGTTTTGGAATGATTAAGGGATCTTACAAAAAAAAAAAAAAAAGTCTATTCAATTTTTTTTTAATTGGTACTCAAAAGTAAATATAAACGAATAGACATCCATAGAATAATTGTTAGGTTGGCATTTATCATGAAGAGATAAAAGCCCCGTGTAGGCTAATCATCTAATAAAAGTCCATAAAGATATAGTGTAAAATAATAGGACATTGACAATTAATAATAGTTATGAGAGGATAATTTAATATTAAATATATAAATATACAACAATAATTGAAGAGATAAAAAGCTCTCTATAAGGCAAAACATTTCTCTCAACATGAATGGACGAGAGACTCAAACTCGTGATTAGTCTTTCAATCGTACTTTATAATTCACTTTCCGAACCAACGAACCAACCCTTTGTTAAATTTTTATTAACCTTTTTAATTATTAAGATTTGTGATATACTCTATATGTCACTCTAGTTTATATTTTTCAATTTCATTGTTAGTAGATGATGAACCCTTGTCTATGTGATTTGACGTGTATAATTCTCTGTGCTTAAATATGATAAATTAATGCTTTGATTATATATATAATTATTCAAAATTTATTTCTTCATAAAAACAAAGTGATCAATTTTGAAATGATTATTAAAATGAAGTATATTACTCTTTCCCATTTCTTTATTTCTTCTTTCATGAGTGTCTCTTTTATATTTGTGTATTTATATATAATGGTTCTCATTTTATTTTATAACACATATATCATTGTTGTTTTTTTCACTTTTTTTTGTATCTGTTGTGGATTAGATAATAAAACCTAAATACTTGCATCCACAAGTGTGATATATATATATATATATATATATATGTTTAATTCATCTTTTAATATTGTACCAAACTTTAGAACCACCCTATTTTAATTACATATGTAAATATTAAAGATTAGAGACTCAAATTATATATGTAAATATTAAAGATTAGAACCATAATTTCAAATTCATCTTTTAATCTTGAACCAAACTTTAGAACCACCCTATTTTAATTGCATAGGCATTGGTATTATACTAAATAATAATAATAATAAAAGAATTTCTACTGTACTATATTGTATCTAAAGAGAGCTGAGAGACTCCTCTCTTACTTACCAAAATAAAGGGAGAAGTTTATATTTAAACTAGAATTTATTTATCCATGTACAACAACCATTAATAATAATAATACCCAACAAAGTTGGAGGCTTTTGATTGAAAACATTAAAAACTGAGAAAATCTTGAAAACCCAATGCCTAAGTCAAGAATCCCATGACATAAAAGTGGGTTTTGGTTGCATTGGGCCCACACCCATTTCTTTATCTCTATCATCATCCAGTGATAAAAAGTGGAAAGAACATCCAATCTCTCTGTACCCAAAGAACATTCAATAATTTCTCTTTAAAGGTCAAATTACCAAAGCAAATGGAGCACACGTGCAACAGGACTTCTTCTCCAATATAAAATTGCAGTCTTTTTCTGCACAAAACACGAAATGAACAGTAGGAGAATGGAAGTGTAGATTCACCAGTATAGAAAAAAAATTTATATAAAAAAAAAATAACAAAAAAAAAAAAAATTCTGAATTTTCTCTTTTATGGAATTTCACGGCTGATTTTCTTACTATTATTTCTTTCTCTGTTCTCTTTTACTGTTTTTTCTCATTTCTCTCTGCAAAGCTGCAGAGAAGAAGAAAAGGGTCTCTGTTACAGGGCTCTGTTCATACACATTCTCTGATAAAAAACCTGTCTTTATCGTAAACCAAACACTTCTTCTCTGTTTTTCTTCTTCTTCTTCTATCTCTATTTGTTATTTTCTTTCAAAACTGTCTGGTAATTTCCTGCTACTGCTGCTGCTATTGTCTGTATTTTCTTCTTCTTCTTCTTCTTCGTCCATGAAAGACATTGGAAAAGAGGGAAAACAACAACAACAACAACAACAACAGAAGAAGAATGGGTGAAGATTCCTTAACAACAACAGCAACTGCGGTTCATTCAGACAGGAGAGTTGAACAGGTTTCATCCTTTCTTCTTTTCATGACAGACCCATGTTTAAATTTTCTGCTTCTTTCCTTTTTTTTTTTGCATTGTTTATGATTTTTTCTTTCTGGGTTTTTTGTTTTTGTTGTTGTTTTTTTTTTCCAGGGTGTTGGAAATTTATTTATTGGTGTTGTGTAGGGAAAATGTGATCTGGGTCTTGTTCAGAGACATTTAGAAGCTTTTTTGGTGTTGTTTTATACTTAGTTTTGTTAATGATTTTGGTGAATTTGAGTTAATGGGTGTGTTGTAAGATTGTTAATGTTGGAGAATTCTGGTTAAGGAGAGATTGAATGAGAATTCTTGCCTTGGTGACTAGAAAGGAGATGTTATTTTAAAAGAAAAAAAAAAAATTGAACATGCAAAAAAATTGAACATGCCTAATTGTTTCTTGGATTTGTTATTTTTTAAGTACTTGGTGTAATTTCCAGCTTTTGTGCTCTTGTAATCTCTCTGTGTACCTGTGAATCCCTTCATTGCAATTTTTTCTCTGGTTTTTACTATGACACTTCTAATTTATGTTCTTGAATATGTCTCCTTTTGATCACAAGAGAGAGGTCAAATTGAGGATTTAAACACAATTTGTGCAATCCCACATTTCTTCTGCATTTAGACTTTAGAGATTAGATCCTATTTTCCCCCAATTTGTGTGATGATTTGTTTCTACTTTCTAACTTTTGGAGCTAAGGCATCCTTTTTTTTGCTCTTTGTACAGCTGAAACATTGCTTGGTGACCCTTTGCTTCTAAATTTAAATAGTCCATTTTCTTAAGATTTAAAGACAATAAACGATTTGTGGAGCCCGTTTCAGTTCATACGGGTTTTCACTTAGTGATGAAAAAGTTATGCCTTTTTTTGGATTTCGTTACGATGATTGACTTCTTGCTTTATGTTGCCAAAAAAATAAAATCATCGCTAAAACTCAGCCATACTGAAATAGTTATCTATGAATTTGAAAATCATTTTGTTTAGTTTGTACAATTAGAGTCCATGAATCTTATAATATGTGATGAAGATCAATTAAGCCTTGTATTGTTCCTTTCTAGAGTAGAGTTTGGTCATGAAATTAGTTAACGTTCTTCTCAAACAAAAAAAAAGGTTAATTTTTTGCAATAAAAATTGTTTAAACTTGCTTGATTCAATATTTAATTCGCATGATTAACTTGCTTGTTTTCTCACTTTTTTAAGTATTTGATTTGCAAGCAAGAGGCAGAATGATTTGGTCATGAATCTCAACTTTTTTTTTTTTTTTTTTTTTTTGGAAAAACGAATCTCAACTTTGAAGAACATGTTAGTTGCCAATTTGACTCCACAATAATCATATGCTCTAATAATGCAATATACAGAAATATTTATATAATTTTTTGAATTTTTAAGGTTTGTGAACATAATTGATACTGTAATCGTGCTTTCTCTGTGTAGTGATTTAGATATTTACCTTTGTGTCTTATAAATAAACTAGTAGATAGAATGTGCAATGCATGTGATTGCTATCGATTCTCTTGAACTGTCACATGTGAGAATTTGACTGTAGAAGTAAGTTATCTATTTAACTTCCAATGACGTTTATCATTTGTGAAGCACTCATATGACTTTGGTGCTTTGCTAAATTATTTGTATCTTTTTGCAGGCAATTGTAGCAATAAAGAAAGGTGCACAACTTTTGAAGTATAAACAGAGAGGAAAACCTAAGTTCTGTCCTTTCAGGCTATCTGCGGTAAGTGTGACTTATAAGTAGTGCTTTTTGAACTCAAATCGTATTGAAACTGATGATGTACAAGATGATCATTGGAGATTGACACCACATTTTATATATTAGGAGTGGCAGATGTTGGAAGAACAAGATTCTACTCCTACTTCATTGGATGCTCTTTTTAGAATTTCACCTTTTTAAATTAACACCTTCCTGATTTTCTTTTTTTTTTCTTTTTCCTTTTTTATAATTCAAACACATCTGTCTCAGCAGCCTCATGTATGTTATGTTATCCTTGCTTCATAAAATTGTTTCTATTGTTGAATCTTTTTGCCATTTTGTAAAATTGCCGCTTCGGTTTGATTACATGTCAGCCATATATTCAATTTAAAAAGCTGGTAAACTTATACTGTTGTCTATAAATTCCCACCGTCTCTTCCTTATTAGTTTCTCTACCAAAGTTGCTCTACTGATTTTCTATCATTCTTCATCTATTCCGTGTTTCATCAGCTGCAAATTTATACGCATAGGAGTTAGGACCACCCTTGAATATGAGTGGTTAATCCTTACATAACCAGTGTAGATATTGTTATTTATGGACCCTGCTTCTGCTGCAAAGTTAGTAGACTTTGAAACTTCCCTTTCATGTAAAGTAGGGGTCAAATTCCTCTCTCTCTCTCTCTCTCTCTCTCTAATTTCATTGTACTATCTTTATGTATAAAATATTTTTGGCTTTCTTCTTCTTGGAAGCTTATAAACATACTTTCATCATGGACCTTGCTTTGGTTTCAGGATGAGAAGCTTCTGATATGGTACTCCGGGAAGGAACAGAAACAATTGAAACTCGATTCAGTTACCAAAATTATTCCTGGAACTGTATGTCAACAGAACTTCATGTGACAACGATGCTTGAGTTAAATTGTAACTTGAATCTTCTTCCTTTTTTTCTTCATTTTTGTTGTTTTTCTGTACGCATCCATATTCACTTGCACATATACCCATAAACTGTAGGTAAATTTTTTGAGGCAGCCTCAATCAGAAAAGGAGAATCAATCATTCTCGATCATCTATGCCAATGGTGAACGTTCACTTGATTTGGTAAACTTATTTTATTTATTTATTTTTTTGTAATCCTTGTCTATGTTTTAGACTTTATCTATCTGGGCTGATTAGTTATCTTGGCTACTTTGTGCATTAGGTATGTAAGGACAAGGAGCAAGCTGAAGCTTGGATGGCGGGCTTGGGAGCTTTGGTTTTCCGGTCCCTTAATCAAAGGCATTTAGGCAATGCGAGGAGTCGCAGAGGTGCCCAAAGCTGTGTCAACAGTCCAGTTGGTTATAGTCGAAGAAAGCATAATCTGGGACTTCTGGAGGAAACCACAAAATTTTCACAGGTAGGCAGCACTGTTTTGTTGTTTATATGAGAAATTATTTCATTCTTAAAGACACTTTATTGCATTTTTATTAATGTCATGATTGTGGCTTTGACCATGCGATATACAACTTTTCATTTGATCTTGTCCCTGTTGCTTCTCTGTCATCCTCCAAATGAATTCTACAGAAAATGGATAGAAATTGACAATTATCTGTTTAAATCAATTTTGTACCTTGGAATCTTGCATGCATGGCATTGCCGATGTAGTTCTGCTTCAAAAAAATTGAGATCAGAGGATTCTACAAATTGATGATGTTAGAAGCTTGTAAAATATGTTAGAATACAACTTTATTATGCAAATTAAGCATGTCGTTAATATTACGATTTAATTCTATATATGCGAATTGGTATGATGAATGAAATATGTATCAAGAATCACGATGAAGTGCCCTTTTCATTAGTTATTGATATTTAGTAAGAATCATGAAATGTGTCTTAAGATTCATTATATCAACTTATTTGTTTTCTTTATAACAAGCTCCTGCTAGCAATAACCTGATTCCAAGTGTTATATTATCAAGGTTCGCAGCTTATGTGGTAGTCCACCTCGATCACTTATAGAGCGGGGTTTCTCTGATGGCTTGTCACAGTCCTCCGATAGCTTATTTTCATCAGAACCAAGAACCTTTTCGAACATGCAAACTGCTAAAGATGTCATAGTTTCACAGTTCTCCTCTTTGGAACAAGATGATCCGAAGACAAAGAGAGAAGCTTATGCTCATGTCGAATATCAATCGGGCTTGCCTGATGGATTTCCTACAGTTCAGAAAATTGATTATCTAAGGGATATATTGATATGGGGCGAAGGGATAGAAAGTGGAAACTTGGGTGGAGTTGATAGCATCGGTACTGGTAATAGCACACAATTTGATGCTTTATTGCCAAAATTACTAGAATCAACCGCACTACTAGATGTACAAAATATTTCCTTTGGAGGAAAGCACGCTGCCTTAGTAACAAGACGAGGAGAGGTATTTTGCTGGGGAAAAGAAAGCAGAGGAAGGCTTGGGCATAAGATTAATATGGATGTTCCTTACCCGAAAATCGTTGAATCTCTGACTGGTGTCAATGTAAAATCTGTTGCCTGTGGTGAATACCACACATGTGCTGTGACAAATTCCGGTGAACTTTACACATGGGGTGATTTGGGTATTGATGCTAGCCTCGGAGTTGATTCAAGCCATAAAAGTCCTTGGCTTCCGAATAAACTTTTTAGCCCTTTGAATGGTATATATGTGTCTAGTGTTTCATGTGGAGAATGGCACACAGCTATTGTTTCATCCTCGGGGCAGTTATTTACATTTGGTGATGGAACATTTGGTGTTCTTGGACATGGTAATCTTCAAAGCGTTTCGCATCCTAAAGAAGTTGAGTCTTTGAAAGGACTAAAGGTAAAATCAGTTTCATGTGGGCCTTGGCACACAGCAGCTATTGTTGATATCATGGTTGATCATTACAAAGGTAATGCGCTTAGTGGGAAGCTCTTCACATGGGGAGATGGAGATAAAGGAAGGCTTGGGCATATGGATTTAGAAAGGAGACTTCTTCCAACATGTGTCGCCCGACTAATCGATCATGATTTTGTTCAAGTTTCTTGTGGAAGAATGCTAACCGTTGGCCTCACAGATAAAGGTGCGGTATGCACTATGGGAAGTGCAGTTCATGGGCAACTCGGTAATCCACAAGCCGAAGACAAATCCATAGCAATTGTTGAAGGCAATCTTAAGGGAGAAATCGTTAAGAATATATCATCGGGTTCATATCACATAGCTGTCCTTACATTAACTGGCAGAGTTTATACTTGGGGAAAGGGTGCAAATGGTCGATTAGGTTTAGGAGACGTTGAAGACAGAAATACTCCAACTTTGGTTGAAGCTTTAAGAGAAAGACAAGTAGAAACTATTGTTTGTGGATCAAGTTTTACGGGTGCAATTTGTTCACACAAATCTTTCTCCACCGACCAGTCATCTTGCAGCGGATGCAAAATAGTTTTCGGGTTTACCCGGAAGAAACGTAATTGTTATAACTGTGGTTTCTTGTTCTGCCGTGCGTGTAGTAGTAAGAAGGCATTCAATGCTTCATTAGCTCCAAATAAATGCAAGCCTTATCATGTCTGTGATGGATGCTTCAATAAACTGACCAAGTTTGCTAATTCAAATAGATTGATACAGCTAGAAAATCTGGGACAGTCTATGATTACATGGAAGCCATTATATGAACTGAAAACTGATCGGGAAGACGCGACATTTAATCAGGGCTTATTATTGTCTCCTAAAGTATCTAATCATGATGAAGCAAAATTTATTGGAGGCCAGAACTTTAGCAAGCAAGGGAGAAACCAGCAATATATGGATAACGAATTTCCTTCTTCGAGCGGACGGCCGAGATGGGGGCAGGTCACTTGTCCCGAGCTATTTAATGTGTCTACCAGAGATAATAATTCAACAGTTGTGAAGTCTTTACCTGGAGATGAACAATCTTCTGTCCCACTATTGTCTGGATCAAAAGTTAACGCTCCACCAGCAATGAATAGGAGCAGAGGATTTTCAGAATGTGATAAGATGCTATCTGTAGAAGTTCAGCGGTTGCAGGCCGAGGTAATTTATTGATCATTTTGAACTTTTAGCTCAAGAAAGAAAAAATTTGATGGCTTCCCAGTTTCTATAATGATTTTTTACAACATATTTTTTGTGTCCTTGTGTATTGTGTCCGCCAGATCTGTTGGCAGATTGCAAAATACTTGGCTTTGGGTTTCTTGTTGATTTCAAAATTCAATGCTTGCCTTTAAAATTTTCATGGTTTAATTGATTGAATACAATTTTTTTTTTTCCAAGTCTGGCACTTAAGAGTTCTATACAAATTCTTCTGTTTTTTAACAGGCTAAAAGCCTTGAAAGACAATGTCAAATGAGAAGTGAGAAGCTACAGCAGTATCAGCAAAAAATCGAGGAGACATGGTCATTAGCAAGAGAAGAAGCTGCCAAGTCTAAAGCAGCTAAGGAGATAATAAAAGCTTTGACAATTCGGGTAATCCTTTAATGTTGTCAATATTCATATAATTCATAGCATTTCTCGAATCAGGGTATTCACCTTTAACAAGCTCCTCTTAAGTGCCAATTTCAAGACTTAACAGTATCTTCATGTATTGGTTTTTTAGTTTATGGCGTAGAACTACCAGTGAATTAATAATTTTGCCTAACATGTCTTCTCGTTTGTAGCTATATGCATTGTCTGAAAATATATCAGACGGGAAAAGCACAAATGCTATCTCCGTTCCATGTGAGGATTTCGACGTGCATTCGTTGGCAACACCAAGTTTGGATCCCATGGTTTTGACGAGTCAATTAAATCAAAGTGAAGTCAACGATTTATGTAGTTCGCCGATCCTGTTTCGTGATACAACACCAACTAGATACGAGAGAGACCACTCTAATGGAAGCGCTAGATTGGCCAATGACTTGCCTGTAGCAACAGCAGAATCCAGAATAAATGGCAGTAATAAAACATCAAAACAAGAATGGGTGGAGCAAGATGAGCCTGGTGTATATATCACATTTGCATCTTTACCGAGTGGACAAAAGGGCCTTAAGCGTGTGCGGTTTAGGTAATTTATGTTTCTTATATCTCTTTCATATAAATGGAAATTAGTAGAAAGATGCATTCTCTATGTATGGTCACCATAGGCTTATTTATTGATAATAGTCATGACAAAACATAATTTAAATATTTTTAGGATGATTTATGACTCGACCCGTTCTAACTTGTATCGGGCATTTGATCTGATTTTTCAGAAAACTTGGCCTATCCAAGCCTCTTAAAAACATATTGATAACACTCTGTTGAGAAGAATGAAAAAATTGAAGCAAAATTCAGCTGGGATTATTGAAAATTGATGTTATAAAAGGCTTATAGTGGTCATAATATAACTATTATGATCTTAGCTATTCCATACATCACGGCGTAGAGAAGAATATATGTATATGCATGAAGATATTTAGGACATGTGAGATTTAATTGTGGGTGTTTTGCTTCTTTCGCAGTCGGAAGCGATTCAGCGAGAAGGAAGCGGAGAGATGGTGGGAAGAGAATCAACAAAGAGTGTATGAGAAGTATGAAATTGAAGGTTTCATCAGATAAATTAAGCAAAGATGAGAAAGTGGTAGGTATTATTGACTGATCAGATAACTTAAAGTTCATTACTGCAACAAGGCCTTATTACACAAATAATGTTTTTCAAAAAAAAAAAAAAAGGGCTTTATTGCAGGGTTGAGCTGCAAGGATTACTGCTGAAGTTTGATTGATCAGCAAATATGGGAGAGTTGAAGAGAAAAAACTAAGTACTTCACTGGCTGTTTATTAGTTACAGGTCTCAAACTCTCAGCCATCTTTGATAATTTTATATAGGTTTTGGATACTAGCTACAGAAAGAAGAGAGGTCTTAGAAATATGCTGCTGCTGCTGTATAGATCTTATGAATAAAATAGGGGTTCTCTTTTTCTCTTCCCACTTTTGAATGTATACAAACATTTCATAAAAATGCAAGTGATATGATATTCTTGAGCCTTGGTTTCTTCACCTATTAATGAAAAATGAGCATAAAATACCTATGTTTTTTAATGCTCGTTTGATGGATTAATTAATGTGATGGTCACACCCTTGAAATTTATTGTTTTTAATTGAGTGATTTGAAAAAAAAATCAGTCTTCCCAACAATAATTTTTTTCTAATTTCGTTTTATTTCTTATTGATGGATAGACTATCTTCTAATTTTTTTCTAATTTTATTTCTTTTTGTAGATAGACTATCTTCTTATCATTTAAACAATATTTTTAATGCTACATTAAGGCGTTGAAGGTCCTTATCTCATAATTATATAGAACCCATCATCTAATTAAAAAATAAAAATAAAAAATTGAGATAAAGCTAATTAATTATTAGTTCCAAGATTTTCTGATCCGGGTTCTCATTGACATGTCCCCAATGTGTTCAAATGTGCTCTTTAGATTACCACTTTTGGAAGCAATTAATAATACTAATGGAGTTTTCTTGTACATAAAATTTAAACATGAAATTCTTTTTATTAGTATTTCCCAATAAAATATAAAGAAAAAAGATTCTCATCTCAAGCATCGAAGGCCATATGTTAAGCCCAACTTTTTAAATTAAAACTTACGAGTAATGCGAGCTCAACACTATTTTTTTTTATGTAATTCTCAACTCATACTGATGTAGCGTTATTTACTTACAACATAAGAAATTTTTTTTTTTTAAGTGGTCAGAAGTAATTACATCATACACTATCACAAAAATTGCATCTGCTCGCCATTTCATTTTTCATTCCATATATTCCTCAGACTATATTTCTTCTTAAAAAAATAAATTGTAATAAAACTAGTTTTGGCATAAACTCGTAAAGGGTAAAAGCACCCAAAGATGGATTCACAGAAAGGAAAAGGTGACGGAGATAGTTGGATTCGCACCATTTCATAAAGCAAGAGGGGCCGGCACAAGTGATCCCATTATCCTGCCACGTGGACCAACTGAGCACGTGGCAAAATCTGGGCCCACATGACACTCTCAGACCCGCACACCTCTCTGTTCCTCGCTAAATTCCCTTTTATTTATTTTATTTTTTATTTTTTTCTTCGTCGCCGGCCCAATAGGAATAATCGGCTGCGCGTTTTGAAAGGCAATTAAAGCAAGATATTCAAAAACAATAATGGCCTAAGGGAAATATTTTAATGATCGTACTAGTGTGTCACATAATTTTTTTTTCTTTTTTGTTTCATATTTATTGAATACTTCCACTTTTCACAAATATATGTCATAAAATCCCTATATAATATGAGAAAAATTGACATGGATTGGATTTTAAAATCTTTATATATATATTTACAAATTAAGTACTAATTGTTGGTATATAAAGTAAAGAGTTAAAGGATATAGCATTAATGGAGGTTATATATATATAAATTGAAGATTCAATGGCCCATTTCATCAAGAGCTAGCTAGCAATTATATATATAATGCAGTCATGCATGAAATCTTTTGATTCTAAGAAGAACTGAGTGTGAACATGCAGACCAAAAAGAAAAGAAAGAAGAAGAAGAAGAAGAAGAAGAAAAAGGAGAAATGATGAAGAACTAGTTAATATTGGCAAATGATTCTCATGTGAAAAGAACATTAGCTACTCCAAACAGGAAAGCAAGACACACATTAAATTAACCCTCTTTAATTCTCTTTCTCTCTCTACACTGATCTCTCTCTCTCTCTACTTTCTCTGTCTAAATACATATCTAAAGGATTCTCCCATATTGTCTCTTGGTACAAGCAATGCCAAATGGCAAGCGTTGATTCGATGCATGAAGAGGTTCTCACGAAGGAGAAGGGCCAAGCATAGGGTATTTCATAAGAGAGCTTGAAGAGAACGATAACAAGAATCAACGTTGGAAAAAACAATTAAAAAGATAAAGCTAACTAGAGATGATGCAAACTGAAGAGAAGATCAGAGCTATCTAGCTATTTGGTGCTTTTTCTCCTCTTTTTGTCTCTCATCCTCATCATCATCATCATCATCATCATCAAATACTCTCTCAAACACCACTATATTTACCCAATCCAATCTCATTCTCTTCCCTCCCCTTCACTTCTCTCTCAGTATTTCTGATAATTTGGACCTTCTTCCTCCTCCAAGGTCTCTTTCTTTCTTTCTTTCTTTATTACTCTATTGTTCTTATTTCAATATCCTAGCAACAGTTCTGCTTTGATTTCTTGATTAATAACATGTTTTCTTAACTGGGTATCTTTGAATTGTTGAATTGTTTCAGGATTAATTTGTACAGTACTGCAGTTGGTGATCATTGCAAAGGCTGCAGCAAAATTCATTTGTTTGTTTTGAATTGATTTTTGTTCTTTGAAGATTGAAGAAGGTTCAAATTAATTAACAAGGCATACAATATATGGCTCCTGTAAGCTTGCCTCCTGGTTTCCGGTTTCACCCAACTGATGAAGAACTTGTGGCCTACTATCTCAAGAGAAAGATTAATAGAAGAAAGATCGAGTTGGAGATCATCCCTGAAGTTGATCTCTACAAATGTGAACCATGGGAGTTGCCAGGTAATTAATTAATTAAACATTATTATAATATGATCATCTCATCTTGTTTTTTCATGATCACGTATCAATTTGATTTGGATATATATTATAAAGTTTTGTTGATGATCATTCTCATGTTTGCAAAAAAATATTAGTCTGCCCTTGATATTGATATCATATTCCTATGATCATAGCATTAGTATAGCTAAATTACATGCGAAGATAATCCGATAATCCTCTTTATCTGTAGGCAGTTTGTTCTCCCATGGAGTTTTCCTTGGAAGAAATTCTCTCTGACACAAAAAAAAATAAAAATAAAAATAACATGTTCATTTAGATAGGAAATGAAAGAATTACTTTGAATTTCAAGGGAAATTAAGATAATTAATTGAAAGAAACTCAACTAGTTTGAAGAAAATTTAATTCTTAAGAAAATATAATTATATAATATATGATCATGAAGTAGTTAAAGGGTACCCTCTAAGAGTCTAGTTCTTTCCATTTGTACAGTACCCTTAATTTGATCTTCACTTAATTTCTCATTTTTTTTTACTTCCAATTATTCTTTTCTTGATGAGAAGACCTTTGCCTCAACAACGAAGCCACATTAATTAATGGAGTTTAATTTAGACCCTAATCTAGCCATGAATTGAGCTCATTCATGCATCCAATAAGCTAGCTATATATATATCCATCAGTTTCTGTTAATTATGGCCCTCCATTAATCTCAATTTTTCCTTGAGAAATGAGAAGTAAAGTTTCTCAGATGAATTTGCATCCTGTACTCCAGGAAGTTAGGTAGCTTTACACCTCCATATTCACCTTGCACCAAGTGGTAAATTCTTAATATACGTAGTCTGATCCACTTTGGATTAATCCAAAGACTAGGTAGGCAGATTTTCATAGATTAGTCATGAGACTTTAAAATAGAGGACAATATATACATGCATATATTCATATAATAATACAAATGGCCCACAAAAAGTCATGCCACATGGACCTAAAAGAAGCAAGGAGTTAGGTTTGTATTTAACTCCAGTGCCTACAGGAACCAGAATCTGTAGGTATGCCTAGAGGGACATTAAAGATCAAGAAGTCCAAAAGCAAGAAAAGGAAACAATGCATAGTCCCCAAGAAATTGTGTTGCTCTTATGTTCATATCTTATACTTCTTAACTATCTATATATCTGGATTTAATCACATATAATACTAATGATACCAAATGATTCAATTGTGAATATAAATCACAGAAAAATCATTCTTGCCAAGCAAAGATCTGGAGTGGTATTTCTTCAGTCCTAGAGATCGAAAGTACCCAAATGGGTCTAGGACTAACCGAGCAACTCAAGCGGGCTACTGGAAGGCCACCGGTAAGGATCGAAAAGTGAATTCGCAAATGCGTTCGGTAGGCATGAAGAAGACGTTGGTGTATTATCGAGGGCGAGCGCCGCATGGTGCGAGGACGAATTGGGTCATGCATGAATATAGGCTCGATGAAAAGGAATGTGAATGTGGCTCAGGCTTGCAGGTTGGTACAACTTATTTAATTATTCATATTCCCTAGGTAGCTAGAATCTTTTCTTCCTAAATTTGCTTATCTTCTAATAGATAAGAGTACTCTCAATGCAATCTGCAAAATAATTAGCTGGGTCAATTACACCTCGGAGCTAGCTAGTTTTGATTAAGCAGTATATAACACTTTTGCTTAAACGCGTTGAATATATGTTTTTATGACGTTTTTTTTTTTTCAAGTGTCATCTTCCAAATGTTGTTAAAGGGCTAATTTCTTGTAGTGATTATAATATTTCTCTCTTTTTTTCTTCCTTAATTATTCATATCTTTCCAAGCTATAAACCCTTCTTTTTGCTTGTGTTATCCCTTCAAAAATGGAATTCAATTGTTTTATTTTAGTTAGATATCTAGGAACAAATTAAAGATCAATTATTCTAAACAAATAATCTTGCTTAACTTGCAAATATAATCTTTTTTTCTATTTTTTTTTTTCAGGATGCTTATGCGCTGTGTCGCATCTTTAAAAAAAGCACGATTATCCCAAAGGTCGTAGAGCAATCTAGTAGTACACAATATGTTAACCCTAATTACCAATGGACACCGAACGATTACTCATCTAACATTGAACTATCTTCGGAGGGAAGAGGAGAAGATATAGAAAGTTCTGGTTACCAATTTGCATCAGAAACATGCTCATCGTCTCATGTAAATCAATCAGCACCATTTGATATTAATGCTCAAAGAGATGCAAAATGGATGCAATACTTATCACAAGACGCCTTTGGATCTACGGCTTCAGAGTTTTCAAGTCATGGAAACATGACCTGTGTCCCCTCTAAGGTAAACTTTACATTATAATGAAACTGCACTTGAATTAACACAAGATCATATATATGGCTTTGATAGAATTGATTAAAATTAGTATTAACTGACCATGTGCACACATATATATTAGAGTTGAGATCAATTTATTCACCCATATAGCTTGCTTGACATTGATGTACTTTTGAATTGGTTTAATGCAGGTTGATATAGCATTAGAATGCGCGAGGTTGCAGCATAGGCTCTCGTTACCGCCATTGGAAGTCGAGGACTTCCCTCGAGTCAATTTTATTGATTCAAAGGTATCCAAACCAGCTGGAACCTACTGCGATAACACGAACCAAGTAGATGTTTTGCAAGAAATACTTGCAGTTGCTTCTGCTTCTCAAGAACTGATACATCAATCCAATATTGTTGAAGATCAATGGCCAGGAAATTACTCGAATTATCTCAATGAATTCACCTTATTACCCGAAACAAATAGAATTGAGGGGGTTCGTGAACATCAACAAATTGGTGAAATTGGTTCATCTATACCCATTGAGAAACCATGGGAATTAGATCAAGATACCAGCAGGTTTTTAGAGATAGGAGACTTAAATTTCGAAGAGGAGTTCAAAACTGAAAGGGTCATCGAAAACCTGCGAGGCGTTGGAATGTCGAGCAAAAACCTAGAGAAGGTATAAAAATATCGCTGATTAATTACATAAGTGATCTTGTTTTTTTTTAATTGTAAGACTAAGTTTTTTTTTTCTTCTAATGGTGAAATTAATTCATGACTTGATGATCAGTGCATGTTGGAAGACCAGAAGATTGTCCCAATAGAATGTATCTCAAATTTTCAAAGAAGAAAGGAACAAGACATTGAAGGTAATGTTTCACCTTATTATAATTAACTGCATCTTTTTAATTATTCTTTCTTGTTTTGATATTCTTCTTCAATTTATTATAGGAGAAAACAATAACGAGTACAACTTCAACGATTTTAACGACACCGAGGGGAACGATTTCTCACTTGGATTCATCAATGATATTGACCAAGATGGGATTACACCAGAAGGAGACACCCCAAGATTTGAGCTTTATGAGAAAGTTGAAGTTAATCATGGAATGTTCATCTCAACCCGTCAAGTAGCGGAGACGCTCTTTCACCAAATCGAGCCCTCAAACATCGTTAAGGTGATCAATTTGAATCAGGTACTGACCAATATCCCAACAAGAATACAAAGTAGAAGTTCTTTCTTCGGAAAATTTAAAGCTTACACTAGAGAGAAATATATGAAACCATGGAACTGTTCGAGTCTAGTGAATCAAGCAATGAAGAAACTAATTTGTATAGTTGCATTCCTTCTAACATCTTGCATTTATATTGGTGAGCAAACGAGCGAGTTCAACGACGACAAGGATATTTGTTCAAATGATCACAAAACTGTGGTGGAAAATAGACAGGAGGATTGCTCTGATCGGATCAATAAGATGAAGAAAGAACTAGGAAAAGTTGACAGGAAAGGTAGTGCTGTTTGGTTTGCTAATTGCAGAGGACACATTTCTAGTGTGTTTTTGAGCAAGAAGTGGTCCTTAGTACCCATTGCTTTGGGTCTCTTTGCATTTGGGTTTCACCGCATTACATCTTGATGACCTTGAAATTGTAGTTTCATTTTCTTACAAAAAAAAAAAAAAATGATAATAATAGCATATATTGGAGGGTCATTAATTTGTTAGCATTCATTTCTCGAGATGAAACTAATTGTATGAAGAAATAACCTTGTACTATTTATTGAATTGTTTTAGGAAAGAAATTGCTTACCAAGATAAATTCTTGGGAGACTTTAATAGATCAAAGTTTCTTTGATTCCTCGATTTTTAACATATATATATAAGAAATTATTTCCTATATGTATAATTTTTAACTATATATATCTTGATATTC
Source organism: Paratinospora sagittata (assembly GCA_035771175.1). Taxonomy (NCBI): domain Eukaryota; kingdom Viridiplantae; phylum Streptophyta; class Magnoliopsida; order Ranunculales; family Menispermaceae; genus Paratinospora; species Paratinospora sagittata. The sequence continues at coordinate 42,735,856 of CM069589.1, read as the reverse complement.
CAGTGACAGATCTACCATTTGAATTATCAATATTAGATTATTGTGAAGTAACATAATTCAGGCATCTTATTAATTATAAATGGTATATATATAACCTGAATGGGCACATTAATGAGATCAGTTTTATTGGTTAGAACTTCTTGTCTGATATATGAATGCTACTGTAAATTAAAACAAATGAAGAAGTTGTTGGAATCAAGATCATGAACAATGAAGACTTCTAAGGTGTAAACTCTGTTTATATGTAGAGAAATGAACAAAATTCAAATCAATTTACTAATCTGATTCAAGAATTAATGTAATTAATAATTAATTTTCTTCCTGTTGTTGGAGTACTGCCCATTGATATCGATCTGTACCATTTTTTGTCACATTTTCATGACTACTATGTATGTAATCCTTTTATCAGTTTCTATATACATATTTATCCAAGAAATATTCTTTAATATCAGTTGCATTTTTTATCCTTCCTTGGATTTTTTAACTTCAGTGCTTCATGTATATATATTGGCATGCATTGTTAATTATTTAATGCCCATTGTAGTGCTGTTTCACTAAGAGAACCTGCAGATTATATAGAAACCAGTAATTAGTGATTGAAGGATCTTGATTCTTAAGTAGTAATTAGAGTTAATAAATTTCATGGATAAATCAAAACAAAAATGGATGCAAAATTCAACCTTGTTTCAAACAGAATAAACTAGAAATATAAAAATTCCTTACACCAATATTATTCCACAAGAATACAACAAAAGGCCAGAGGACCAAATCCAGCCTTGTACACCCATAGCAGAAAAAAATAAAAATGCCCAAAAACCACATATTACCACCAACTCAATTTCTAGGTGGGACAATACATACAATTCAACTCGACGATGTAATCTGTTACAAAGATGATGTGAGACTTTACAAACCATGCACATAGTTTATATATCATCACTTATTATTACTCGAAAAGTTATGTCGAAATTGTGTTATTCATCATGATCGCCATGATTAGCCAATAATCAAACTCTTAATCTCTTGAATTAATTCGTGAACGTTGCACATGATGAAGTGATCTCTTCACCACCTATGGAAGTACTTGAAATATTCCATGCATCTTCTGTGATGAATTGCATCCATGCATCATCTTTGTCATCCTCTTCCAAGCATGGGGATGATCCTAGTGGCACATCAGGTGAAGCAGTTTCGTAATCGTTGCTAATAATCCCCTGAGAGCTCTCAACTAATGATGATATGCTACATTGCCCTTGTTCTTCAACTTCGTTGCACACCGCATTCTTCTTGAACACACGGCATAATGCATAAGAATCCTGAAAAGAAATTAAGGAGAAATTATAACTTAATTATGTTCAAATATTAGCGAAAGTAATTCAAAATCATACACACACACACACACACACATATATATATATATATATATATATATATATGTGTGTGTGTGTGTGTGTGTGTGTGTGTGTTATATCTGTGTCATCTAGGTTACAATTAGGAGCTTAAGGCTATATATATGTGGAAATGGCATTGCTTCGATCTCCAACATGAAAAACAAATATGAGAAAACAACTTGCGATATTTATCAAGTTTGGTTTTTTGGGCAAAATCTGACCCTTAATTCCGAATCACCGGCCATGACCGATCAATCAACTAAAAAGCTAGTTAATTCACACATGTTTAATTAACTAATTAATATAGTTAGCTAGGTAATAAGTTGAAACTAAATATTTATAATAAACCAAGGAGAAGTATTAGTTAGGTATAGGGGAGGGGCAAAGTGCAAGCAAGTTATTGATAGGATAATTGGAGAATAAAGTGAAAGCTGCCGACATCATCTTACACTATATAGAATGAAGGATATATGAGAGAGGATAGCAAATTGCTTTAAAGGGTAGTAGTATAAATCAAGAGATCTCAGTTTTGCCTGAATGTCTGAGTAAAATAAACATGTACAAGATATATAGGGTGTGAGAGAGATGTGATGAGTACTACTGAATCATGATCAGTGAGTCATATGGAATGATACTTTTGTCTTATCTTGGAACAGTTTAAAGTGAAGGAGACACTTCGCTTTGTCATGTACCAATGCAAGCAAAGAATATCTCTAGCTAATCTCTTTGTATCTTTTTTTTTTCTTTTTCTTTATGATATAAAGTGGAAAAAGTGATCAAGAGACTAAAAACCCTAACTTTCCATGCACTTCATGCATAACCCACGTTGCCCTCTTCTTCCTTCTCCATCACACATGCATATTCATCATTATTACTCTTTGGTTATTGAACATGTTAACATCTAAAGGGTCTTTTGATATGGTATGAACTATATGGTGTTTTAATTCACGCACCCATTTTTACCTTCCTTTCTTTTAGAGCTTGCTTTTCTCTGCTAACTCATATATACTCATCAATATCTATATATCCTTTTTAATTTCAGAAATAACGATTATTCTTTATTAATTGTTTATAATTAACCATAATAAGAAGAAGAACATTGATAATGATGAAGATGAAGATGATGATGATGATGATGATGATTCAATATATAGTGACTCCATTAAATCACTGTTTTTTGTTTTGTTCACCACAATTTAATCTTGATTTCCTAGTTTTAGATGTGTGGTTCTTGCATTTGAATGAGTTCACTTGCACTGAATAATTCAGTGCCAATGTTCTGCAATGGATCATCGATTATTCACCATCATCAGCATCATATGTATATATATAACTTTAATGGAAAAAATTATGTGTAACCTGAATTCCTGAAGGGTCATCGCATTCCTTGTCGTCGAGGCGATATTCATGCATCACCCAATCAGTTCTGATCCCTTGAGGAGCTCTGCCTCTGTAATAAACCAATGTCTTCTTCATTCCAATTGCTCGATTCTGAAAACTAACTCTTCGATCCTTTCCCGTCGACTTCCAGTACCCAGCTCTCGTCGCCCGATTCGTCCTAAACCCATTTGGATACTTCCGATCCCGAGGCCCAAAAAAATACCACTCTGGATCTCTACTTGGCAAGAACGATTTTTCTGCACCATCCAACATTTTTAGCAGTAGTAAAACCATCAAATTTAATTCGTTACAACATATATAACAATGAAACATGCTAAGGAGAATAAGAGTATTATATATATATATATATATATATTACTTAAACTAAATGCTATAGTATTGATTCTATATTATTAAGACTAGCAATAGCTAAGAAGAAGAAAGAAAGTTTTTCACCATACAAATTAACATGAAATTAACCTTGAATAGAACTTAGTGAATTAAGGCTTTAATTACTATAGGGAGCTAGAGAGAGTGATCATAATGGAAGATGATTAACTGAATTACCTGCCAACTCCCATGGCTCACATTTGTAAAGATCGACTTCGGGAATAATATCGAGTTCGATCTTGAGACCGAGAATTTTCCTCTTTAGGTAGTAGTTAACGAGCTCTTCATCGGTCGGATGGAACCTAAATCCGGGAGGTAATCCGACCGGCGACATAATTTTTGATCGTCCTCCCTCTCTCTCTCTCTTTTTCTCCAAAGTTGAGTCTCCTGTGGTGTGTGTTGCTGTGAACCCTTTACTTGCACCATCAACATCTCATATAAAAGGATTCAAAGTCCCTTGTCTTTCAGTCATTTTTCACTTTCTCTTTTTAGATTCTCAGACAAACGTTCCCTGCAAGCCCTTAATTCTTCTCTTATGATCATCTCTTTCTTGCCCTTCCCATTCATTCCTCAAATCAGCAATGTCTTCCCATCAACCTTATAATTAATATATATATATACTTTGTTAAGAGAAAGAAAGCATTCATGATCTGTAAAAGAAAAAGGAAAAAATAAATAAATATAGTGAAGCCGCATAACTGATCTTTTTGGGTCCATTTGCCTATCATTCTTTGATGTCATAAAAAGCTCCTCATCATTATGTATATCATAGCTAGCTAGCAATATTACTAAATCATGAGATCTTTGGTATTTTTTTATTATCATATATGTACTTTCATATGGCTTAGGTATATAATTATAATATGTATCATATAAGTCATGGGAAACCACCTCCTTTCAAGCGGTACTTTTCTTTTTTTTTTTGTTTTCGGAGTAAACAAACGGTTACAAGCTATCTATTACAACTCGGAGTATTCGAAACCCCCACATACGACTACCTCAGCTACACGCCTGCATTACACAAGCAAAATTGGCGACTTCGCGAAAATTCCGACTAATCTCCACCAACTTTGCACCTTCGTGACTCGAACCTAAGACCGTAAATTCCTGACACTAAATGCCCCTTCCCCCTAGCTCCTTTCAAGCAATACTCAGACGGATGAGTTAGGCCTGTGAACTTTATTTTTAACTTCACAAACTGTACATAGCAACATGACCTACTCATTAAACAAGTTAGTTGTTGCATTAATAAATAAAAGCGAACAAATATCAATATTCCCAATCAACTTTGGATTTTTAAGATGAAAACAATACTAGACTCGGCTATAATAGAATATTATAACCAATTATTTTTGCTTGTACCCATATTAGCTTAATTAATCCTATAGTCTAATGCATGAATTACGTACCCTCATTTAAGATATAAAATGTGTGTGTATATATGTATGTATTAAAAATTAATTAGTGTTAGAAGATTGAGAAAGTTACAGAAATCTCAATAAGTTTTAGAAAAATGTTTCATGTACTCTAGGTGCTAACGTCATTTTTCGATGTTAGCACCTAACTCTCTTGAATGTTTTAGAGAATATGCGTGTGTATTATACAACATCCCCAACATTCAAGGGAGACTGATAGTTAGCGTCGAAAAATGACAATAACACCCAATATAGTATTAGTGTTACTCTAAATTTTAACATGATCCCCATTTCTCTTGAATCATTTCCTACCAAAGCCTAAATTGATTGTCAAAACTCGTCTCCAAGTAGTCTATAATTCATTAGCTTCATATATATTTTCCTAAGTAGGAAGAATTAAAACTCAAATGCTCACAATATTTTTGGTGGAAAATTTGAGGAGATAAACGGTATTACTAGATTTTAAAAAAAAAAATGGTATTACGATGTGTCGTCATTAAGATGACGTAACATAATAGTCTTCTCTGTCCGCTTAGCAGAGAATCGGGTTCCCTGAGTAGCCTCGAGAGTACCAAAGGCAAAAGTAACGCAGCGCCCATCATTTCACTGCACATGGTTAGTGTAGTGCGGCACTCGAAATTGACTTCGCAAGTCCTGCGCCCAAGACTGCCACGTGTGCACTTCAAAAACTGGGCCCACTCGGCTCAACGCCAAAAAAAGAGAACAAAATTTCAAAAGTGCCATCACGATCCCACACGTGGCAGCATCTTAACCATCAGAATCTGTACAAATGGAAATCAGGTGGGACCGGACCGGCCGGTTCAGTGAGTGAGCGGCTTGAACCGTTGTGTTGGAGCTGGCGATTTATTCAGATGTTTAAATCGCCGAATAGTACGGGGGTTACAGCTTTGGAAGCTGTAAAAGAGAGGGAGTCGTGAGGTAGAAGAGAAGACCAAAATGGAGATATGTAGAGAGAGAGAGAGAGGGGGGGGGGGGGTAGGGGAGGCCTCACTTTTTCTTTATTCCAATCCTTTTTACGTAATAATTGTCTATCTAAAAGAAAATAGATTTGGTGTTATAAAATAAAGAAAAACTAAAATAAAATAAATATTAAACTAAATTAAAGCTAGAGAATCTAGAGAAAAAGTTTCGTAGATATTAGAGAATTTGTATTCTTTATTGATAATTACATTGAGATACAAGACCCCTTTATGTAGACTTTTGGTATAGGGGGTTACAACACTCATTTATACAATATATTTAATACAATTAAGAGCAATCAAATAATCTCATAAATTTGAAGGTTATGAGATTTAAATATAGGGGTTACAATCATTAAAATTTGAGGTTATAGGATGGGCATTCAACATATTTATAACACTTCTCCTTTGAATACTCTCTATACATGAGAATATGTCTCGTTAAAACCTTACTAAATAAAACCCTGTGGGAAAAAAACTAATGAAGGAAAAGTAGTACAATTCTCAATGAGTCTTATATTGTTTAGGACTACCTCATTAAAAAACATTGCTAGGAAAACCCATTGGAACAAAATTATAGCTAAGGGAAAAAGAGTATAGTTCTAAAAGAATAACTTTTCTTTTAATTCTCCCCTTCAATATGATATGTGTGAACTTTCTTATGTTGCTTTGCTTGAAATATCTTTGAGTCTACGCATCCCAATATTATATGCAAGTTTCTTGAATGTTATGGTCGGCAAAGCTTTTGTAAACAAGTCTACAAGATTCTCACTCGATCTTATTTGTTGGACATCAATTTCATCATTCTTCTGACGCTCATGTGTAAAAAAGAATTTTGATGAAATATGTTTGGTTCTGTCACCCTTGATATAACCTTCTCTTAACTGTACAATGCATGCGACATTATCTTCATATAATGTTGTAGGGCAATCTTTGATAGAAGATAATCCATATGATCCTTGAATGTGCTGGATCATAGATCTCAATCATACACATTCACGACTGACTTCATGAATTGCAAGAATCTCTGAGTGATTTGAGGAAGTAGCAACCATTGTTTACTTCACGGAACGCCATGATATCGCAGAGTCACCATAAGTAAAAATATATCATGTTCGTGACATTGTTTTGTGAGGATCTGATAAAAATCCAGCATCCGCATATCCAAGCAAATTTGATTTTGCCTTTCTCGAGTAAAATATACTCATATCACTTGTTCCTCGAAAATAGCGTAATATATTCGGTCTCGTACAGTTTGCTAGATACATAAGTGCACTTATAGCACTAAGATATGGTACTTCAGGATCGAGAAGCTCTTCATCATTATTATGAGGGCGAAAAGGGTTTTTATCCACCTCAAGCGACCTAACAACCATTGGGGAACTTAGTGGATGTGCCTTGTCCATATGATATCGCTTTAAAATTTTTTAATATAATTTGACCGATGGACAAGAACTCCACTTGAAAAACTCTCGATCTGTAAACTGAGACAAAACTTTATTTTTTCAATATCTTTCATCTCAAACTCTTTTTTCAAGTAATTAGATGGTTTTTCAATTTCTTCATGAGTTCCCACAATATTTAAGTCATCAATATATACAACAACAATCACAAACCCACCTGATGATTTCTTGATAAAAACACATGGGCAAATTTCATCATTCACATAACGTTCCTTCTATTCACTGAGGCGATTGTACCACATGCGACCAAATTGTTTTAGTCCATATAAAACCCGTTGTAATTTTATTAAATACATACTACGAGGTTTTGCCTTATTTTCTTCAGGTATTTTAAATCCTTCAGGGATTTTCATATATATATATCACTATCAATAGACTCATACAAATATGCAGTAACAACATCCATTAGACGCATTTCAAGTCCTTCTGAGATTGCTAGATTGATTAAGAAATGAAATGTAATTGCGTCAATAACAGGAGAATAGGTTTTCTCGTAGTCAATATGTAACACCTCGTAATTTTAATTAAATACATACGTTGAATTACGCGTATATCGAGATATATAATACACGTATTTTATACGTAGGAGCCAAATATACGTGTGTATGATTAGTAGATAAATAAAATTATAAAATGAAGATGATACATATGAGATCAGCTAATATGGGTGCTTAAAAAAAATGGAGTTGAATTAAATTGAGTAATTTATGGTGTTGGTTATTTAAATATGTGGATTGGAGTATGATTTAATGAATTAATGAATAGTATGATTGAATGAATGAATGAAAGTGAAATACTAAGATGGTGAGTTGGTTAACTATTAAGCATGAGGTGCATTGGATTATTTTATATATATATATATATATATATATATATATATATATATATCAACTTTCATTTTTAATCTCAGCCTCTCACCAACGTCCAACAAGAGGAAAAAATAAAAAATAAAAAGAAGGAAAATGAGTTGCTGGAACGAAAACAAAAAGAAAGAAGAGAAGAGGAACGTGAAGAACCGAGAAGAGAAAGAAGAGGAACGGAGGAAGGAACGCGTGATTAGCGCAAAATCCGGATCCGCGGTAAGTGATTTTCACTCTATTTCTTCGTGAAATTAAGATCTAAGCTAGATGTAATGATTCTAGCGGAGTAGTTTTTGTTGTAGGAGCCGTTTTACGGCGTTTTCAAAAATTGGGGTTTTTACCCAACGTGAATGAAAATTCACTAGGAAGGTTGGAAAACACTTCCTAGGCTGTAGGAACCTTAAATATATGGTTAGATTGAATTTATGTGTTCATTTGAAATTTTTATAACCGTTGGAAGTTTGTTAGAATTTAGAGTTTTGATTGGAGATTTGAATCATTTAAAACCCGATGAAACTTTAGTTTAAGGCTATAGAATGGTAGAATGAACTGTTGCGAGTCCATCGATGCTAAGTTCATGATTTTTGGAGATCGTTTGACAATTTTAGTAAAATTTTACATGTTTCTAATAAATAGTGACGACGTGAACAGTGACATAAATAGTACTATGATCATATCCAGTGAATAAAATGGAATTAGAATCCAATGAAACTCTGGTTTGAGATCATAGAATCGTAGAGAACTGAATTTCGAACGTTTCAATGCTAAGATTGTGATTTTTGGATATGGTATGATATTTTTAGTAACTACATATATGGTTTTGGTGAGTAAAATTCACTGTCGTGACCTTCGCGAACGTGTAAAACCTCAATAAAATACCTGTTGAAGGTAGTAGAATGATAGAATGACTGATTTTTCACGTGTTGATGTGGACAGAATAATTTTAGGAATGTTCTAGATTTTTAATAAAATTGATATGCGTTCCAGTAGAAAAATAAACTGAGAATTAGTGAAAATATGAAATGAGAAATCTATTTTCACTGTTCTTTCTTGTGTAAATATCTAGATTGACCACAGAACCGGGATAGTAGTTTTTTCACCTGCTTATGAGCCCTAAATTGAATTGGAATCTAAATTCACAGATATAATATTTTTAGGTGGATCTTTATTTGAAGTGAGTTGAGAAATTAAAGATGTAAATATATATATGAATAAATGAAATTGAATTATGGAGTGGTTGTGACAGGTTGAAATAGTTGGATTTATGGATTTAAATTGGAGCTAGACTCGAAAGCGACGATGATTGAGTTTAAGTTGGAAAGTGTTGTACTGTGAGTATATTTTCTTGATTTTGGTTCTTATATGACATTTTATATATATGAACTGTTTGAATGTAAATATGCTATGCAGATATTGTTGCATTGTGTTTTAATTTGTATTCATAAATGATATTTTTAGCATTGGAGCATGTGAGACTTGCAAAGGCAAGTTGGTGTCATTTCGTTAGGAATTAGACTCGGATGAGTGTTATGCGTAACCTCATTGTCAGTAGGCCTGTCCTAACAAGGATTGAAGATCCTTGAAATGACTGTGAATTGGGTAATGAGAGGTTGTGGCTACCTTGTAACGACCATACAAGGGTTAGACCCGCTCTCTTGCCTTGAAGGAGGGAGATGGTAAATTTGTTTTATGAAACTGTGCATTGTTTTCTTGAAAACTCATGAAAATTATGTTGTTGACATGTATAATACATTCGTTGAATATGCATGTGTTTAATACTTGTTTGAAATGATTTGAAATGCCATATTTTTTAAATGTATATAATTTCCATATCAAGAAGTATATTCACTGAGCTGTTGGTTGCTCACTCCATTTCCTTCAATATTTCAGGTACAGAGTTAAAAGGAAAAGCACGAGAATAGATACGTGAATTAGAGTCTTATTTTGTTAATGTATTTGTATGCGAAGGAAATGGACTATATTTTCTTTAGTTTCAAATGAATATATATATATCACATCCTACACACACACACATATATATATATATTATCACATAGATGGGTTGTACATGGATTTTCATTTGAGATTTTTGGGTTAGACTATGCATGTGATGAAATGGGATGATCGTAAGTATCTATAATGTGAGAATTTGATGTGTGAATGAATGGAATGAATGATGGAATGATTATTTATATATATCTCTTTGATTTGATTTGTGGTATATTAGGAAAAAAAATTGTGAATTGTCCATTTTATGGGGAGCTGCTGTCGAAATTTCTAGAAATTTTGAAAAGGATTGTGAGATTATGTGAAGGCTGACAGTGTATTGTATACTGTATATGGGTATATATAGTGTATAATACATTATGTCGGTCATGACGCTAGCTTACGTCAAGGGCGTCGTGACACAATATCAGGTCTTTGTGAAAAACCTTGAGCTACAAGTCGTGTTGTATATCTTGTAATCTCATTTTTCTTTCGCACAAATACCCATTTAAAACCAACAGGTTTTACATTATTCGGTGGTTGAACAATTGGTCCAAATACTTCTTATTTTCTCAACAAGTTTAGTTCTATTTCAATTGCCTCTTTCCACTTTTGCTAATCATTTCTCTGTCGGCATTCATCCACAGTTAGTGGTTCAGGATCATCATCATTATAAACATCAGAAGATACATTGAATGCAAATATATTGTCTGGAACAATATTATTTTGATTCCATGTTTTTCCTGTATATATATAACTTATTGAGATCTCTTCATTTTCAGGCATTTTGTCCACTTCGGGGGGCAGTTGTTCTATATCATGTTCAAAGGGTACTTCTTTCTTTGATTGATCTTTTTCAATGGATACTTGTTCATGGAGTACTACTCTAGGAGTATATCTCTATTCATTTACTCGTTTCTTTTTCTTTCGAGGAATTGTATCCTTTAAGCCAACAGGCCTTCCACGCTTCAAGCGTTTTATTGATTCGTGTGTCATTGAATTAATAGCTTGCCCTTCAGAGACATCAACCCTTGCTGGAACATTTGCAGGTGGTATATGTGATTTCGTCACTTTCTTTATATTAGTAAATGCATCAGGTAATTCATTTGCAATTTTTTGCAAATGAATAATCTTTTGAACATCTAGTTCACATTGATTTGTGCATGGATCATAATGAGATAAAGTTGATGCATTCCAAGCAATTTTACGTCATTCTTTTGAAATTGGCTTTTTGTCTCCCCCTAATGGTGGAAAAATTGCATCATCAAATTGACAATTTGCAAAGCGGGCGATAAAAACATCACCCGTTAAAGGTTCAAGGTATCGTATAATAGATGAAGAATTAAAACCAACATAAATTCCAAGTCTTTGTTGAGGACCCATTTTTGTTCTATGAGTAGGTGTTACGGGGACGTATACTACACAACCAAAAGTTCTTAAGTGTGAAATATTTGGTTATTGACCTAATACAAACTGTAAAGGAGAATGCTCATGATAAGCAGTAGGTCGAATGTGAATTAAAGCCATTGCATGAATAACAACATGTCCTCAAGCAGAAGTTAGTAACTTCGTTCTCATTAGTAAGGGTTGAGTAATCAACTGAATACGCTTAATCAAAGATTCAGCCAAACCATTTTGAGTATGAGTATGAGGAACTGAATACTCAATATCAATCCCAACTGACATGCAATAATCAATAAAAGTTTGGGATGAAAATTCACCAGCATTATCAAGACAAATTGTCTTAATCGGATTACCTGGGAATTGAGCCGCCCTTAATCGAATTATTTGTGCAAAAAGCCTAGCAATGGCAATATTTCGGGTCGAAAGTAAGCAAACTTGTGACCATCTAGTCGATGCATCAATCAAGACCATAGAATAACGAAATGGTCCACAAGGTGGATGAATAGGTCCACATATATCCCCTAGAATTCGCTCTAGAAAAGTGGGAGATTCAACAACGAGCTTACTTGGAGATGGCTTAACAATTAATTTACCTTGTGAGCAAGCGACACAATTATATTCATTTGGCAAAAGAACCCTTTGATTCTTTAGTGGATGCCCATGAGAATTTTCTATTATTTGCCTTATCATTGAGGATCCTGGATAACCCAATCTATCATGCCAAATTATAAATGTTTTTGGATCACATAATTTTTTTGCTCATGGCAACATTTATTTCCACTTGCCTTATTATTGAAAAATATAATCCAGATGATAAAGCTGGGAGTTTTTCTAATATTTTCTTATTCCCCGTAGAAATTGAAGTAATATATAAATAATCTTCATTGCCTTCATTCATGGTATTTCTACGGATATCCTTAAAACTGAACAAATTTCTTCTTGATTCAAAAGAATATAAGGCATCATCAATATTTAATGTTGCTCCACTCAACAACATTGCACTTGCTCTTTTAGAGCCATCAATCATATTTGCAGTGCCTGATATTGTATTCATATTAGCTTTAACTAATTTTAGGTTCAAAAAATATCCTTTATCTCGAAGGATAGTATGTGTTGTTGCACAATCAGCAATGCACGCATCTCCTTTACTTAATTCAAAATTTGGGCATGCTTCATGAAGATCCATCTATCATAGTATAAACAAATATATATATATATATATAAGATTCATCTAAAAAAACAAAGACATTTTATTAACAAGAAAAAAAAACATATTATATTAAAAAAAACATTTCATTACATAATACTTTTATTAAAAAAAAAAATCATGCTATTCAGTTAACATTTCCCTCATTGATATATTGTCCACTGGAATCTTTCAGAAAATCTGAAATATCAAAATATGTCATGTCCACAGTGGTATCTCCATTATAAAAGTTCTTGTTCAAACTTTTCTCTGCATCAATCAAATTCATTTCGACCTTTTTGCCTTTATCTTTAATTGGGCTAATAAAGGTCAACCAAGTGTTTGGATGTACGACAAGTACAGTGCCAATGCCCTTTTATTCCACATCTCTAACATGTATTCACATGGTCTTTTGTAGGTTTATTCTGAAAACCTTTTTCCTTTTCCATGTCTTGCATCATTTTTTTCCAATTCTTTTGGAAATTATGACCACCATGATATCGATGATTATTTCTACTGCAGCCTCTGTCATACCCTTTTTCTCGTCTATTATGACGATTATGTCCATGTCCATATTTATGATCCTGAACTGAGGCAACATTCACTTCAGAATGATGAGAATGATGATTTTTCATCAATAACTCATTATTTTGCTCTGCCACCAAAAGGCATGAAATCAATTCAGAATACTTAGTGAATCGAAGCTGTCACACCCCAGTACACAGCACACCGCAGTGTCTAGTACCCCCGGGATGTGATGGGTACGCATACCCCAGCCATAGTACCACATAATATTGTCATATCGCCATGTAGCAACCCAACCGCAGCTGGTCTACATCGAAACGATTATTTGTCCCTACTATTCCCTCATAAATAGTAAAGGGCCTCCCCCAAGTTCGAACTCGCAACCTTCTTTAAGGAGTTAGAATTCGCAACTTGAGTAACCACTGTTCACTATTCACTGTGCACTATTATGCACTATTCACTATTCACTATTCATTACTATTCATCCGAAAGATGTAAATTGTATTAAAATTGTCAAACGGTCTCCAAAACGCATGAAATCGAATCTAACCACAGATTCGGAGTCCCGACAATCCAGGGAGTGTTTTTCTACCTTCCTAGCGGGTTTTCATTCACGTTGGGGTCAAAACCCTAATTTGTTAAAACGCCGTAAAATGTTACATCTAGCTTAGATAGTAATTTTACGAAGAAATAGAGGAAAAATCACTCACCACAGGTCCGGATTCGCACGTTTCCCCCTTTTTCTTCTTCTCCTTCTCTCTGTCCGCTCCTTCTTCTGCAACGTTTCTTTCTTTCTTTCTTTTTCTTTCTTTTTTTTTCATTCAGCACATCATTTAATGATTTACTGTTCCGTGAACAGTACATGAACAGTAACTTAATTTGTCTTTTTTCAAGTACTGTTCATTCTTTTATTTTCTTTTATATCTTTTTATTCGTTCTTCTTCTATACACTCAATCCACATATTTAAGTAACCAACCATACACACGTATATTTGTCTTTTTTCTTCATACACTCAATCATACACACGTATATTTGATAATAAACTATATAACTGATATATGGCTAGTAACTACCCAATAACAACGAAATGCAAAGCTTATGAGCTTGTGGCAAAGTTGTAATGTGAGAAAGACAGAGGCTTGAATCATTGATAGGTAAAAGGTGAACTAAGTAATGTACGGAAATGTTGGGGCAATAATATGAAATTGAAGATAAGTGAAACATTGAGTAAGGTTGAGATGTTGGCAGTATTGGGTCAGTTACTAACCCAATAAAAATGGGAAAAAGAAAAGTGATGTTAACGAATTATGAAAACCAGAATTGGTTTCCATTGCCTGAGCAGGAGTCACAAACTACGTACATTATATCTCGACCTATGATTGTCGATTATCAATCTGAGACAAAAAAAAAGACACGGGATGTGTTAATGTCCAGTTAGTCTATATGGAATGCCCCAATAATTTTTATCAATGTGACTCCACCAGATTGTAGAGAATAAATTAAAGACCAGATCCAAAGATTAGTACGACGTTGTTAACATGTATGATCAACATTTTGGTATTGTGTATATTCTGATGTAATGTTGGATCTACCTGGTCCTTTATCTCTGGTGATATGGTATCTTCTGTTCGTATTGCTGGTGTTAACAATTTCACCACAGCTTTGGCTAACCGGAAAGTTATAGGCTGCCTCACAACTTGCACCTATATTGATAACCCAACAATTATCAAACCTGCCATATAGGATCCCAAAATTTATTCTAGATCCTTATCATTCTCAGAATATCGTGATCATTCCAAAAATAAACTATACCAGTCTAATTCATGTTTGTTTTTAGGGTTAGGCATGTCCTTCTCAGTGTGATATGTACTCTCAGATTGGTTGACAGATTGAGAGAGTGACTGTGATGCTTGCGAGCATGCTCGGGTCTGGTATACTTGAATTTGGTGGAAGTTGGAAGAAATATTTTATTTGTATAAACTTGTGTGTATAACCAACTATTATAATAGCATAATGATGGCACTCTCAAGGTTTGATAATAAGCCTTATAGATCTCCAACTTGTTGATTTGAAAGTATGGAGTTATTGTTATTGGTGAGTGTATGAAGAAAAAAGACAAATATACGTGTGTATGGTTGGTTACTTAAATATGTGGATTGAGTGTATAGAAGAAGAACGAATAAAAAGATATAAAAGAAAATAAAAGAATGAACAGTACTTGAAAAAAGACAAATTAAGTTACTGTTCATGTACTGTTCACGGAACAGTAAATCATTAAATGATGTGCTGAATGAAAAAAAAAAAAAAAAAAAAGAAAGAAAGAAAGAAAGAAACGTTGCAGAAGAAGGAGCGGACAGAGAGAAGAAGGAGAAGAAGAAAAAGGGGGAAACGTGCGAATTCGGACCCGTGGTGAGTGATTTTTCCTCTATTTCTTCGTAAAATTACCATCTAAGCTAGATGTAACCTTTCTAGCGGACTAATTTTGACTGTGGGAGCCGTTTTACGGCGTTTTAACAAATTGGGGTTTTGACCCCAACGTGAATGAAAACCCGCTAGGAAGGTAGAAAAATACTCCCTGGATTGTCGGGACTCCGAATCTGTGGTTAGATTCGATTTCATGCGTTTTGGAGACCGTTTGACAATTTTAATACAATTTACATCTTTCGGATGAATAGTAATGAATAGTGAATAGTGAATAGTGCATAATAGTGCACAGTGAACAATGAACAGTGCACAGTAAATAGTGTACAGTAAATAGTACGTTGTGCCGGTCATGACGTCAGCTTACGTCAGGGGCGTCGTGATAATATTGGTATCAGAGCCTAAGTTTAAAATTCGTAAAAAGATTAAAAACTTTATGATATTATGATTGATTGTATGGGTATATATATATGGGTAGTCCTATTATGTTGAGCCTAATCCACTATGTTATCTTGCATGAGAATCACCTGTGTCGGTGAACTCTAGATGTGGAAAAGACCAGTCAAGATTAACAATGGAAAGTGCTGATCAAGAAAGGATCAGAAGGCTGAACTAAGTAATGTAATGTCACGACGCCCCTGACGTAAGCTGACGTCATGACCGGCACAGCGTACTATACACTATACATATCCATATACAGTATATAATACACTGTCAGCCTTCACGTACTCTCACAAACCTTCCCAAAATGTACAATAATTTTATTTTTTATTTTTTTTTGTATATACCACAAATCAAATCCCATAACCATTCCATTCATTCACACATCAAATTATCATTTCCTCATCCAATATAAATATATGCCCACACATCCCATCTAGATGATAATACATATATCTATAATGTGTGATAATTATACATATCAAATAACAAAAGCTATTTCCTCCAAGCAGACATACACGTACCAGACCAAGGTTCACGTGAGTATCACTCACGGAGTTTTCCTTTTCCCTTTGACTCAATACCTGAAATATTGGAGGAAATGAGGTGAGCAATCAACAGCTCAGTGAATATAGTTCTTGAGATGGCAATTATATACATTTATAGAAATATGACATTTAAAATTATTTCAAACACTTATTCAACACATGCATCATTCAACGAATATATTGTACATGTAACACCCCGTAAATTTAATTAAATACGTACGTTGACGTACACGTATATCGAGATGTATAATACACGTATTTTATATGTATGAGCTAAATATATGCTTGATAATATACGTATTTGATACGTAGGAGCTAAATAAATGCGTGTATGATTAGTAAATAATTATGAAATAAAGATGATATGGGATCATCCTATATGGGTGTTTACAAGTTAAAAAAATTGAAGTTGAATTAAATTGATTAATTCATGGGGTTGGATAATTAAATATGTGGATCGAAGTATGATTTAATGAATTATGAATAGTATGATTGAATGAATGAAAGTGAATGAATGAATTAAGATGGGGGAAGTTTGTTTGTTAAATGGCATGAGGAGTATGGGATCAAAAGAATAAAAAAAAATAAAAATAAAAATAAATGCTTTAGTTGGTTCCAACGTGGGACAACAACCAAATAAAAAAAAAAATAAAAAAATGATGAAATGAAATGAAATGAAATGAAACAAAAGAATGAGAAGAAGTTGCAGAATAGAAAAGAAAGAAGCAGAGAGGAAGACGGAGAAGAAGGAGAAGAAGAAGAAGGGGAAGCGTGCGATTCGAACGAAATTCGGACCGTCGGTAAGTAATTTTCACGTTTTTTCTTCGTAAAATTACTATCTAAGCTATTCTAGCGGAGAAATTTTGACTGTAGGAGCCGTTTTACGGCGTTTTGCCAAATTTAGGTTTTGACCCCAACGTGAATGAAAACCTGCTAGAAAGGTAGAAAAATACTCCCTGGATTGTTAGAAACCCGAATATGTGGTTAGATTGAATTTTATGATTTTTGGCGCCGTTGGACAATTTTAATACAATATACATCTTTCGGAGGAATAGTAAAAATAAATGGTAATAGTAAATAGTAAATGTGAATAGTGAATAGTGAAAATGAATAGTGAAAATGAATAGTAAATAGTGAATAGTGAATAGTGAAAATGAATAGTGAATAGTAATAGTGAATAGTAAATAGTAATAGTGAATAGTGAAAGTAAATAGTGAAAGTAAATAGTGAAAATGAATAGTATTGTGAACAGTGATGTGCATCCAATGAAACTCCGGTTTGAGATCACAGAATCATAGAGAACTGAATTCCGGACGTTTCGATGCTAAAATTGTGATTTTTGGATATGAGGTGATAGTTTTAGTAACTTAGTATATGATGTCGTGAAAATCTATTTTCACTGTTCTTTCTTTTGAAAATATCTAGATTGACCACAGAAACGAGATAGTAGTTTCTTCAACTGCTTATGAGTCCTAAATGGATTTATTATTCGTGATTTGAAGTGAGTTGAGAAATGAAAGATGTAAATAGATATGAATACAAGAAATTGAATTATGGAGTGATTATGACAGGTTAAATTCGTTGGATTTAACTTGGAGCTGGACTCGAAAGCGACGATGATTGGGTTTAAGTTGAACGTGTTGTACTGTGAGTATAGTTTTCTTGATTTGGTTCTTGTATGGCATTGTATGCATATAAACTGTTTGATTGTACGCATGTGATATTATATATAAGGCATTGAGTTTTATGGATCATGCAAACTAATTTTAGCATTGGAGTTTGTAATGATGAGGCTTTGCGATTCCTCATTGTCATTTCGTTAGGTCTGTCCTAACAAGGGTTGCGATCCTTGAAATGACTGTTACTTGGGTAATGAGATGTTGTGGCTACCTTGTATTGGCCATACAAGGGTTAGACCCGCTCTCGTGCCTTGCGGAGGAGGGAGATTGTGTGTATTGGGTCATGAGAAGTTGTGTCTACCTTGTACGACCATACAAGGGTTAGACCCGCTCTCTTGCCTTGCGGAGGAGGGAGATTTTGCATTATGATATTGAAAATCATGCAATTTATGTTGTTGGCATGTATAATATATTTGTTGAATGATGCATGTGTTGAATAAGTGTTTGAAATGATTTTAAATGTCATATTTCTCTAAATGCATATAATTGTCATCTCAAGAACTATATTCACTGAGCTGTTGTTTGCTCACCCCATTTCCTCCAATCTTTCAGGTATTGAGTCGAAGGGAAAAGAAACTTGTCTGGTATGTGTATGTATGCTTGGAGGAAATAAATATTATTTATGTTATTTTGATATGTATAATTATCACACACGATATATATGTAATATCACCTAGATGGGTTGTGTGGTAAGATTATATAATGCTTGGGATGATGAAATGAGATGATCATAGATATTTAGTTGGTGAGAATTTCATTTGTGGAATGAATGGAATCAATGTGAATGGAATGATCATCTTTATATATATGGAATTTGATTTGATGTGTGGTATAAAAAAAAAAAAAATATTCTGTACATTTTGGGAATGTTTGTGAGAGTACGCGAAGGCTGACAGTGTATTATATACCGTATATGGGTTTGTACAGTGTATAGTACGCTGTGCCGGTCATGACGTCAGCCTACGTCAGGGACGTCGTGACAATATTGGTATCAGAGACTTAAGTTTAAAATTCTTAAAAAGATAAAAGCTTTATGATATTATGATTGTTTGTATGGGTATACATATGGGTAGTCCTATTATGTGGAGCCTAATCCAATAGGTTATCTTGACTGAGAATCACCTGTGTCGGTGAATTTCATATTTGGAAACGAATAGTCAAGATTAACAATGGAAATTGCTGATCAGGAAAGAATCAGAAGGCTGAAAGAAAAAGAACTGGATGTAATCCAGTGAGAATAAATTATATAGCTTATATATGGCTAGTAACTACCCAACAACAACGAAATGCATAGCTTATGAGCTTGTGGCAAAGTTGCAATGTGAGGAAGATAGAAGCTTGAACCATTGATAGCTGATGTGGATGCTAAGGGTGTAAGTATTTCTATAAAAACATATATAGTTAAGAGGAATGAAAAGAGATGTGAAAGTTATGGAAACTTTCAGGAGAAGAGACTCTCCTATCTTAACTGGCAGTCTGATAGTAGACGGAATAAAGAATTTGCGACTTTGAGTGGAGACCATCTTAGAGAATGATTAAGTCCCTGAAAATGATAAAGCAAGTTAGCTAAGTTTAAGCTAACTGATGATAAGAGATTATAGAAATTTGGTTAAGGACTCCTGAGATGATTAAGGAATGAGATAAGGATCTAGAATAAATTTTGGAATGCAGGTTTGATAATTGTTGGGTTAAAAATATATGTGCAAGTTGTGAGACAGCCTATAAATTTCGGGTCAGCCAAAACTGTTGTGAAATTGTCAACCCTAGCAATATTAGTGATATAACTTGTACCGCCATTTGAAGCCGAGTCATCAACACCAGTGTTAGGTACAAGGCGAAATAAGTATTGTAAGGAAATGTTGGGGCAAAAATATGAACTTGAAGATAAGTGAAACATTGAGTAAGGTTGAGATTTTGGCAGTATTGGGTCAGGTACTAATCCAATAATAATGGGAAAAAGGGAAGTGATGTTAACGAATTATGAAAACCATAAGTGGTTTTCATTGCCTGAGCAGGAGTCACAGACTGAGTAAATTGTATCTCGACCTGCAATTGTTTATGATCAATCTGAAGAATAATAGAAAAAAAAAAAAAAAAAAAAAGATGTGTTACTTTCAAGTTAGTCGATATGGAATGCCCCAATATGTTTTATTAATGTGACTCCACCAGAGTTTAGTGAATCAATTAAAGTAAATACAAGACTAGATCCAAAGATTCGTAAGACGTTGATCACAGGTATGATCAACATTTTGTTATTGTGTATATTCTGATGTATTGTTGGATCTACTTGGTCTTTTATCTCTGGTGATATGGTAGACAGATGGTATTAGTTTAGATTATCATAAGGCATCATTGATTGTGAGTATGCCTACAGGAGGAAAAAAAAAAAAAATCTACCTTGATATGGTTAGCAAATAATAGGTGGAATAAATAGGAGGGTCATCACGTATTTATGGACTTTAAAATATGAAATTTTTGGAATTGGATGCTTGGTGGATATGATTGGCTGGTCACCCCTCATGCCAGGTGGACCGTCTCTCCGAAAAGAAGTAATATTCTGAATAAGTGGGAAATTCTCATTTTGAATCTCGAGGAATTTATACCCTCAAAATCTTCGATCTAAGATAAGCTAGTTATTGACGAGGACATGGAGAATATGGCTAGTACAAAGCCATTTAGAGTAACATAATAAGGCATGCAGTTGATTTAAAATTCCTGTGGTGAGCAGGTATATTGGTGTATTCTCTGATGAATTATTCAAATTGCCACCTGGACAGGAGATTGATAGCATAGAACACTGATGCCAGTCTAATAGGCATCTTCATTCCTTCATATAAAGAGTACCTGAGGAATTGTGAGGATTAAATGTAAGTACATGTGTTAATGGAAAAAAAAAAAGAAAAAGAAAAAGAAAAAAAGATTGATTATCTTTGATATGCCACCTTAGAGAGCATTTGTGATGGAAATAAGGTATAGTGAAATATGTTTAAGTATGAATTACGGTTAACTGAGCAGGGTGACAACAAAGAATGAATATCCTTTACCATGGATAGATGGTCGAATTCGATTACCAAATTTTCGTTAAGATCATTTGGAGATCTAGCACCATCAGATAAGAATTCGAGGAAAGGATGTAATGCAGACTGTTGTAAGACAAGATATGGGTAATATGAAATGTTGGTATCCTTGATTAATGTGTCAATCACGTTATAGGATTGATGCAATGGGTATATGAACCATATCTTGAGTACATAGTCTTCGATGATGATATATGAAATTGTCCCAAGAAAAATGAGAGGAGCATGAATAGCACCTCGGAATTATCTTGTAGTCACTGAGAGAGCACCGATGGAGTGCCAAGCCCGGTGAATATGAGTTTTGAATATAAAGGAGATGTGAATTTTTGGATCACGTGACTAGTATAAATAGTATCTTCAAGGATGCTGGGAATGTTAAAGTGATCATAGAACTATTAAAACTGATTTAAATGATGGAAATCAGAATTTATCTGGTCTTAGTAGTATGTTATAGAAAGTGCGTGGAAAGATCCTTGAAGCTATCTGTTCCACTCACGAAACGAAGCCAGATGAATGCTCTAAAATGTGTTGACCGTTGTGCATGGGGAAGCTCTCACAGTATTAAATGTGTGACTAGTTTCAGAACCTGGAAGTAATTGTGATTGATGAATATCACGTCCAGATCTGGGTTGTGGATTGATACAAAAGAATATATTAATTACTTGTGTCTCCATATATTTCGCGAATAACTATCCTGAGAGTGTCTAGTACTTTGTTGGTAGTTATTTTGACATAATGAGAGCATTGCCTCTATAATAAAAAGGTTACACTATTTTCAGATTTTAAGAGTCTGAAGTAATTATTTGAACGGAAAGAAACTGAATATGAAGTAATAAATGTGGCAGTAATTCCCGAAGGATTTGATTTTATATTGACTTATTATCCTGGGAAAGGCCAATATGTTGCTGAGGCATTGAGCAGGAAACAGGCTGAAACTGGAGTAGTAACTATCAGTGAGGCCATAAATGGAGATTGTTGTGAGTGAGAGGTACAGTTATGAGTGTACTCTCTGTTACTCCATGAGTTGATATTTGTGCTCGGATGCATGTTCAGCTGATTGATACTCATATTCATAGAGTAAGATTTATGATGAGACGAGTATGATATCAGTATGAAAGATTATGAAATTGGTAATATAGATTGTGTTAAAGGAAGATGGGATTCAAATGGTATTTTATGGGATATGGGTAGAAATGATACCAGTTGGATAACCATTATTAGTGGACTGGTAAGTCTATATATTCTTCTAATAAACACCAGAATTCTATTGATAGACTGAGCAGATTGTATATGTGTGAGATAGGGAGATTTGATGGGAGTACTCAGATATTTGTCATGTCGGATTAAGATCCGAAGATTGTGTCGAGATCTGATATATGATGCAGACTCGTTTTGGTACTCATCTCCTTCTCAGTGTGATATTTTACTCTCAGACTGGTTGACAGACTGAGAGAGTGACTTTGATGCTTGTGGGCATGCTCAGGTCTGATATACTTGAATTTTGGTGGAAGTTGGAAGAAATGTTGTATTTGTGTAAACTTATGTGTCTAAACAACTATGATAATAACATAATGATGGCACTCTAAAGGTTTAATAATAAGCCTTATAGATCTCCAACTTGAAAGTGTGGAGTTATTGTTATTGGTGCCAGAGGATATTAGTACATACCCAAGGTTTGTATATCGACCTTGAAATGTATTGTGGCTGACTCAGTTTTGTTAAGGGTCTTACCACAGAAAAGCCAAATGAGATTTGGAATGAAAAGAAAGCTCGCACCGCAATTTGTTGGACCATTAAAGACCCTTGATGGGATAGGTCCATTGATTTACCGATTTGCTCTATTGTCACAGTTGATAAGTGTACGGAAGAATGTTTATATATTGATGTTGAAGACATGTCATTCAGATTCCATATATTGTATGGATGTAACTCAACTCTAAGTTGGGGAGGATACCATGTATCAAAAAGAGCAAACATGGGAGCTAAATTATAAAATGCGGGAGCAGTTTTCTGGAATTGAGTATCACTTGAGGAATAGTCCTTAAGTCTAAATTTCGAGGACGAAATTCCTTAAGTTGGGGAGATTGTAACACCCCGTAAATTTAATTAAATACGTACGTTGACGTACACGTATATCGAGATGTATAATACACGTATTTTATATGTATGAGCTAAATATATGCTTGATAATATACGTATTTGATACGTAGGAGCTAAATAAATGCGTGTATGATTAGTAAATAATTATGAAATAAAGATGATATGGGATCATCCTATATGGGTGTTTACAAGTTAAAAAAATTGAAGTTGAATTAAATTGATTAATTCATGGGGTTGGATAATTAAATATGTGGATCGAAGTATGATTTAATGAATTATGAATAGTATGATTGAATGAATGAAAGTGAATGAATGAATTAAGATGGGGGAAGTTTGTTTGTTAAATGGCATGAGGAGTATGGGATCAAAAGAATAAAAAAAAATAAAATAAAAATAAATGCTTTAGTTGGTTCCAACGTGGGACAACAACCAAATAAAAAAAAAAAAAAAAATGATGAAATGAAATGAAATGAAATGAAACAAAAGAATGAGAAGAAGTTGCAGAATAGAAAAGAAAGAAGCAGAGAGGAAGACGGAGAAGAAGGAGAAGAAGAAGAAGGGGAAGCG
The DNA here is from genome assembly GCA_035771175.1 of Paratinospora sagittata. Lineage (NCBI taxonomy): Eukaryota > Viridiplantae > Streptophyta > Magnoliopsida > Ranunculales > Menispermaceae > Paratinospora > Paratinospora sagittata. The sequence goes on along the minus strand of CM069589.1, from coordinate 42,712,042 downwards.
TGCGATTCGAACGAAATTCGGACCGTCGGTAAGTAATTTTCACGCTTTTTCTTCGTAAAATTACTATCTAAGCTATTCTAGCGGAGAAATTTTGACTGTAGGAGCCGTTTTACGGCGTTTTGCCAAATTTAGGTTTTGACCCCAACGTGAATAAAAACCTGCTAGAAAGGTAGAAAAATACTCCCTGGATTGTTAGAAACCCGAATATGTGGTTAGATTGAATTTTATGATTTTTGGCGCCGTTGGACAATTTTAATACAATATACATCTTTCGGAGGAATAGTAAAAATAAATGGTAATAGTAAATAGTAAATGTGAATAGTGAATAGTGAATAGTGAATAGTGAAAATGAATAGTGAATAGTAATAGTGAATAGTAAATAGTAATAGTGAATAGTGAAAGTAAATAGTGAAAGTAAATAGTGAAAATGAATAGTATTGTGAACAGTGATGTGCATCCAATGAAACTCCGGTTTGAGATCACAGAATCATAGAGAACTGAATTCCGGACGTTTCGATGCTAAAATTGTGATTTTTGGATATGAGGTGATAGTTTTAGTAACTTAGTATATGGTGTCGTGAAAATCTATTTTCACTGTTCTTTCTTTTGAAAATATCTAGATTGACCACAGAAACGAGATAGTAGTTTCTTCAACTGCTTATGAGTCCTAAATGGATTTATTATTCGTGATTTGAAGTGAGTTGAGAAATGAAAGATGTAAATAGATATGAATACAAGAAATTGAATTATGGAGTGATTATGACAGGTTAAATTCGTTGGATTTAACTTGGAGCTGGACTCGAAAGCGACGATGATTGGGTTTAAGTTGAACGTGTTGTACTGTGAGTATAGTTTTCTTGATTTGGTTCTTGTATGGCATTGTATGCATATAAACTGTTTGATTGTACGCATGTGATATTATATATAAGGCATTGAGTTTTATGGATCATGCAAACTAATTTTAGCATTGGAGTTTGTAATGATGAGGCTTTGCGATTCCTCATTGTCATTTCGTTAGGTCTGTCCTAACAAGGGTTGCGATCCTTGAAATGACTGTTACTTGGGTAATGAGATGTTGTGGCTACCTTGTATTGGCCATACAAGGGTTAGACCCGCTCTCGTGCCTTGCGGAGGAGGGAGATTGTGTGTATTGGGTCATGAGAAGTTGTGTCTACCTTGTACGACCATACAAGGGTTAGACCCGCTCTCTTGCCTTGCGGAGGAGGGAGATTTTGCATTATGATATTGAAAATCATGCAATTTATGTTGTTGGCATGTATAATATATTTGTTGAATGATGCATGTGTTGAATAAGTGTTTGAAATGATTTTAAATGTCATATTTCTCTAAATGCATATAATTGTCATCTCAAGAACTATATTCACTGAGCTGTTGTTTGCTCACCCCATTTCCTCCAATCTTTCAGGTATTGAGTCGAAGGGAAAAGAAACTTGTCTGGTATGTGTATGTATGCTTGGAGGAAATAAATATTATTTATGTTATTTTGATATGTATAATTATCACACACGATATATATGTAATATCACCTAGATGGGTTGTGTGGTAAGATTATATAATGCTTGGGATGATGAAATGAGATGATCATAGATATTTAGTTGGTGAGAATTTCATTTGTGGAATGAATGGAATCAATGTGAATGGAATGATCATCTTTATATATATGGAATTTGATTTGATGTGTGGTATAAAAAAAAAAAAAATATTCTGTACATTTTGGGAATGTTTGTGAGAGTACGCGAAGGCTGACAGTGTATTATATACCGTATATGGGTTTGTACAGTGTATAGTACGCTGTGCCGGTCATGACGTCAGCCTACGTCAGGGACGTCGTGACAGTACATGTCAACAACATAACTTTGCATGATTTTCAATAACACAATGCACAATCTCCCTCCTCCGCAAGGCAAGAGAGCGGGTCTATCCCTTGTATGGCCGTACAAGGTAGACACAGCTTCTTATTACCCAATTTCCAGTCATTTCAAGGATCGCAATCCTTGTTAGGACAGACCTACTGACAATGAGGACTCGCAAAACCTCATCCGGGTCTAATTCCTAACGAAATGACGATGAGGAATCGCAAAGCCTCATCATTACAAACTCCAATTGCTAAAAACAGTTTACATGATCCATAAAACTCAATGCATTATATATATAGATATAACATGCATACAATCAAACATTTTATACGAGTACAATGTCATACAAGAACCAAATCAAGGAAACTATACTCACAGTACAACACGTTCAACTTAAACCCAATCATCGTCGCTTTCGAGTCCAGCTCCAAGTTAAATCCAACGAATTTAACCTGTCATAATCACTCCATAATTCAATTTCTTGTATTCATATTTATTTACATCTTTCATTTCGCAACTCACTTCAAATCACGAATAATAAATCCATTTAGGACTCATAAGCAGTTGAAGAAACTACTATCTCGTTTCTGTGGTCAATTTAGATATTTCCACAAGAAAGAACAGTGAAAATAGATTTCCGAATCATATTTTCACGACACCATATACTTAATTACTAAAACTATCAAAGCATATCTACATACCATGTTCTAACGTCCGGAATGCAGTTCTTCACGATTCTATAAACTCAAACCGGCGTTTCATTGGGTTCACATCACTGGTCACATCGCTATGCACAGTAACTGATCAATGTTCACTATTCACATTCACCGTACACTATTTACTATTCACTATTCACTATTCACTATGCCTTATTCACTGTTCACTGTGCACTATTCACTATTTACTGTACACTGTTTACTTTTACTATTTACTATTCACTGTACACTATTCACTATTATTAAATACACAAGGTTGGTATATAGGCCTTGAAATGCATTGTGGCTGACTTAGTTTTGCTAAGGGTCTTACCACAGAAAGGTCAAATGAGATTTGGAATGAAAAGAAAGCTCGCACCGCGATTTGTTTGACCAGTAGAAATCCTTGATAGGATAGGTCCATTGGCTTACCGATTTGCTCTACTGTCACAGTTGAGAAGTGTGCAGAATAGTGTCTATCTATTGATGTTGAGGAAATATCATTCAGATTCCATAAATTGTATGGATGTAACTCAACTCTAAGTTGGGGAGGATACTACGTATCAAGAAGAGCAAACATGGGAGCTGAAATATAAAATGCGGAAGCAGTTTTAGCTCATACGTATAAAATACGTGTATGATCAAGCGTATATTGAGCTCCTACGTATAAAATACGTATATTATACATCTCGATATACGTGTACGTCAACGTATGTATTTAATTAAATTTACGGGGTGTTACAGAAGCTCTCGATATTGTTGCTGCAAGAGCACATTCGAGGCATGCAATGTAGTAAAAGTATTTTCTAACATATCTTCTTTAGTTATTTTCTCTCCACATAGCTTCAACTGAGAACTAATTTTGAACAACGCAGAGTTATATTCTGTGGCGACCCCGCACCCCGGACCACCAACCCCGCAGGGAATGGCGTGCGGAATGCCGGGGCAGGACGCCCGACGTAAGCATCTCCGACCACTCCTCAACTCCCGTGAGGTGGTTGAGACTCTACGAGCCTTATCTCAAACAACGACATAATATCAAAAGGTACTAAACAAAACTACCTACCGTATTAATCATCAAGGACAAGAGATAATCCATAAAAATGAACCATAAATAAAATCATAATCCCTACAGTCCATTAAAATTGACATACACATAAAGTCCAAAATTGTGGGTACAAATAAAAACCGTTATATGCCCACATGGTCTATCTAACAAGTCTCAACTCACCCATACTACAATGTGGTAAGTGTTATAATTACATAATCCAAAATATAATACTTTATAATTTAAAACACAGTTCAATCAAAATGCCTCTCAACTCACATCGAGGCCTTGGATTCTCTCGCAGGCAAGGCCCTCAAGATATGACTACTCCTTTGCCCTTATTCGGGACAGAATGACCTGAAAGAGGAAAATGAGGGTGAGCCAACGGTGCCCAGTGAATAGAATTCAAATATGCTATCAATACTCATCAATAAATATCATGTATGCATGTCAATGTGTAGCATGATTAAAAGCTCATAACATATAGATATCAAGCATTTATAATAAGTTCGATGCAAGTAAAAGCTTATCAATTTGGATCCACATTCCACATGCATTGGGTTACTAGTGCACGTCTATTTCACCGTACCGTTGACCCCAATCATGTTTATTTGGGGTTACTAGTCTATTTTACCGTACCGTTGACCCCAATCATTTCCTTTCCTAAAACCCTCCTATGACAAGGTTAAGTCCCCCTATTAGCCAGATAGATGGGCCCAACCAAAGTCATAAGGTTTTCTCAAATCAATGCATTATTCAAAACATTAGAACACATTCATGCTTTCAACATACAATATATATAAGTGATATGATGACATAAATGATATAATCATAAATGAATTCTACTCACAACCAAGCCTCGCGAGAGTATTTAACCACACACGACCACCAAACCGAATCAACCCAATCAAGATCCTGAAACATACATCAATATCCTACCATACATCAATTTCTATGCTCAATCACATAGACATTAAACATCAACCCTAAATCAGCCCACATATAAACAATAGGCCTAAATTTCATCTAATCCCATCATTCAACTCAAATCACATGACTTAGGCCTCTAATACATAGTTCTCATTCATAAACCATTCTATTAATCAAAAATACTGATTTTCAATTCCTTAGGCATAAACATGCCCAAATTGGGTCACTTGATCACAAGTAGGCCTAACCCATGATATGGTCACAACCACCAAATTAGTAGCATAATCAACCCTAATCATGCTTAATTAAACATAAGTTGCATCAATTCAATGATTCTAGGCCAAAAGCATCAAAAGCCCTAAAATATGAAAATTTTCATACTTAGGCCATATTGCCGATTTACATTAGGTCACCATGTTCAGCCATGTATATCACTGATTTTGCATCATGGGTTCATCAACAATGGCAACTAGGTCAACATAGTTGACATGCAAGCTATTTGGAAAGGTCTAAGTTCATATTTTAAATTTAAGTCTAATACAAGCAACCCTACTAATTTTTCATTTAATATTCTGTTCAGATGTATCAATCTACCAACAAAAATATGTAATCACAAAATCAACCGTACAGATTGAAGTATGTGAAGAAACAAACCTTCTGTACAAATATCAGCCCAATCCAACGGTGGACCGAAAAGATAAATATATTTGATGAACAAGTCTCTAATTAGACAATTTTTCCTTTCCAGCTGCAAATACTCAAACTCAGATGACTATATCACACAAAATGCTAAACGCATAAAAAACTCCACCGTTCCGAATACAGAAATATCAGTTAAAAACTACATACCCAAATTTGATATCCATCCAACGGTAGATTGAGGAGATCTAAAAGTTTGAACGAAATGGCACAAGAAATCCAGACTTTCCGACCAGCTTTGTTTGAGAGGTTAGATCTCTCAAACGAATCCTCTAATCAAGATCTCTACCGTTCAGAATGGAGAAATATCATTTGTACACTACATACCCAAATTTTATATCCATCCAACGGTAGATTAAGGAGATCTAGAAGTTTGAACGAAACGGCGCGAAAAATCCAGACTTTCCGACCAGCTTTGTTTGAGAGGTTAGATCTCTTAGACGAAACCTCTGATCAAGATCTCCACCGACAAGAATGAATAACCATAAGCTACGAACTTGTTGAAAAATTTTGAGCTCAATCTGACCATATATCACAAAGATCCCGCTCTTTGATAAAAATATCGCAGAGATCTTCCTCCTGCAACTCCCTCCTTTCTCTTCTTCTTTTCTTTCTCTTATTTTCTTTCTCTTCTTTTTTTCCTTTCTCTCCACTCACCTCTTTCTAGCACTTCCTTGATTCCCTCCTTGATTCTCTCCTTGATTCCCTCCTTGATTCTCTCCTTGATTCTCTCATTGATTCCCTCCACTCATTCTAGCACTTCCTTGAAGAAGAGAAGTGGGCATGGGACACTTGTCCACTTTCATGCACCAACCTTCACATGTGTTGGTCTCTTACTACCCATACCAACCACATGTACTTTAACCAATCTCATGCTTCCATGTATTTTAAATGTCCAATCCATTTAATACACCAAATTTTCATTCTCATTTATCCTTTTATTCAATCAATCCTAACTCATATCAATTCATGGTTTAATGGGCCCATGCATAAATAATAACATATGCATTATAATTTAATTTAACATGACCCATATACAATTTATGATACACATATTTATATACATTATCAAGCATCAATTATACAAACATTAAACAACCATCAAACAAACACCAAACATATCAAGGCAACGCATAGAGTTTGGGCAAAGTGCAATTGGGTTATGGGCTAGATGAAATAATTTTCGGGGCGTCACATATTCCCTGACTGTTTTGAAGTCTTGCAACCTCAAATGCATTCACTCATAATGAGCTTTTGGCAAAATAATTGTCTTTTGATGGTCAAACCTTTCTTTTAAATTATTCCAAAGGATGAAAGGGTCTTTAACAGTGAGATATTCACTTTTCAAGCCTTCATAGAGATGGTGCCGAAGGAATATTAAAGTCATCTCACGATCTTGTATGGATGCTTGATTTTCTTCTTTAATTGTATCGCCCAAAATTTTTGGCATCCAAGTGAATCTCAGCATCGAGGATCCATGACAAATAATTGTTGCCCGAAATGTTAAGTGCATCAAATTCAAGTTTCGTAATATTTGACATATCTAAACAAAAAAATATATTGATAAGTTCTAATCAAAATATATTATTTATAGTTGTATCCATGATGGATCATTTATTTTCATAAAATTCATAAGATGAGTATTAGTATGCAAAGAAATAGTCATATATATATATTTTATTCAATCCTTTTTTTTTCTATGCTACTTTTAACAAATGACATATATGTGTGTATCCAAGAATAAAGAGTTTCAAATTATAACTGAATATTAGACATATATATTTTAGGCTCAACAGTTTATATGATATGAATATATATATATATATATATATGTATAGTTGCAGTAGAATAATAACAAGAACCAATACAAGGTTATTCAATAATAGCGACCATCAAAGCAACCAATGAATTTTTTTTTATTTTTTTTTAGCAATAAAGAAATCAGTAAAAATAAATAAATAACATAGTCTACAACTTGATTATTAGAGTATTTAGATATACTTTTCTAAAGTTGCAAATTAGAATTTGTAAAAAAAAAAATACTGCAAATGGTAGTAAATCTCTACTAATTTAAATCTCTAAATAAATAGTAAATATTTTAGCAACAAAAATAATGAAGAAAGCGAAAGAAAAAAACAATAGTAGAGGGAGAGAGAAAGAAAAAAATGTACATAGTCTTTGACTATGATAGAAAATAATAGTGCAAGATTCTAATACAAATAAAATGAAAAAAATAGCACAAATAAAATAAAATAAAACCTTACAACATTGTATACCTTTCCAGATGAGCAAAAATGATAATCTGAGTAGAAGATGGTGTTCTCTTCTTGATCGATCCGAGCAATCGTGCTGATAACATGTTATAAAATAAAGAAAAACTAAAATAAAACAAATATTAAACTAAACTAAAGCTAGAGACTCTAGAGAGAAGAGTTTATAGATATTAGAAAACTTATGTTCTTTGTTAATGATTACATTGAGATACAAGACCCCTTTACATAAACTTTTTGGTATAAGGGGTTACAACACTCATTTACATAATATATTTTATACAATTAAGAGCAATCAAATAATCTCATAAATTTGGAGGTTATGGGATTTAAATATAGGGGTTACAAGCATTGAAATTGGAGGTTATAGGATGGGCATTCAACACATTTATAACATTCGGCAATTTTTTTCTCATTATTTCCATGCCTCTAAATATAGGAGTTTATAGCTTCTTCGTTTTTTAATTTATATTAAAGTAGGGTGGCAATTCGAGCTATTTGACTCAACCTAGTCCCACCGGACCTAAGAATAATCTGGTCGGGCCGGGCCGGGCCTTATAAAATTTTGAACTAGATTAGGCCGAGCTGATATTAAAAGAATCTTGGCCTAAGCCCTACCCAAAAAAATATATGAACTAGGAATTTGGGTCGGGACTTAAAATTGGGCCTTTAGACCGGACTTTTGGACCACTAATGTAACCAAATACATATTTTAACATTAAAGTAATTACAATAAAATATAAAATTTTGGTTTAATAATTAAATAAAACATACAAATGATTATTTGATGGCAAATAATTTTTCTATATATATATCACATTTATTTAATTTATCTAAAATATGTGTTGATTCATTCTAATCATTGAAATGAATGAGTTTATATATGCGATTGATAATGTCTTTCTTTCATAATTTTAGCCCAACCCATATTATTATAATTTAGTTAAATTTATTATATATTTATATCTAGCCCTATATACTTTTAGAGAGTATACTTAATGAAGTATACTTACTAAAGTTTTTTTTTTAGAGAGTATATTTAATAAAGTTGAAATGCTGCAAAATAAAAAGGATACAATATAATATAAACTGTATACATATATTCTTAATTAATTATATGTACTCTTTTTCATATTATATACTTAATTGAATACACTCTTAATTATGTATATACAATACAATATATACCCTTAATTATATAAGTATATAACACTCTTAATTATTGTATTTTCCGTACTACACACTTTATATATTCTTAATTATACTAACACTCTTGATTATGTTTTTTTTTCTTTCATTTTCTAAACTCTTAATTATAAATATATATGTGTGTGTGCGTGTGTGTATGTATGTATAATATATTCTCTAATTATATATTTTCTTGAATCTTAATTATGTTTTATTTTTTGTCATTTGATACTCTAATTATATACTATATATACTCTAATTAAGAAATAGACTATGTATGTGGATTATTTGTTTTATTTAATTTATCTTAAATGTGTGTTGATTCATTCTAATCATCAAAATGAGTGAGTTTATATATATAGTTGGATAATGTCTTTCTTTCATAATTATAGCCCAACTCATGTTATTATAACTTAGTTAAATTCATTATATATTTATATCTAGCTCTACATACTTTTAGAGAGTATACTTAATAAAACATACTTGGTAAAGTTTTTTTTTTTTTTTTTTTAGAGAGTATACTCAACAAAGTTAAAATGCAGCAAAATAAAATTGATATAATATAATATAAACTGTATATATATAATATCTTAGTTGATTATATGTACTTTTTTTCGTATTATATACTTAATTGAACATACTCTTAATAATTTATATATAATACAAATATATACCCTTAATTATATAACACTCTTGACTTAATTAAATATATATTACATACACTTTATATACTCTAAATTGTAATCACTAATAACACACTTATTATGTTTTTTTTATCATTTTGTAAACTTTTATATATATATATATGTGTGTGTGTGTGTGTGTGTGTGTGTGTGTGTGTGTGTGTGTGTGTCACGTGTGTGTGTGTGTTTGGATGTATGTATGTATGTAGTATTTTTTTTTACAAAATGTATGTAGTATGTATTATATATAATATATATACTTTAATTATATAACACAATCTTAATTATGTTTTGTTTTTTTTCATTTTATATACTCTTAATTACAAATTTACACATACACACACACACACACACATATATATATATATGTCAATGTGTATGTGTAAATTTGTAATTAAGAGTATATTACACGTACACATGTATTTATTTTATAATAAATATAAAATATATACACGTGTATGTAAGATCGGGCTTTTGGGTCGTGCCTTTAGACCTGATTAATTAATGGGTCGGGCCGAGTCTAGCTATATGATCTCAAATTCGTCTAATAAGTTTTGGGACCGGGTCGGGCCGACCGATATAATAGTCAGGTCTGTGTCAGGATCAGGCCATTCATAGAGAGTCGGGTCAAACCCATAGGCCTCAGGCCAAATTGTCACCCTTATTATTGAGAGTACTTTTTTTTTTAGAAAAAATAATGTTAATAGCTAGTTGTATAACTAGCTCTATTTCCAGATCATACTCTCGAAGAAGTATCAGACTCGTTCTTGACCTATTAATCCCCCAACCCTCTAAGGTGAGAGGATGGAAAGAATTAAACTTGAAACCTTTAGGTTCCAAAGCACCTCTTTACCAACTACACAACTCCATATTGGTCTTTATATTATATTACATTAAAACGCATACGTATAAGACATTCACGATGATTATATTAATATAAGGGTAGTTCTAACTATTAATACAAGGAACAATATCCTTGTCAAGGTCCAAATAATATTGCATATAAGGTTGAGAGTAGATTTCCTTACCACACAGGCTAGGAGAGGGGAGGGAGAGGGGAGGTGTCTTGACTAGATAAGCTACACTGATGTGGACCAAAAAAAAAAGTGTAGTAGTGCATGAGACTTTTGTCTTTTATTCAAGACGATATATATGGAAACATTATCTCTATCTTCGAACAGTACAATAATCTTAATTCTTTTGATGTGTGGATAGATAAAATAGTGTCACGACAAATAAAATAATTCATGAAATATAAGGGTGGTGCTCAGCTCATTGGCCTTCCTTTTAGAGTAAAGCCCACGTGCACAAAAAATGAGCCAAAATCTAATTCATTAACACAAATTAGTCGTCGTCAAAAAAAAAAAAAAAAATTCTTGTTCTACGTATTTTTACTATTGACCCATTTTTAGCATACAACTGATCACTAAGTACATGGAATGCTCTCGATCACATATAAGTGTAAATCCAAGAGTTTTAATATATACTATGAGTAATGTTATATGGAAGAATAAGTATATGGTAATCATTTTCCTATTTCTAATTAGAGAGGAAAGTTAAATGCATGAACACTGAGAATAGTAAAAGTAAGAGGTCTCGTGAACCCTTGGTCGTCGGACGTGACTCAACCCATTCTCCATATGAACCTAACCAAACACATGACACAGTGACACACATAGATCCGGCCCACCATCACCGCCCAAAAATTAATAATATGATATATTCTCTTTCTTTTTTTTTTCTTTTTTTTTTCTTTTTTTTTTTGTGGCCCAAAGAAAAGATCAAGTTGTATTAGATAACTCCAGCAGCTAAGCTGGCAAAGAATTTATTACGATATGATTGTATTTTTTGAGAAATATTTTTTATTATTTTAATCTTTGTATTTTGTAATATATAGACTTGAGTTGTGAATGAGAAAAGGGAGAAGATTAGTAGTGAATTTGACATGGTATCAGAGACTTGGCACCGAAACCCATCGCTCATCTTCTTCTTCTTCTCGCCGGCCGCCCCGACGGCCACCGAGACCACGGTCGCCTCGGCCTCCATGGCCGAAGCCTCTACCATGGTCGCCCCCTCTTTCCGCCATTGTCGTTGAGATCTCTTCTTCTTCTTCTTCTTCTTCTTCTTCTTGCTGGTTGGAGCGGAATGAGATTGTGAGGTGAGGAGAATTGTGAGAGAGTGCTCATAGAGTGGTTTTCCATTGTAAACCTTTATTGATAGTATATTGAGTGTTGGTGCACTCCGTGAACGTAGAAAATTTTTTTCAAACTACGTTAAATCTCTTGTCTACGTATTTTCTTTTTGTATGTGTTTGCAATTTCTTGGATTTATTCTCTAACATCATAGGCATCATGACACAGCGGGCAAGCCTTAACGAGGTTCAATTTTTGCTTTTCTGAGCAGGTTTCATATGATATATTCACACACACACATATATATATATACATCTATATATATATATATATATATATATTGTCCTTAATTTGATTATTTTAAGATCGTTCTCAAAAAAAAAAAATTATTATTATTATTACTATTTTGAGATCAATATGCGCTGTTAACCTAAATAGGAAAAGAACCGGTGCATTTTTTTATTTATTTTGAAAGCGAACTGGTGCATGTTGAGTAGATTAGGAATTATTTAATTGTTTGATTGAAATAAAGATAAATACATTTAAGAATTAGTTTTAAAAACATTATTAAAAAAAAAAAACCCTCTGTATTTCAACAACCACCTAAAAAACTTGTAAAATGCGCGTCGTATGCAGCTTTTTTCAAGTATGTAAAGTCAAATTATAACCCTAGGAGAGATTTTTTAAAGAGTTTTTAGAGTTTTAAAGTTATTTGGTAATACTTACTTTTAATAGCAAAAAAAAAATAATTTTTTATTTTTAAAAAAAGTTAGAAAACACTAACTTTTCTCAATTGTATTTTTTTTTAGAAACGTTCTTCAAAATAGTGCTTTTAAAAAATTATTTGGGCCTATATGAATATGCTCATTTGACTGAGCTCTATCTAAATCTAAAGTTAAATGTTCTAATTTATTCTTTAGTTGAATTTATTCTAATTTAAATTTAAATGTTTTTTAATCAAATGACAATAAAAAAATTAGTTTTTGTGATTTTGAAGAACTTGGGTAAGAGACCAATATTTGTAAAAGCCATTTTCTTTAGAAATGCTTCTTAAAAAATATATTTTTACAAATGTTATACAAGAGGACTCTTAGAGTTAAATAGCTCCCTAATATTGATAGGCAAATCACCAAGGCCAAAATTAATAGGAGAAAGTCAGCTTGGAGGGACTCACATGTTAAAAGTAGGTGGTGGGCAGCACATGGGGTTATGGCACACAAGAAGAATGGATTAATATTAATGGTGACAAATACTACAACATCGACAAGAAGATGTTTGAAAAAACAAAAAGCAACTAAAGAAGATGACAAAACTCAAAAAAGGGTCACGGGCTGCCATGTTTCCACCCAAAATATTAATTCAAAAATATATATATATATTTGATCAAATTCCACAAACGAACAAACAAACAATCAAATCTGCCGTACCCTCCACTTTTACCCAAAAAATCAACACCAAATTAATTAAAGCAGCAAACATGACCCGTGTTCATGGCCTTGTTTGTTTGGGAGAGGGGCGTGATTTTGGGAGAAAAACACTTTAAAACGGCAAACGCCAAAGGCAGACGTAAGGGGAAGATGTTTCTTCGTAACAGCCGAAAATCACATTAGAAACTAAAATGCAATGGTGATTTGACTTTCTAAACACAGTGAATTCGGATTTTTCCTAATTTTGCGCCGTGACAGAGAGGTGCTAACTCTGTTTTCAAAGGCTGGTACCCAGTTTTTATTAAATGTTAAAAATATTACAGAATACACGTGTCATCTTCAAAACATCAAATACCGATAACATAAAGCATTTTTCTTTATATAAAAGAAAAATATATAGATAAAAAGCTCACAAGCTTTATAGCTTAGCTAAATTTCTCCACATCCAGCACACTGCAGAACTCAGCATGCCTTCCTCTTCTTCTTTTTCTTCTTTTTCTTGTTCTTGTTCTTTTTCTTGGCTGCAAGTTCTTGTGTTAGTTTGCTTCTTCTTCTTCTTGGAATGGTTTGATGATGTGAAGTTAGTAGCAAATGCTGCTTCAACAGGTGTGAATAATGTGGGTAATATTAGCAAGATTGAAGATGCAGAGTACTTCCATATATATTATGGGCAGGCCTTTAAAGTCATCAAAAATGGCGTCGACGGCAAAAGCTACCTTCTCATCCAGGTTTCTTTATATATATATATATATATATATATATATGATACAATCTTTTAATTAGCAAAAAAAAAAAAAATGGAAAAAATGATTGGTTGATTTGAAAGTAATTTTTGAATACTTCATTACATGATAGAAATTAATTGTTTCATAAATTTTATTGTTTAGATTATATCTTTTTGGTTTTCTTTTCTTCTTCTTTTTTAATTTTCTTTTCAAAATGATTTATTTTTCATTACAGAGCAACTCGAGAATGGCAACGAGGACGAAATACTGCACAGGAAGAATCAAGTCATTTGTAGTCCCACTCTCAAACTACTCTCTTCAAACTGAAAATTTTCCTGGTAATAATTTGTTTTCATGAAAAATTAATCTTACAACATTTTTTTTTTTTAATTTCAAAATATCTAGTTCTTTTAAAGACACATATCTAGTCCCTAAAGATCATTCTTAATGATCATTAAGATTAGTGTAGTATCAATTTCAACTAGCAAGGAACATCAAGGGTGGTTTCAACATCTAACAGAGGAATAATTAGCATATTAATAGAAATTAGTTAGGATCTTTGGATATAACTTCTACTTTTATAGCTTATAAGAAAATGTTTATATACAAAGTTCTCCCTCTTCAAGGAAAAACTCTACTAGAAAAATTCCCTTGCTTTGGCAATTTAGACCCTCTTCATAACAACTGCAAAATCTATTAAGAAAATAGATTTTATGAAAACCTTTATAAACTTCATATAGAGAGTCCTTAGTTGCATTTCTTGCAAACTTTGAAATTTTAATCTAATATGGTGAATGGAGGAATATGTTTTCCTGTTCAATTTTCTTGCATTGCCATGATAATGATTTTTTCTTTTCTTTTCTTTTCTTTTCTTCTTTTTTTTTGTCTGATTGCAGTGTCTTTCTTTGAGGTGAGAATCACCATTTTCTTTTAAGTTTTATGATAGAGTTCTTTTTTTCTTTTTTTTTGTTATTTTTCCCATCCTCTCCTCTTAGAATGACTGATGAATTTCTATGTTGAAAACAGCTTCTAGGCCTACTAGGAAGTTTACAGGGCATTACTTCAGACGCAGTAGCTTCTGAATGTGTGTTGAAATCATACATGGAAGGAGGGATTCAAATGCTTAACAATACTGGCACTGACCAACTCAAGCAATTCACTGCTCACTTTGTTACTAGCACCGACGGAGAGCAAGCTTGCAATTTCGCCACTTTTCTACCTTTCGACGAGGAAACCCCCCTTCAAGTATGCTCTTAAATGCCATTTCCATACATCCTATATATCCAACAGATGTTTAAGTTAAGATCATTGATAATTCTTATGGATGCATGTATGGAGCTTGTTTATTGTTTGAACTTAGCAACAAATTCCGTCTTTTTTCCTATTTCTTTTAGCGAGCCGAGTGGATCAAATACTTGGGTGTTTTTGCAAACTTGGAAGCTAGAGCAAATCAAGTTTATGATGCAGTTAAGTCGATCCCATTAATAAAGATGATTAAGTAGAATTTTCATAGATTTCCATTAATGAAGGGATTAAGCTTCTAGTTTACTACCCTCGGTTTCATGACTATATAACCTACAAGAATTTTAACAGGTGAAAGCGAATTACCTGTGCTTGACTAAGGTGGCCAAGAGCAAGACTACTTCATTCAAACCAGTAGTTGCATGGCTGGATTACAGTGATGTCAGTGTAATCCAAAGCCTTTTTGTCTTAATTTATCATTCTTAGAAAATTCATTTCTTTTAGAACCTTTTTTTTCTCCAATATTTGCAGGGGGCATGGTCTTTCTCTAAGGATGATTTCAAGAAGAAGGTACAATTCCAATCTTTCATAACTTCTCTAAAGTAAATGACTTCCATTTGGAATTGATGGTTGGCTTGAGTTTATATATGTTCAGCTATGTTCATAAATGATACTAACGAAAATTTCCTTTTAGATATGGAGATATATCTAAACACATTGATCGATCTTCCAATTTCTCAAATCAATTAAAACTTTGGTCATTTCATATATATCTAACACCTCTAGGAATTTTACTGTGTTTTAAAGCTTTGTTATCTTTACCTCCTACTAAGATGGCAGCAGTACGTGGTAGATGCAGGTGGGGAGAACATAGATGATTCCATCAACAAGAATACTTACAACATTTCGACTTCTGATGATTTAGACGACTTGTATGCAATCCTATGTGTAAGTATACAATAAAACTTATATTAAATTATCAGGGCTAGAGAAACTGATTGGAAATCCTAAGCCTAGTAGATTTTCCTGAAGTTCAATTTCTTCTCAGACTCTGGATGTAGTGATTGATGAAACCTATGTTTCTGACCCTGCAACATACACCCTCTCGACGTTTCTCCAAAACATCAATATCAAAGAACAATCTTCTTTCGGTTTTCTAGCAAATCAACGCCTATGGAGGTACGACAAAAAGGCTCTTAATTCTACGCTTGGTGAGTCATTTTATCATGTTTAAATCATGTGGGCACCATCATTTTCTTGTATTCCCGTCATATTAATCTTCAAAAATTCATTAATCTCGTTTGTTCTTGCCATAGTAATATAACTAGTAATTACTTGTTTGAAACTTTGATGTTGAAGACTGGTATAATGGAGCTGTGTCTCAACCTCAGTTAGTGCTAGCTGATCTCATGGAAGCCTTCATCCCGACCGGAAACTACTCGACGACTTACCTGAGAAACCTTGCAAAGGCAAGTCATTTATCCTTGGGTACATGAATATATGAACTAGAATGCCCTTAACCTTGTTCTTCTTGTTTTCCAGGATGAAGCAGTTGTAAGCATCAATCCTCAGATGTGCAACAGAGATACTCCCACTGCAATGGAGCCCGTCATTGTAGCTTGCCAATGAAGCATGTGATTCGAAGATTTCTCAATGCAAAGAAGAATCCGTGACTCAAAGCGATTCTTAAATCAATTTGAGCTGCCATGAACTCTTAAATCAATTCTTCTAGCTATTGACACACTTAAGCTTGAGAGCACAGAAAAGGAACTTAATTTCTGTTTCATTGACCATGGATGAATGGTTATTATCTTATTCTATATTTGATTGATCCTGGAGTTGTATACTTCATTTATTCGAAAATTACTACGGATTTGTGTTCTTGAGATTTCAGAAATTCTCCAAAATGTACGACGAAGAAACCCTTTAATAAGGATCCCTTTTCCACCCATGTATGATGATCCTAATAGAAAAACAAGCTAGTTGGAGTGAAACAGGTTAGGAAAGAATTGGTTTTCCTTTATTTTATTGATTCACCCGTAGGTAATATATATACAATATTACAAACTAAAAGTCTGGCTACAGTTATGCGTACAAGCTATAAATATGGCTATAATATGGCAATTATACCATTACCAAATCAGAATATACATAATCTAAAAATAGAAGATTAGATATTCTAGTATAATCTTAATAAGATTAAGAGCCCTATAAATATGGCTATAATATGGCAATTATACCATTGACCAAATCAGAATATACATATTCTAAAAATAGAAGATTAGATATTCTAGTATAATCTTAATACCCCCCTCAAGTTGGAGCATGGAGATCACAAATGCCCAACTTGCCAAGTAGATATAGAAACTTGCGCTTGCCAAGAGCCTTGGTGAAGATGTCGGCAAGCTGATCATCAGTAGACACATGAGACGTAGAAATAATACCGTCACGAATGGCATCGCGCACATAATGACAATCAACTTCAATATGCTTGGTACGCTCATGGAAGACAGGATTTTGAGCAATGTAGAGTGCCGACTGACTATCACAGTATAAGCGCATGGCTGGCGAATGTGTGACACCCAAACTCACAAGCAGAGCTTTGAGCCATTTCAACTCTGAAGTGACGGCAGCCATGGAACGATACTCAGCTTCAGCAGAAGACCGGGACACCGTATGTTGTTTCTTGGTCTTCCAAGAAATCGGAGAAGATCCAAGAAACACTATCCAACCAGTAAGAGACCGTCTAGTCAAAGGACACGTAGCCCAATCTGAATCGCACCAACCTGTTAGAGATAACTCACAATCAGTGCGAAGAAGAATGCCTTGACCCGGACACCCTTTTAAGTAGCGAACCGTACGAAGCGCCGCATCCCAATGATCCTGACGAGGGTGTTGCATAAACTGAGCCAAGATATGAACTGTATAAACCAAGTCAGGACTGGTGGAGGTTAAATAAATGAGACGACCCACAAGTCGTCTATACCTTTTAGGATCGGCGAGCAAAGGGCCTTTGGCGAGAGCCAATGTGTGATTCTGCTCCATGGGAAAGCCAACGGGACGAGACCCCAATAAGCCAGTTTCAGCAATAATATCAAGAGTGTATTTTCGTTGACACAAGAAGATGCCCTCTGAATTACGAGCAACCTCAATACCAAGAAAGTACTTCAAGGCACCCAAATCTTTCATATGGAAACACTCGTGCAAATAGGCCTTGAAATGGTCAACAGCGGAAGCATCATTACCAGAAATAATGAGATCATCAACATACACAAGAACATTAAGTTGTACTGAACCCTGATGTAGAGTAAACAGAGAATAATCTGAATAAGACTGAAGGAAACCATAAGTCTTCAAAGAAGCAGCTAACTTAGCATACCAGCACCGCGGAGCCTGTCGTAGACCATACAAAGACTTCTTGAGACGACACACTAAACCAGGAGTGCGAACGTTGAAGCCAGGAGGAAGTTTCATGTAAACTTCTTCATCAAGATCACCATGAATAAACGCATTATGAACATCCATCTGATGCAAAACCCAATTCTTGACCGCTGCAACTGCTAAGAAGGCACGAACAGTGACCATTTTCGCAACTGGAGCAAAAGTTTCATTATAATCAACCCCCTCAACTTGATGATTGCCAAAAATAACCAGACGAGCCTTAAGACGCTCTACTTGCCCATCCGCATGATATTTGATTTTGTATACCCATTTAGAACCAAGAGCCTTTTTATGAGGAGGTAAAACTGTCATTTCCCAGGTGTCATTAGCTTCTAAAGCAGCAATTTCTTTCTGCATAGCCTCGCGCCAACCTTCATCTTGCATAGCCTCTTTAAAAGAACGAGGCTCAATGCCTTCGGTGATCGCTGCAAGAAAAACACGGTGTCGTGGAGAAAACTTATTACAATTCACATAATGTGTTATAGAATAAGGAGTACCTGAGGAGCTAGTAGAAGACGATGAACACTCAGATGGACTCGAAGATTGTACAGTGTGGGTAACAAAGTCACGAAGAAGAACGGAGGGACGCTTATCCCGCAACCCGCGCCCTAAGTCATCGGTGGAGGCAGGAGGAGACAGAAGTGCAGGGGGCACATGAGGCGATGTGGGATTCAGCACAATGTCAGTCCCAATTGCAGGGGCTGCATGATCATCAACCAAAGAAGACTCCAAGTCTTCCAAAAAATCAACATCAATCCCCGCATTAGAATCAGGTGGCGACGAGGAATAAGCTGGCACTTGAGAAGTAGAAACAGTCTCGTAAGGAAATTCATTTTCATGAAACTTTACATCTCTGGAAACAAAGATATCACCTGTCTGAAGGTCATATAATTTCCACCCTTTCTTCCCATGTGGATAACCAATAAAGACACACTTCCTACTTTGAGGAGCAAATTTATTACCTTTGGCCTTTTGATTATGGGCAAAAGCTAAACAACCAAAAACCTTAAGTTCATTAAACTCAGGTGCCTGGCCAAAGAGAATTTCAAAGGGAGTTGTATTGTGGAGCAAACCAGAAGGAGTTCTGTTAATGAGATACACTGCACCAAGCACACATTCTCCCCAAAAAGTAATAGGAAGATTGCCTTGAAACATCAAAGCACGACCCACATTAAGAATATGTTGATGTTTTCGTTCCACACGACCATTTTGTTAAGGAATCCCAACACAAGAGGTTTGAAAAATAATGCCATGTGTATCAAAATAATCCAACATACATTTAAACTACGTACCATTATCACTCCGTACTAATTTGACATGTGTTTCAAACTGACGGGCAATCATAGCAAAAAATGAACAAAAAACTTGATAAACTTGTGTTTTTGAACGCAATAAATAAACTCATACAGCTCTTGAAAAATCATCCACCAAAGTTAAAAAATAATGTGCTCCACACGAACAGAGTATCTTATTTGGGCCCCATAAATCACAATGAATAAGTTCAAAGATTCGACTAGTTTTACTATCACTAACGTGAAAACTATCACGTTTTTGTTTTGCTTGAGGACAAACTTCACATGCTTTATTCAATTTCTTTCTAGAAGTACTGGAAGAAATAGCCGGAACTAACTTGACGACTCTATCTGACGGATGCCCCAGACGACGATGCCACAACTCAAAATTTGAAATCTCTTGAACCGTTACCGCACACACTGTAGGAATCCGCCGAAAATAATAGAGTCCATCTTTACGTTCACCGGCTCCAATCAGACTCCCCGAGCGTAGGTCCTGTATAGCACATAATGAATCAGTGAATTGTAAAAGACATTTAGAATCATCAATTAATTGTGACACCGAGATTAAGTTGCAATGTAACTGTGGTACAAATAAAACATGTTCAAGTATCAACCCATCAGTCAACAAAACGCGGCCAGCCTTAGTAGCAATGGCATGTGCGCCGTTAGGTAACCCAACTGAACATTGCGAAATATGATGAGTGTCCGTCAAACATGATTCAGTGCCAGTAACATGGTCAGAAGCACCAGTATCAATAATCCAAGAAAAAGAAGAGGACTCACCCATCATCTGATCATGCTGGCGATTATTTATCATATTCAATAAAATTTGAACCTGCTCCGGTTTTAAGTCAGGCAAAGAAATGCCAGAGGACCCATGAAAGGAGGCCACTGAATCGGTCCCCCCACCAGCCACAGCATTGGCAGCCACGACCGTGGCGGCCACGACCGTGGCGGCCACTGTTTTGGGCCGACCACGAGGAGCAGTCGGAGGAGCCGCAGGAGGTGGTTGTGCATTGGGCCGTGCACTGCCTTGGACTCCACTGTTCCGATCTTCCCACCAATCCGGATATCCATGCGTTTTGAAACAAGTATTGTCATCATGACCCGATCGCTTACAAACAGAACAATTCAATTTTGATTTATCGGGACGGGTAACACGAGCCTTGGGTCGTGCAGTTTGTAGAGCAAACGCATGGATTTCCTCCTTGTCCGCTCTATCTCGAGCAATACCCCGAGACTTTTCTTCCTGAAGACATGCTTGATACACACGATCGAGATTAGGTGAAGGAGAAGTGGACAATAAATTAGAACGGACCGTTGCATATAACTCATCGTTAATGCCAATGAGAAATTGATGGAGTTTCTCCTTCTCCCGATCCGCAGCAAATCGACCAGCAACATCACAAGTACAATTACCACAGGCACACGCATGGAGAGGCTTGAGACGATCCAATTCATCATACAATCCCATCAAACGGGTATAATAATCATCAATAGACATATTCGAAGTTTGCTTACATTTGGTAATATCGGCCCTCAATTGTTGAAGGCGAGGACCATTGGCCACGCAAAACCGCTTCTCAAGATAATCCCAAAGTCGTTTGGCTTCATCATGAAAAGGAATGGAGGCCGCCAATTTTGGATCAAGAGTCCGTGTGATCCAGGAGACAAGCATAGAATTGACAGTGTCCCAATCGAGTTGTTTCTTCTTCTCCGTCGGTTTAGTGAATGTCACGACGCCCCTTACGTAGGCTGACGTCATGATCGGCACAATGTATTATACATTATACATCCATGTATACGGTGTACAATACACTGTCAGCCTCAATGTAAATACACAATTTCAAATTCCTTGATAGATTTCAAATCAAAATCTATATTCATTCATTTTCACACTCATTAACATTCAGATCTTTATCATCATAACAGTATTTCATATCCCAAAACGTCAAGTATGATTCATAGTATCACCCCACTCACTCGTCTATGTGATAATATATATATACATGCTAATTATACATATCAAAATTAATCATATTGTAACCATTCTTCCATACATACATAGCAACTAAAGTTTCCAGAAGACGATTTATCCTTTCTTTGCTTTTCCTTTTGCTTTTGGTTCCTTACCTGAAATATTGTGAGGTAATGAGGTGAGCTACAACAAGCTCAGTGAGTAAGTTCCATTCTATGACATTCATATGCATTTAATAAACATGTTGATAAAATCATAATCAAATACATTTAAAAATGCAAGTGCAAAAAGACAATACATACATGCACAAAATAGCTTGGAGCTTCCTGCAATATTTTTCAAAACAATTTCACTTTCCCACTGAAAGTCATATCCATCTCCCACCTTCTAAGTATAGAGCGGGACTCACCCCTCGTTCGGCCCAAACAAGGGTAGCCTAACTGTCCTCTCATACTCAATTTCACAATCAATTCCAAGACAGCCGCTAAGCCCATGAGATATTCAAGGTACTACTCATGCGGGACTTATTCCTGGAATGACTCATGTTCTAACATGTTCTTACAGGTTAGACATGCTTCGTTTTTGAAATATTTTTCATGTATTTAATCAATGCAAATTTATACCATGACATTCATACATGCTTATCATTTCAAACAGTTCATAGCTACAATGCCATACAAAATAACCAAGAAATGGAATGATACTCACCTAATGCCAACACAGCCTAATGTTGACCAAATATCACAATCACTGCGTACTGTCCTCACCTATTCCAAACTTTGCTGTAATTTCACCAAACAATAATCAATTATTTTTCATATGATTTTACTCTCAAATATACCCATAAATACTACGTGTCAGTATATAATTATGAAACTTAATCTTATTTGTATATAAACATCTCAATCTCACCTATATATTATTCCATCAATATATTTGCATGCCATCAAATAAATCTCAAACCTATTCATATATACATAAGTTAATATATTTTTCAACCTCATGCATATATGACTATATATACACATTAATATATTAATATATACCCATTCATATATTAATATATGCATTCAGATATTACTACACACATTAATACATTAATATATACCCATTCATATATTAATATCTTCATTCCGATCTTAATATATACACATTAATATATTAATATATACCCATTGATAAATTAATATATACATTCAGATATTACTATACACATTAATATATTAATATATACCCATTCATATATTAGTATCTTCATTCCGATCTTAATATATACACATTAATATATTAATATATACTCATTCATATATTAATATATACATTCAGATATTACTATACACATTAATATATTAATATATACCCATTCATATATTAATATCTTCATTCCGATCTTAATATATACACATTAATATATTAATATATACCCATTGATATATTAATATATACATTCAGATATTACTATACACATTAATATATTAATATATACTCATTCATATATTAATATCTTCATATAGTAATATACGTACATATTATAATTCTCAACATCCTTTTGATCACCATAATTTTCACCAACATACTGTACAGTTTCAATTTGCCAGCACATAGGCTTCAGTCACTGAAATTCGACTCCAAGACTCCTACTCAACGAGATTTGAAATACCCAAATTAATCATGAAATTTACCATTTCATCATCAAATTAATCATGTAAGAACATCATGAATTTCCAGCCATTAAACTCATTCTTCCAATCATCCCATCTACCATTGAAGATCATCCAAAATCAAGTATGTTGGATAACTCATCAAGAAGATTACAAAATTGGAAAAGTTAGCTTAAAATACCACGAATTTACCTTGGTTTGAAGCTCCCAAACCCTCTGTTCTTCTTCCTCAACGTTTGCTGAAATTGTATTTTTGTTGCTTAGGTTGGTTCATATATTCATTTATTCAATTCAACAACTCAAGAGTGTCAAATGTTTTGTAACAAATGTCTAACAAACTTAACACTTGTGAAATGAAAAGTTTCACATGTGTCTAACAAGTACAAGTGTCCAACACATTTGCATTTGTTAAATGAAAAATGTCATACGTGCATAATAAGTCTACCAACTATAACAAGTGTCCAACCAAGTTAACACTTGTTAAATGAAAGGTTTCAAACGTGTATAATAAATATAACAACTATAACAAGTGTCCAATAAGTCCAACAATTTTAACACTTGCTAACAAGTGTATAATAAGTATAACAAGTGTAACACTTGTGAAATAAATAAATAAAATAATAAAAGGTGAGCAACCCATTTTCATTTGATTCCATGCTCCCCTCCATTATACTTAATTGATCATAACACATGATTATTTTATGTATTACACCATTATACACTAATACATATCAACTACGACAATTTATTAAAATACCTCGTACACACTGTATACGAGTATTATACACATCGACTACGTGCACAAGATCGTATTGGGCAGTCCACGTCATCATGACATCAGGTGCGGAAAGTGGGTCGTTACAATCTCCCCAACTTAAAGAATTTTGTCCTCGAAATTTAAAAGATAAGGAGAATCATACCTCAAGTAGTAAAGAGATCAGGAAATGTCTCTCTCATCTGGTCCTCGCGTTCCCAGGTCTGCTCCTCATTGTCATGAAATTGCCATTTGACTCTGACTAAAGGAATTTCTTTATTTCGCAACTTTTGAATCCTTCTGTCAAGAATCTGAATAGGCTTCTCTTCAAAAGTAGCATCCTCCCCAACTTGTAACTGTGTGACATCTAAAATGCGTGTTGGGTCTGGATACTTAGTTGGGTCTGTATGGTATTTTCTCAACAGAGAAACATGAAAGACATTATGAACACCAGCCAACTGAGGAGGTAGAGCAAGTCTGTATGCTAGAGGACCAATCCTCTCCAAAACCTTAAATGGTCCAATAAAACGGGGAGCTAATTTCCCTTTCACCCCAAACCGCATTTGACCTTTTCGTGGCGAAACTTTAAGCAATACCAGGTCACCCACTGCAAACTCTAAAGGTCTATGTCGGTTATCAAAATAACTCTTTTGTCGATCTTGGGCAGCTTTCAATCTCTGCCTAATTTGCTTGATCTGTTCAGTGTGATCAACAACAACTTTCGGCCCCAATAACTGTGATTCTCCCACTTCATACCAGCAAGTCGGAGATCTACACGGCCTACCATACAAGGCCTCATAAGGTGCCATACCTATACTGGCCTGATAGCTGTTGTTATAAGCAAATTCACATAATGGTATACTTTCACTCCAAGTCCCACCAAACTCTAATGTACAAGATCTGAGCATATCTTCCAGCATCTGAATCACCCTCTCAGTCTGACCATCAGTCTGAGGATGAAATGCTGTACTAAAACGGAGGTGAGAACCAAACCGAGTCTGCATGGCCTGCCAAAAACTCGATGTAAAACGCGGATCTCTATCCGATACAATAGAAACAGGTACCCCATGTAATCTCACAATCTGCCGCACATATAATCTGCTCAATCTGTCAACCGAGTCTCTGGTGTTCATCGGAAGAAAGTGCGCAGACTTAGTCAATCTATCGAAAATCACCCAGATGGCATTATATCTACCCTGAGATCTGGGCAGCCCTGTAATAAAGTCCATAGTAATATGTTCCCATTTCCATTTTGGAATGGATAATGGTTGCATCTGGCCTCCTGGCCTCTGGTGTTCAGCTTTTACTTGCTGACACACTTCACATTGCTGCACGTACTCAGCTATACTTTTCTTCATCCCATGCCACCAAACGGTTCTTTTCATATCATTATACATTTTAGTAGACCCTGGATGAATGGTATACTGAGATCTGTGTGCCTTCTGTAACAACTCTGCCCTCAATTCTCTATCTGTGGGTACCCATAACCTCCCTTGATAACGCAAGACACCATCTGGACCTCTCTGCCATTCAACTTTATCCGTACTATCCGCCCAAGAATCATACATACCAAGATCAGGATCATGCTGCTGCATATCCTTAATCCTCTGAATATGAGAATCTGTCAACTGAATATGCATCTGAGCACAAATATCAACCTGTGGAGCCATAGAGAGGATACTCATCATAGTCACTCTCTCCAAAAGTCGCCACTCATGGGCCATCTGACATGCTACCACACCTGTCTCAACACGTTTCCTGCTCAATGCATCAGCTACAATGTTGGCTTTTCCAGGATGATATTCAAGAGTGAAGTCATAATCCTTTAAGAATTCCAACCATCTACGTTGTCTCATATTCAGTTCCTTCTGATCAAACAAGTATTTCAAACTCTTATGGTCTGAATACAATGTGAACCTTTCCCCATAGAGGTAATGCCTCCACAATTTTAATGCAAAAACTACTGCTGCCAATTCCAAATCATGCACAGGGTAGTTTTTCTCATGCACCTTCAACTGTCTAGATGCATAAGCAATTACTCTACCCTTCTGCATCAATACACAACCCAAACCTGCATGTGAGGCATCAGTGTAAATCACTAACTCTTTTCCAGGTTCCGGGAGCACTAAAACTGGGGCAGTAGTCAACTTTTTCTTCAACTCAGTGAAAGCATCCTCACATGCTGAAGTCCACACATATGGCACGTTTTTCTGAGTTAGCCTAGTAAGTGGAGTAGCCAATTTGGAAAAAAACTCTCCACAAACCTTCTGTAATAACCAGCAAGACCCAGAAAACTGCGAATCTCTGTCACTGTGGTTGGTCTTGGCCAATTTATAATTGCCTTGACCTTAGCAGAATCAACAGAAATACCTTCAGCACTAACCACATGACCTAAAAATTTCACCTCATTTATCCAAAACTCACATTTACTGAACTTAGCATACAATCTATGCTCTCTTAGTGTCTGCAAAGTGATTCGGAGGTGTTGCTCATGTTCCTCCTGAGTCTTGGAATAAATGAGAATGTCATCAATGAAAATAATGATAAACTGGTCCAGATATGGTTTAAATACCCTCTGCATCAAGTCCATAAACATGGCTGGTGCATTAGTCAGTCCAAAGGGCATAACAAGAAATTCATCGTGACCATATCTTGTTCTGAACGCAGTTTTTGGTACATCCTCTTCCCGAATTCTTAGTTGATGGTATCCAGATCGCAAATCAATCTTAGAAAAGAATTTTGCACCATTTAATTGGTCAAACAAATCATCAATACGAGGTAAAGGATACTTGTTCTTCACTGTCGCCCTGTTCAACTGTCTATAATCAATACATAACCTCAGACTTCCGTCTTTCTTCTTCACAAACAGTACGGGAGCACCCCAGGGTGACATACTTGGCGTAATGAACCCTTTAGTCATCAAGTCATCTAATTGCACCTTGAGTTCCTGCAACTCCTTTGGTGCCATTCTATAGGGTGGAATAGAAATAGGCTTTGTACCAGACATCAGTTCAATAATGAAATCAATTTCCCTTGTAGGTGGTAACCCTGGTAAGTCATCTGGAAAGACATCTGGGTACTCGCACACTACAGGAATATCTGATATTTGAATGTCTGTACCCTTTTCTTGTGGCTTAGTGCTAGCCAACATTCCTATTTCTTTATCAGTGGCCATCCTACCTCGAGTAGGAGGTTTTAAAGATGCCATACCCCTATAAACAAATGCGGGTTGTCCAGGTATCTGAAAGACAACTCTTTTAGCAAAGCAGTCAACATGGGCATGATAGGCAGCCAACCAATCCATACCCAATATAGCATCAAACTCCAGGAATTCTAACACCCTAAGATTCACAATCATTTCATGATTTTCATATTTCACCACACAATTTTCACACAACATATTAGGGTAGATTCTATCTCCTGCTGCAGTACTCAAAATCAAGGGTGTACTTGTTTTGATAGGAGACAAATGTAATCTATCTACCATAGGTCCAGAAATAAATGACAAGGTGGATCCGGCATCAATCAACACATACATCATAGTATCACAAATGGAAATCATACCTTCCACCAAGTTCTTATTTGCTTCAGGATCTGGCTCTGTGACAGCCCTAGCCTGCTCTCTGGTAAGTGTAGGAATCGTAGCAGTGGCAGATGAACCTGCTGGGGCCCTTGGAACTGGTTGAAAAGGACATTGAACTGCCTTATGCCCTTTGTTTCCACATCTAAAGCAAGTGATAGGCGGGCGAGGTGTAGAGGAAGCTGTCTGAGACTCAGTACTCGGCATAGGAAACCAACCGCTCCCACTACCTGCTCCTCTATATGGCCACGGGGCCCTAATAGATGATCCCTGTGTAGGTGGCCTCATCGCAAGCTGTGTGCCTCTGCCTGCTAGTGGTGGTAATGGTGATGTTGGTACTGGAGCTGGTGGAACAACATGAGTCTCTGCCCCAATTGAAGCCTCAGCTATCCTTGCCTTCTTCTGTTCTCCCCACCATTTCCTACCCCATTTGCCCTTTTTCTTACCCTGATATGGCATTTGCTGTTCCAACACTATTTGAACTGTCTGAGCCTGCGGTGTCGTCTGTTGAGGCTTATCTGTCGCCTCAACTGCTTCATAATCAAGTGCTTGCCGCACTGCCTGATCATATGTCTGTACACCCGCAAGAGCCAAACCCTTCTTAATTGGATCATTAAAGCCATCTCTGATCCTCTTCATCCTCATCATATCATTATGTACCATTTCTGGAGCAAACAACGCTAGTCGGTTGAACTCATTTTCATATTCTCTTACTGACATGTCTCCCTGCTTCAGTTCTATAAACTGTTTGTGCCTTTTATCAACTTCTGAAGGGGGGTAGTAAGTTTTGTAGAACACCTCTTTGAATTTGTCCCATGTATCAATGGGTCCATGAGCTCGACCCGTGGTTTGCCACCATCTTTCTGCCTTACTCGAAAATTTAAATCGAGCTAATCTGACCTTGTCTTTATCCAGCACATGCATATCTTCAAAAATAACTTCAATTCGCATAAGCCAATCCTCAGCAATCTCTAATGCCAGACTGCCATCAAATATGGGCGGCTCACGCCTCTTAAAGGCTCGCATCACATCTTCATATCTACGGGCCTCATCTAGGCCCTCATGTGATCCTACCGTCTCATGAACGGTAACTGGCTGCCCAGCAGATGCACTGGCACTACTAGCGCCAACATCTGGTACTACTGGAGCTGTAGACCTCTGCATGGCTTCCTGCATCTTAGCCATTGCTTCTAATAACTGGGCATTTTGTTGTTTTTGAGCAGCAACCTCTTCTTCTAACTTCCTAATCCTCTCTTCCGGAGGATCCATGGCTGCGTCAACACTTCTCTTCAACTCTGTCATTCACAGAGAGAGAAAATATCAGTCAATCAGTCAAATCATTTATTTTTATAAAAATAATCTGACTACCCATACTTATACCCATACAAACACTCATAATATAATAAGGCTTTTAATTTTTTATTTATTTATTTTTTTTTTTTAAGCCTAACCTGTCTCTGATACCAATACTGTCACGACGCCCCTTACGTAGGCTGACGTCATGATCGGCACAATGTATTATACATTATACATCCATGTATACGGTGTACAATACACTGTCAGCCTCAATGTAAATACACAATTTCAAATTCCTTGATAGATTTCAAATCAAAATCTATATTCATTCATTTTCACACTCATTAACATTCAGATCTTTATCATCATAACAGTATTTCATATCCCAAAACGTCAAGTATGATTCATAGTATCACCCCACTCACTCGTCTATGTGATAATATATATATACATGCTAATTATACATATCAAAATTAATCATATTGTAACCATTCTTCCATACATACATAGCAACTAAAGTTTCCAGAAGACGATTTATCCTTTCTTTGCTTTTCCTTTTGCTTTTGGTTCCTTACCTGAAATATTGTGAGGTAATGAGGTGAGCTACAACAAGCTCAGTGAGTAAGTTCCATTCTATGACATTCATATGCATTTAATAAACATGTTGATAAAATCATAATCAAATACATTTAAAAATGCAAGTGCAAAAAGACAATACATACATGCACAAAATAGCTTGGAGCTTCCTGCAATATTTTTCAAAACAATTTCACTTTCCCACTGAAAGTCATATCCATCTCCCACCTTCTAAGTATAGAGCGGGACTCACCCCTCGTTCGGCCCAAACAAGGGTAGCCTAACTGTCCTCTCATACTCAATTTCACAATCAATTCCAAGACAGCCGCTAAGCCCATGAGATATTCAAGGTACTACTCATGCGGGACTTATTCCTGGAATGACTCATGTTCTAACATGTTCTTACAGGTTAGACATGCTTCGTTTTTGAAATATTTTTCATGTATTTAATCAATGCAAATTTATACCATGACATTCATACATGCTTATCATTTCAAACAGTTCATAGCTACAATGCCATACAAAATAACCAAGAAATGGAATGATACTCACCTAATGCCAACACAGCCTAATGTTGACCAAATATCACAATCACTGCGTACTGTCCTCACCTATTCCAAACTTTGCTGTAATTTCACCAAACAATAATCAATTATTTTTCATATGATTTTACTCTCAAATATACCCATAAATACTACGTGTCAGTATATAATTATGAAACTTAATCTTATTTGTATATAAACATCTCAATCCCACCTATATATTATTCCATCAATATATTTGCATGCCATCAAATAAATCTCAAACCTATTCATATATACATAAGTTAATATATTTTTCAACCTCATGCATATATGACTATATATACACATTAATATATTAATATATACCCATTCATATATTAATATATGCATTCAGATATTACTACACACATTAATACATTAATATATACCCATTCATATATTAATATCTTCATTCCGATCTTAATATATACACATTAATATATTAATATATACCCATTGATAAATTAATATATACATTCAGATATTACTATACACATTAATATATTAATATATACCCATTCATATATTAGTATCTTCATTCCGATCTTAATATATACACATTAATATATTAATATATACTCATTCATATATTAATATATACATTCAGATATTACTATACACATTAATATATTAATATATACCCATTCATATATTAATATCTTCATTCCGATCTTAATATATACACATTAATATATTAATATATACCCATTGATATATTAATATATACATTCAGATATTACTATACACATTAATATATTAATATATACTCATTCATATATTAATATCTTCATATAGTAATATACGTACATATTATAATTCTCAACATCCTTTTGATCACCATAATTTTCACCAACATACTGTACAGTTTCAATTTGCCAGCACATAGGCTTCAGTCACTGAAATTCGACTCCAAGACTCCTACTCAACGAGATTTGAAATACCCAAATTAATCATGAAATTTACCATTTCATCATCAAATTAATCATGTAAGAACATCATGAATTTCCAGCCATTAAACTCATTCTTCCAATCATCCCATCTACCATTGAAGATCATCCAAAATCAAGTATGTTGGATAACTCATCAAGAAGATTACAAAATTGGAAAAGTTAGCTTAAAATACCACGAATTTACCTTGGTTTGAAGCTCCCAAACCCTCTGTTCTTCTTCCTCAACGTTTGCTGAAATTGTATTTTTGTTGCTTAGGTTGGTTCATATATTCATTTATTCAATTCAACAACTCAAGAGTGTCAAATGTTTTGTAACAAATGTCTAACAAACTTAACACTTGTGAAATGAAAAGTTTCACATGTGTCTAACAAGTACAAGTGTCCAACACATTTGCATTTGTTAAATGAAAAATGTCATACGTGCATAATAAGTCTACCAACTATAACAAGTGTCCAACCAAGTTAACACTTGTTAAATGAAAGGTTTCAAACGTGTATAATAAATATAACAACTATAACAAGTGTCCAATAAGTCCAACAATTTTAACACTTGCTAACAAGTGTATAATAAGTATAACAAGTGTAACACTTGTGAAATAAATAAATAAAATAATAAAAGGTGAGCAACCCATTTTCATTTGATTCCATGCTCCCCTCCATTATACTTAATTGATCATAACACATGATTATTTTATGTATTACACCATTATACACTAATACATATCAACTACGACAATTTATTAAAATACCTCGTACACACTGTATACGAGTATTATACACATCGACTACGTGCACAAGATCGTATTGGGCAGTCCACGTCATCATGACATCAGGTGCGGAAAGTGGGTCGTTACAGTGAATGTCCCATCAACAAACACAAACTTTCGGCAAGCTTTCAAAGACAACTTAATTGCACGTGCCCATGCAATATAATTGTCATTAGAAAGGATCACGTGGGTGATCATATTCCCGGGTTGATCTCCAGACCCAAGATAATAAGGAGAATGGGGATCTATTTTCCCATCGTCGGCCATAATGAGAAGAATCTGAGAGAGAGGCTGATGATGATGGCTGAAGAAATCGTAGAAAAAAAAAATTGGGCTTGCTAGGTTGCTAGGGCTCTGATACCATGAAAGAATTGGTTTTCCTTTATTTTATTGATTCACCCGTAGGTAATATATATACAATATTACAAACTAAAAGTCTGGCTACAGTTATGCGTACAAGCTATAAATATGGCTATAATATGGCAATTATACCATTACCAAATCAGAATATACATATTCTAAAAATAGAAGATTAGATATTCTAGTATAATCTTAATAAGATTAAGAGCCCTATAAATATGGCTATAATATGGCAATTATACCATTGACCAAATCAGAATATACATATTCTAAAAATAGAAGATTAGATATTCTAGTATAATCTTAATAGGTTAAGATTAGGATTAGTAGGTAAGACTATTATTATGAGGTGGAAGAAGCCTGCTGCTTGTGATGATATCTGCAAGTCACCTAAGTTCAAATAACTAAGAAGCTTGTTTTTGCAGCTTCAAGGTAGATAAGAGATCATGAAATTAGTATGAAGAACATCTATAAACTTCCTCATCACCCTTTTTCGTGTTCAAACTCCTAAGTAGCTTGAATCATAGAAGTCGCTTCTACTAATACAGAAATCCAGAATAATATGGAGCTGAATCATGGGCAGAGGTGAGATCTCCTAACTATGCTTCTGTTGAATCAATGAAACCAAAAATATGATCAATTTCCCAAGAAAATTTGGCTCTAAATATTATCATCCTGCATAGAATCAGTTTTAGATCAAACTTCAATAACTCAACTAACATTTGTTGCCAAACTAATTTTTAGGTTGAAGGACAAGGTAGCAATTATAACTGGTGGAGCAAGAGGCATTGGAGCAGCCACAGCCAAGCTCTTTGCCATCAACGGCGCCCATGTTATAATAGCCGATATCCTCGATGATCTAGGACCCTCACTTGCTGAGTCCATCAGTGGCCGCTACATACACTGCAACGTATCCCTCGAATCAGATATTGAATCCGCTGTTCACCTTGCAATGTCATGGAAAGGGAGATTAGACATAATGTTCAACAACGCCGGTGTTGCTGGACCTAACGGAAGCATCGTTAACCTCGATATGGACAAGATGAAGGACCTCCTAGCCGTTAACGTAAGCGGCATCGTTCACGGAATCAAGCACGCATCTCGAGTTATGATCAAAGGCAAAGGAGGCTCTATTATATGCACTTCGAGCTCAGCGGCAATCATGGGCGGGCTAGGATCACATGCTTATAGCTTGTCCAAGGAAGCTGTGCTAGGATTAGCAAGAAGCACAGCTTGTGAGCTTGGAGTTCATGGGATACGTGTGAACTGTATTTCACCACATGGAGTTCCATCTGAGATGCTGGTGAGTGCATATAGAAAGTTCCTTGGTAAGGTTGATATGGAACCAGAAGAAGTTGGAAGGATAGTTGGGGAATCGGGAAGTTTACTTCGAGGACGGAGTGGGAGCATGGAAGATATTGCGCAGGCAGCGCTGTTCTTAGCGAGCGATGACGCAGGTTTTATAACTGCACATAACCTTGTTGTTGATGGAGGCTTCACTTCTGCTTACAGTAACATGAGCTTTATCTATAAATAAAACCAACCACATTGCTTCTTCTAATTTCCTCATTGTAATGCTCTTTGATTTAAGACAGCAAATTTGAATTCAAAATTTGGAATCTAACTAAGGGTCTAAGTTGAATTCTTGAATTTGGGATTCAATCCCTTATTGCATGCCAATGACATGAGAAACTGCCACTATCAGTTAAACTTTTTTTCACACAGAGAAAGCATGAGCAACTGTTACAATCGGGGCCAAAAGGAAGCGAGAGTTTCATGTAGAATTGAATCTTTACTTTCTAATAAAAAACTGTATTTCTTGGATCCCTTTGCTTGCTTAAGGTGAACCACCTTTCAAATCCCTGTGGAAGCAAAAAATAAACTTGAATGAGTAGTGAGAATGAAAAACAAGCGAGTGATTTTGGCTGCCTTGCCTTCTCTCTCTCTCTTCTTCTTCCTCTTCTTCTTCTTCTTCTCCTCCTTCACCTTCCATCTCAGATCTCCCATTGTAACACTCTCAAAAAATACTACTACAATATCTGAGTCTTCACCTTGCCCAGCCGCTCAATTCAGCCTCCTCATCGGAATCCTAACCCGTCCGGACAGCTATGACCGGCGCCACTTCCTCCGGCTAATCTACGGAAGTCAATCATCTCCGATTGCAGAAATCGATGTCAAGTTTGTCTTCTGCAATCTTACAAAAGATGAGCAAAGGGTGTTCATTGCCTTGGAAATTCTGCGCTTCAACGACATTATCATACTTGACTGTGTGGAAAACATGAACTCTGGAAAGACTTGCACCTATTTCTCATCGCTTCCACGGATCTTACCTCGCAAATACGACTACGTCATGAAAGCCGATGATGATGTCTTTATCAGAACAGAACCTTTGGCATTGTCATTGCAACCATTGCCCAGAACTGACTTATACTATGGATTTGTGATCCCTTGTAGTAGTCAGAATCCATTCATAGAGTACATGTCAGGAATGGGGTTCTTATTGTCTTGGGATCTTGTTGTGTGGATTGGAGAATCCGATATACCAGCAAAGGAGACTTACGGGCCGGAGGATAAGCTGGTCGGAAAGTGGTTGAAGATGGGGAAGAAGGCGAAGAATAGGTTTTCGAATAAACCGGCTATGTATGACTATCCTGGAACTAATGGCAAATGCTCCCATGAACTGATGGCAGAAACTGTGGCAGTACACAGGCTCAAGAGGTGGGATCAATGGCTTAATGTGTTAACCTACTTCAACATGACCAAAGCACTAAAGCCTTCAAGCCTCTACCATCTTTGACTGAACTGAGGTTTACATCATATTCTCACACCCAAGTAAAATGAAGGGTACAGGGCACCTGTGAATCCAATATGAATTTCATTGTAGAATTTATAACTTACATACACTAGGATCAGAACCCTTTGATAATCCTTACCCTATTAAAACATCATTTCTAAATTCATAATCCTTCATGTCTCATCTTATTAATGCAACCTTCACAGTTTTAATCCCTTTCTTGCTCTTTGCTCTCAGAAATTTTGACATGCACTAGCCCAATCTTTATTGGATTCCAACAGCATTCAACTCACACTACTGACATCCAATATAGTCCTTTAAAATCCTATATAATACTGCAATGTTTATGTACATAATACTGCAAGGAATATCCAAAATCCAAAGGCAGAAAAATGCAATGCAAACACAATTGAATTTTGGTTGAAGAAGAAGAAGAAGAAGACGAATTGAGGAAATACATTCTATCAGTTTCAGAGCCGTGATTATGTTCCGGACAACAATACAAGAAATACCAGAACTTCCTAAAGCAAACAACCTTAAATTGATCAACCAGTGTAGATGAGGAAAATCCTTGAACTGAATAGAACTATGGAGAACTGATAATAAGTAGAATAGATAAGACTATGGAGATCTAAACCACCTAAGACATTTCCCTCTAATTCTAAGCTTCAGATCATCTCCTTTTGTCTTGCCTTCACAATTTTAACACTCAAAAAGGGGAAAGAGGAAAGGATAAGAAGAAAGTAGAACAATCAAAGGATAAGAAAGAAGGGCTCAAGTATTATGAAGGATGAAGACCTTCTATGTTAAATAGCATCCAAAGTAAGAAGAATAGCCAAGCCTCAAAAGGCCATCAAGAAAATCAGATGCACTCATCATACACACAGCAATATGCATGCAGGTTTTTCAGTGGAACTACAGCGATTCTATTATCATCAACTACAAGGCATCTCCATCACCATGGTAGTTCCAACAAATCAATGAAAATGAAGCAATAGACCCAAGAAATGAAGCAAGATGGGATCATTCAGGATTGAGACCAGAAGCACAGTCCTTTATGTTTTTTCTTGACATACATAAGAGAGCCTGATATGTGCAAATGAAGCAACTCAGCGTGCATCTGTTGACTAGCTCAGGAAGATAAAAGCAAATATCAAAAGATCAACAATGGACCCATTACATAAACAGTAACACTTTATGTACATTCAGATTTGAAGTCTTGAGCAGTTAAAAATTGCACCCTCAACCGTGTGCTTTCAGGAGAAAGAACCAAACTCAAGAGAGAAACATTAACTATAAATTGGTGCCCAGGAAGTAAATCCACTTTAGGGAGTTTGAGAAGGGGCCTCAAATGGTCCTAATTTAGATGTCCTGCTGGATTTCTGTTCCATGACAAGAAAGATGGATCCCCAAGAGGCCTGCAAAAGATAAAATAAAATAACATAAATGAAATCAAGTTCAATTAGTTTCCAGCTAAAAGGTTTCCTTAAAAAAAAATATTTTATTTTATTTAGTACAGAAATTTACTAAAAAGGAAAGGAAATAGAGGAGCAAGGCCAAGGAAGGAGATATCATCATCCCTCTTACTGCCCGCAAGCAAACATAATAATGAGCTATAAAAAAAGTAATATCTTTGGTCTACGCATTCCAGAAGAGAAACAATAACCAAATACTTTATGATACATATTCTACATCAGATAATACCGTAAAAGAGCAAACTTTAAGAATGACGATAATGGAAAAAATAATGTCCACCAACAAAGTAGCCAGAACCCAAAAATGATCATAAGAAAAATGCTAGTATACACATGCACCAAAGAGTAAATGGGGGGTAAATGAAAAAGGATGTGGATTGAGGTAGCTTTTTAATACAAAAAAAATTATCAGAAGAAACAGCAAATGATGGAAAATGGAGGAATAGACTGCATTAGCCATTTCCAAATACTGGAGGCAGCACTTCTTAGACAACTTACCCCCCAAATCGATCATATTTTAGATCAATTCAGGTTTTTCTGGTTTTAGGGTCTGTAATGAAGACATAATGAAGAGTGGCTGACTGATTAAAAGGAACAAGGGTCCCTATCACACTATACCCTCTCAAAAATAAAATCACAAATAAATGAGTTACAAGTCTTTTAGAAAAGTGTCATTCTCAAAATTTTATATTTCAAGCATTTTAACTCAGAAGGCATAGTGAAGGAGCAACTACATACTGTGGACAACATAAATAACCAGTTCAGCCAGAGACTCACCTTGGCTTGACCACATAAATGATTATAAAGCTAATTGCCAAGAAGAGGCACAGCCCACCAACTGTAAGATATGCTATGCCAAGAAAATCATTTTTCCCACCAATCCAACTTGTGGTAGATAGAACCAGCTTCTTCTTGCCCCCAAAACTGTAGGTATTATAGTTGTTCTGTATTACCACTATTATCTTATCATTGGCTTCAAGGTCTACCTCTATCTTGCCATAAAGCTTTCTGAAAGTTGGCAGTGCTGCTGTTCGCATCCAAACAATGAGATCCTCTTGCTCACTCAACTGTCAAATACAGAATGAAGAAAAGATCAAAAAAGAAAACACAGGTGAAAGGTAGCAAATAAAGAAAAGGAAGATGAAAGAAAGTTGAAAGACATATGCAAGGAAAAATGAACATAAATATGGAACTTACAGGTTTGCTAGCATTAAGTTTGGCACCTCCAATCAAGCCCTCACTTTGGAAATTTTTAGGATAAACATCAGACCCAAACTTACTTTCTTGGTCACTTTTCCAGGCTATGTTCTTCTTGTTGACATTTAGTGCCTTGTTATTTACTGAAAAACCATATGTATCATTGAACAAGCTCCACGCAATTAGACCACAAGGAACAATTGCAGACCCATTGGAGGTGGTGCCTTCAGGATTACAAGAACTTGTTTCGTGTTCATAGGCTTTGCTTCGTAATTGTTTGTCACTTCTGCTTTTAACATATCTGAAACCAAGCATTCACACAGCTAGTTATCCAGTGGACAATTATTCCAAAAGAATAAGCAGACTTGAAGACATAATGTCACATGACTAATCGGAAAAGAAGTAGAAACATTCCCCTTGCCCCCACTATTCAGGCAAACAGGCCTAGAGCCATAAGGAATTAGCAGTTTAATGAGCTGCTTTGAAAATTCCTTTCTCATGGGATCGAATGATAGCTATATTTGCTATTTCTCCGCTGTAATACCCTCATTGCTTTCCATGTATTGCGTTTCATTCTTTTAGATGTTTGACTAACGACGGAAATTTTCTAGAACCCACTACATTTATCTCCTAGACCTCTTCATGTCACTAGAATACTAAAAGTCTAACACTCTTCCTAAATTCCTTTTTACTCGATAGAAAACTTGGAGATATATATTAATAAGAGTAAAAGTACAAGATAGACCTAATGAGCACCAGAGGTGCCCATGGCAAACAAATTAAAGATCTACAAGATAGCCCCAACCCCTTAACCAATCGCTTAAGTTGTAACCTTTGGACAATCCACTAACGACAACCAAAGGGGAGGCGCTGACTTTTTCCATTCAAAAATTCTTTTGTTTCTCTCCATCCAAGTGCACCACAGCACTAATAGAGGAATAACATTCCAATAAGCTCTTAAAGACAGGGTTGGGGTTCCCAGTGGTTGGATAGAGGAACAAATCCCTGTAGTTGCTGAGTGAAGAAGGTGTGTGGGGCAAGAGCTCTCTCCACTTACCCCAAATCAACCTGACAAATAGGCCAAAATGAAGCAAATGATCGTTAGACTCCTCCTCATCTTCCTTGCAACAGAACTACAGGGACAGAAATAAACGAAATCACTTCTAGAGCATGTCCGTTGTATTAATCCTCCCGAAATCTGTAAGCCAACCTAAAACCTTAACCCTGATAGGCACCTAAGCTTTCCAAATAAAAGAATAAGTTGGAAACGAGAAACTACTAGGAAAGTCAATAAGGTGGTTAAAAAAAAAAATAATTGGTAGAGAAGGTTCCTGAAGTATCAAGGTTCACAACCCTTTTATCCTCGGTCACGGACAACCAAATGCCTTCCAACATGACCAACAGGGAACGAACCTCAGACTCCTCTCTCTTTGTTAGGTTCCTAGAGAAATGAAAATTCTGAAGACAGCTATTGACAGGGTGAGATAAAAACAAGAAACTACTAGGAAAGTCAATAAGGTGGTTAAAAAAAAAAGATTTGGTAGAGAAGGTTCCCGAAGTATCAAGGTCCACAACCCTTTTCCAAATAAAAGAATAAGGTGGAAACGAGAAACCACTAGGAAAGTCAATAAGCTGGTTAAAAAAGATAAAAGATTTGGTAGAGAAGGTTCCCAAAGTACCAAGGTCCACAACCCTTTTATCCTCGGTCGCGGACAACCAAATGTCTTCCAACATGACCAACAGGGAACGAACCTCAGACTCCTCTCTCTTTGTTAGGTTCCTAGAGAAATGAAAATTCCGAGGACAGCTATTGACAGGGTTAGATAAAAACGAAAAATTGGCCTATCATAAAGGCCAGAGAGGTTGTAAAGAGAAAGATATAAAGCAGAGAAACTTGAGGGGCCATACCAAGCGTCCGCCCAAAAGCGAATGTTATCCCCATTTCCAAGCCTGAGCTTAACATGAGGAAAGAAAGGGGGAGGAAGGAGTGGATGAATTTCTAGGGGAATCTAAAAGTGGGTCTAGCAACCAACTCCGCATCATGATTGTTAGGTAGTATTTGGTAACTCTACATCTTAAAAAAATTAATCCTACTTTTTTTAGCTATACTTTAATAACAGCTTATTTTAAACACATTGTTTGGTCACTAACACTCCAACCTCTTATTTTCAGTTTTATTTTAGAGATAAAGCATTTATTATCTAAAATCTCAACTTCTTACAACGAGAGTATTTGATTTCTTTCATTATGTATTTATTTTATAAATAAATACTCATATACATAAGATTAATAATTAATTTAAAAATAATTAAATATTATATAATAATTATATTAAACACATTACCTCTACATTCAGCCTCAAATTATCAAACTAGAACACTTCAATTAGGATAACAGAACTCCCTCTAGTCCTCCTTAAATAACTTCCCTAAATCCTTGTTGGATAGACCTTATCTTTGCAAAGTCCCATTTGCCATCTTAAATTCATAGAATCAGACAAAACATATTAGTCTGCCAAACCAGCAGCTAGACCCATTTATAGCCTTCAAATTCAGGCTAAACAGAATGAGAATAAGCCGCACATATGAATGATGCTTCATTCCACCACAATCGTTCTCCTTCAAATATTTATTCACAAACTCAAATCAACCCAAGACATTTTTCAAAAGAATATAGCAAACCCTACGTGAAACCCTATATCCCAGTCTTCCATTCATACAGATCTGTGAAAAAATTTTGTTAAGGTTTGGTCAAGCTGATTCGACAGATCAGCGGAGCAGAGTCCTTGCTATTGCAATATTTTAAGCATCAAGTCTTGAGCTTCATGACTGAAACTTTCTACATTTCAAGAAATACTTTCCAAAATCATGATTTTTGAGGTTTAAGAAGTAATATATACTAAAGTTTGGCAGAAAAGAATATTGACCAAACTTCAACTTTAAAAAAATAAAATAAATAAACAAACATGCTGAGATTTTCTGTGGTTTCCTGACTGGCATCATCAAACTTAAACCAGGAACAAAATAATACTATTATAAATGCTCGAAGTCTTAGCATTGTAACTATAGTACTATCAACATAATGAAGGCAGCACCCAAGATAACACTAAAAGATGTTTTTCAAAGTTGCTTCTTTTATGAATTTATCAATTTTGAACTTAAATCTCGAAATATAAAATTGTAGAAGGAAAGCAAAGGCTCAAAATGAAATAATTTTTGAAATATGTGGAACAGATCTTGAACATTAGTGTTATGCTTTTAAGTCCAACCAATATAATTCTTCTAAACATGCTATAGACTTCTATCCAAAAATTAATGATCTTTCAAGAAGGCAATTACTTTAATATCATAGGAAATTAGGAATGTCTGTCCTCAAAAAACAATATATCATAGGAATGTCAAGTAACAACAATTAATTTAAGAAAATTAAGCTCACCGACGATGATTCTGATAGAAGTTATCAAGCTCATAATACACATAAACAGGACTTTTCATCTGCTTTGGAACCTGTAAACATAAGGTTAATGCATTTTTGTCAGAGAAATAATTGTTCTCATCACACCAAAGAACTGAAAGGACATCACTCACAATTAAACTTCTGGTACAGGTCTTGTTAGTTTCACCACTTTGTATAAATGCAAGCGCATTCTTGCTGTAATTTCGAGGGACGCAATGTGTATCATAACGTTCAACTATTTCCACCACCTACACAAGCAACAGCAAGTCAGCGCTCAGTAGATATGTAACAGAGCATAGATGCAACTCTTGAAGAAGAAGAAGAATGATCAAAATTATACTTACACGTCGTGATGCAAACAAGGATGCAAGGCCAATTGGGATGAATACAATGCCAACAAATACAAATGTTGAAATGACCTGAAAGACCGAAAAGTGGACAATGAGGATAAAGTTCAGAATGCAGAGAAGATAACAATCCAGCTAGTTAGAATTTCAGCCGTATTTGACTAGATATAATTCAAACTCACCCATCCTGGTGTTAGAATTGGCTTGCAAGCTGGAAGCTCTTGCTGTGTAAACCTGGAATCTGCATCAAATGGTTACATACCTCAGTTAAAATGAAGTGTCCTCGAGCTAAATAAGTTAAACATGTTTCATAGTATCAATACCAGACTAAATTTAGAAATGCACTACTTTTGCTGAATTCTGACAATTGTTTTCACTTTTCAATCAAAAGGCCAACAAATTAAGTTTACTCAAATGCATAAACGGTGGTCATCAGTCATCTTCTTATTGATTTAACTGTAGCATGTTAAATTACAACAATATTTCTCCAAAAGAGCACGGTATATTCCAAAAGGATCTATTTGAAACACAGTTTCGTGCATTGGGACACCAACATACAAAGAACAAGGACACAAAGTAGGTATGAGCAAGTTAGCTTCCTTTCCTTCTTTTTTTTTTTGGGATTGTGTTCAATAATGAATCTCAAGCATAAGCAGCGTTATCAAGGCTACGCCTAGGCAACAACTACTACATTACCTAGACTATTTGCAACTTAATCACCTCAGCCCTACTTAAGGCAAGAAATGGGGCTGTTTGAAAAAAAAAATTAAAAGTTTAAGGGGCTCAATGTACATATATAAAGTTATAAATGCTCCATTCTTTTTCTTCATACTGTTACATGCGTCAATGTTGTCAAGGCCACGCCTAGGCCACAACTAATCCATCACCTAGGTCATTTGCACCTATATCGCATAGGCTATACTTAAGGCAAGCAGTGGGGCTCTTTGAAAATATTTTAAGGGGGGTCAATTTAAATATATACAGTGCACGGTCCTTTTTTCTTCATATTGTTACTTATGTAATTGTATATATTCAACATTAGCATAACTTTTACTTCAAGTGTTATACTTTTATTTCCATTATGCAAGTTATATCTTTTTTATCCTATTTTCTTATTTTGATTTTCTTATTTTATTGCTATATTATTGCAAATATTTTTCAGTCTCATTTTTTAATATGTTTTTTCTGAATTTTAATTCGACACAAGCTTGAAGAATATAAATATAATTAATTTTTTCTTTATACTAGATATGTCTATATTATGGAGTGTATGTGTGTGTGTGTGTATTAGGTTTGTATGTGAAAACTAATTAATTATTTACTTAGGGAATTATAAATATATATTATTTACAATGTCTAGGCCTCACCTAGGCCATGCCTAGGCACCGCCTTGCCTAGAAGGAGCTAATCACCCAAACATCACCTTGACGCCTTGACAACAGTGACATACGTGCTTATATAGCTTTTTTTTTTGTTAAGAATATGTGATTGACTAATTGTATAGAGTCAACATTGAAATAACCTTTAATTCTAGGGTTATACTTATTTTTTCATTGTACAAGTTTTCTTTTTCTTTTTCTTTTTCCTATTTTCTAATTTTAATTTTTTATTTCATTTTTTCTTGTTGCAAATATTTTCCTTTTTGTCATCAAGCATAGCTCTTTAAACTGATATACTTTCTCTACATGCCAACATGTCTTACTTTTTTATATGTTTTTTCTACCTTTTCTAGTCTTTTTTTTTAAGAGTATAAAATATTGTTAATCTTTTTTCACATAAGATTTTACTTCTATATTATGGAATATGTAGGTAATTACATATGCAGGGTTTGTATATGTAAAATTAATTAATTATTAGGGAGCTCAACTCAACTAAGTCTTTTCTCAACTATATGAAGTCTACAACTTGAATATGTTCCTTCCACTTCTCTCTATCAAGAACCAAGTCGGCGTTTAGATTACATGTAGTTATATCTTTCCTAATTATCTTGGTCTATGTTATTTTAGGTCTTCCTCTGCCTCTATCATTACCATAGATTGTTAATGGGTCACTTTTCCTAACTTGAGTATCTAAAAGTCATCATTGTGCGTGTCCAAACCACTGCAGGGAGCCATAAATAAATATTACTTTTAATGCCCAGGCCTCACTTAAATGGGGTCAATTGTCTAGGCATCACCTTAACGCCTTGACAATATTGAGCATAAGATGACATGAAACCCCAAGAGAATGCAAGAACTCGAGTATAAGTAACCAATTGAGAAGACTTTTGGTGTAGGAAGGCTCTAAAACTTCATAGATTAGTGTGCTACACATGCCAAGAGGATCACATAGGAAACATAGATCTCATCAACAACCCAAATACCTTGAGTCAAACTATCATCCTCATCTTCCATTTAGGCCTTTACCATAATTTAGAATTGCTAACATCATCATCTACTGATATTTCAATTATTAAGTTTCCATCAAGAATCCTATTTCACTGTCCAATATATGTTTAAGTCTAACCACCTCTCCATTCTCCAATCAAGATATGTATTTTCTTACATTTATTCATGTAAATCTTGGTTTGCCTATTGGAATTTTAAAGCTTTCTTACATATATTTAAGCCTAGCATGGGACAACCATGAAATGTGCCATGTTCGAGGCCAATGTAAACTCAACTCAACTCAATTAAGCCTTTTCTCAACTACATGGGGTCGGCTACATGAATCCACTTCCTCTACTATGCTTTATTAAGGGCTAAGTTAGCATTTAAATTACAAAAAGTTAGATCTTTCTTAATATTTGTCCATGTCATTTTGGGTCTACCTCTACCTCTATTGTTACCATCTAGTGTTAATAGGTCACTCTTCTGAACTAGTGCATCTAAAGGCATACGTGGTATGTGTCCAAACGACCTTAATCTCTCTCTAATTTTATCCCCAATTGCTGCTACTCCCACCATTTTCCGAATATGTTCATTTCTAATTTTATCTTTTAAGGTTTTACCACATATCCATCTTAGCATTCGCATTTCTGTTACACTTAGTTTATTAACATGTTGTTTTTTAATTTGCCCCAACATTATGTACCATATAGCATGGCTAGCCTAATAGCAACTCTAAAAATTTTCCCTTTAACTTTAATGAGATGTGTTTATCATATAATACTCCACAAGCACTTCTCCACTTGACCCATCCTGCTTTAACTCTATGGTTCACATCCTCACCTAATTCTCCTTCTTCATGTATAATGGATCCCAAATACCTAAAATTTTCGCTCCTTGGTATATCTTGATTTCCAATTTTCACTATCTCTTTGTTTGTATTTTGACTTCCACTAAAATTACATTTAACATATTCAGTTTTAATTCTACTAATCTTGAACCCTGTAGATTCTAAAGCCCATCTCCACACCACTAGCCTAGCATTTATTCCAGAAGCAGTTTAATCAATCAATACTATATTATCAACAAATAACATGCGCCGTGAAATACCTTCTTGGAGACATTTAGTCTGTTGACTCTATTCATCCATAACTAGTGCAAAAAGGTAA
Organism: Paratinospora sagittata; assembly: GCA_035771175.1. Classification (NCBI taxonomy): domain Eukaryota; kingdom Viridiplantae; phylum Streptophyta; class Magnoliopsida; order Ranunculales; family Menispermaceae; genus Paratinospora; species Paratinospora sagittata. The sequence continues at coordinate 42,667,101 of CM069589.1, read as the reverse complement.
GGCTTAAGGCAGATCCTTGGTGTAAACCAACTGTAATTAAGAATTCATTAGTTTCACCTATTGTTGATTTTACAATGGTCTTTGCCCCATCATACATGTCTTTTATCAATTCAATATGCCTAGTCGTAACTCTATCATAGGCTTTCTCAAAATTGATAAAGACTATATAAAAGCACCTCTCCATCAATTTCCTTAATAAATAAATAGCTTTCATAGTTGATCTCCCAGCATAAATCCAAATTAATTGTTTGACACCAAAGTTTCAACTACTACTCTCTATTACTCTCTCCCACAATTTCATTGTATAACTCATCAATTTAACTCCTCTATAATTTGCACAATTTTGAATATCTCCTTTTGTTTTTATAAATGGTATTAAGATACTTTTCCTCCAATCATTGGGCATTCTCCTAGTTGCTACAATCTTGTCAAATAATTTGGTTAGCCACAAGACTCCAGTTTCCCCTAAGCTCTTCCAAACTTCAAAAGGAATCGCATATGATCCTAAGGCCTTTGCATTTTTCATTTTTATCAAAGCATTTATTACCTCAAGAATGCTACTTCAACGGAAGAATTTATTTTCATTAGTTTCCCCTAAGTTATCAAGCCATTCTATATTTAACTTTGCTAAATGATTTTCATTCAAATATTCAATAATTTTCTAAAATAATTTTTTATCACTCTTTTATCTCTTCTTCTATTATTAATCACAAGTCGAACAACTCCTCAATCGAACTTTTCTTTTAAGGATTTTTGGCAAAGTTAGGAAAGTTACTTGTAGGATTACGTGGCAAGAAGGCATATAGTCTTGACAATTCATAAATATAATTGCAAAACTCAATTCAATAGATTAAATAACAAGCATATAGCTTATATTATGTAAGGAAATGAAAAACAAAATAGAGCATGAATGTGAACTGTTTTACTTTAAAAAATGGAAAATAGAAAGTGATTGAATAACCACACAAAAAGTTAAGAGCAGCTCAGTTGAATGAAACGAACTAAATAGTTACACTATATACTGTTTCTTCTTCCCATCCACATTTCCACTACAACTTCAGTTTTACTAGGGAGGTATTCTTGTATCCTTGAGTTTACCCTCCCATCCTCTTGTTGCACCATCTACCACCGAAGTCACTTTTAAGACTTTTTTAATGTTCTTATTGCGGGAACAAGCTACCGTTTCATTGATCAAAGGAAAAATTACTACAAATTGGATTCTACTCTAAAGTACCTTCTTCCCAAGGAAACCCAATACATATAGTAGGAAATACTAACGTTTCACATAAACCCCAACGTATATTTTCGCAGAATCTTGACCAAGTTTCAAGATTTCTTTCAAATTTACCGAGGATTAGGAATGAACAAACCAAAATTTTCATTCACAATGTAGCAAAAAGAATTTCGATTGGAAGCAAGACCAAAATCCAACATCAAAATCACTAACCTAAAAACTTCCCAGATGAACACAAGCAATGTCATATCATGAACTAAAGATTCCGCAGCATTTACCATAAGAACAACAATCCATCCATGAAACAAACGCCTCGAAGACGCTTAATTCCAACACACATTCTCTTATTTCACATCAATCTAATCGATTCCTTCATTAGATCCACCAAAGAAACACAAAACTGACAGAATTAGAAAAAAATTAAAAAAAGGAATTTTTTTTTTTACACACATTTGGGCTTCTTGGAGTTGCGTCTCGAAGCTTGAGAATCGGTGGTTCCATCCTTTCCTTTTTGCTTCGGATTCATCTCAGAGAGTGAGATCTCTGCACTGAGAAAACGGGGGTTTCAATCCCAGTAGAAATTAGGGTTTTTTCTTTTCTTTTTCTTTTTCTTTTTCTTTTTTTGTTCCAATTGATCTGTTCTTCTTTCTGATTTTAGCTTTCTTGCTTTTTCGAACTTTTCCTTTTTTTAAACAGAATATGAATATGTGCAAAAATAGATAAAAACGTGGACAGGTGGAGAGCCGCTTTTCACACGCTTGAATTGGATTTAAATTAGAGGGGTACGGATGGTGAAATCCATGGAACTCGGATGTCTAATTTTGTCAAACCACAACATCTAATAGAAATAATATTCTAAAATCTGATTTTAAATAATAGGAACATAAATAATTAAGAAAGATTTTAATTTTTATAATTTGAATATCAACTTACTTACGAGAAAGCAAATTTATGTAGCCGACCCTATGTAGTTAAAAAATAAATTAAAAAATGGTTGTTAAACTTCTTATTTACGAGATTATCATTTTCTTTATAATATTTTATTTAATTTTATATTAATTTAAGGGAGCAACTAAACATACCATATTAGTTGCTCTCACTACCACACTTACTACTTTTACCTCACCTAATATTACATTTTTTTTTTACCTCACAAAAAAATTTCAAAATATCCTCCTTCCATCCACCATTTTGTCTTCTTCTTTGAAGCTCCAAACCCTAGTGCGTTACCACCACCATTGCCAAGCTTCCTCTATTTGAAAACGTCAAGATCCAAGGTCGTTTTTCAAAGTGTCCACGACATCGTTGTCGGATTTCTGTTCTAAAAAATTTCAAACGAAGCTCTAACTTGAAACACCCATCATCTTGGCGTATTAACTCTCAAATCGAGCTTGAAAAGAATTAAATCGAAGTTCTCAACATCGTCTAGGTGTCGTTTGGGCATTTTAGAATAATATTTTGAATCTTTTGAGTTATTTTTCTTTTGATAGAATTTTTAGGGTATATTTGTGTATTTGTGCATGTTTTGATGCTTTTTTTTGCATTTTTTATTATATTGTTGTGTTTTTTATTGTATTGAAAAGTGTTATATTCGCCCCGAAAAGCACGGTTCAGTAGAGAACTACCAAACCAAACCCCTCGGTTAGGTAGTTCAGGACCAAACAAATCTCCTCGGTTCGGTCCTCAACTATCAAACCAAGGGGTTTGGTTTAGTAGATCCCTATTGAACTAGGTTTTTTTTTATAGGTTTTTTTCATTACAACAAATTATTTAATAATTTTTATTTTATTTTTATGTGATATGTAGATATGGCGAGGAGGGTAGGAAGATAGCAATGGAAGAATAGTAAGAAGATGACATGGAAGAAAGGTAAGAAGACAACAATAGATAAGGGTTTAGGATTTATAAGAAGAAGATGAAAAGGGTATTGGGGTTAGGTGAAAATAATATTTATGTAAAGATATTTTAGACAAATTATAGAAGGGTATTGTAGGAAAAAAAAATTGGGTGTGATAGTAAGAACAACTAATGTGGTATGTTTAGTTGCTCCCTAATTAAATATAGGATTAGTTAAAATCATACTATTTAATTTAATAAGTTAAGAAATGGCTTTTATCAGCTTCAATTTAATTTAAGTGGTTTTTTTTTCCATGAGGTATCCCCACATCTTTCGGATATAAGACTAATTTTCATTTGATGCGAAAATAGAATGGTAAACCGGAGCACCTTTAAGAATCGAACCTGTAATTTTTATATAGGGATGACATTGGGACTGAACTTACTTGCAACCACTCATTGGTATTAAAACGGTCTATAAAAAAAAGTTATTTTTTGATAAATATTAACAATCTATAAAAAAATTTAAAAAAATAAAAATAAACTTGTTATATTGAAGTTAAAATTTCTAGTGATTCATTTTAAAGATGTATGAGCTAAAAAGAGTCAACAGCATGGATGGAACTACCTTAAATTCATCATTGACACGTGGTAAGGAAAGGGAAATGGAGCTGGTTAAACTCATAAAGCTCTTGAAATAGATTATTGGCTGTTGACGGGAAAATCGGTTTAATTTTCAAACTTAAACGGAACATGATCCTATTCAATTTAATTTGATCATTTTATTCTAAATTATCAATTTAAATTAAACTGAATTAAACATAATCGATTTGGTTTAGTTTGGATTAGGGTTGTACATCAGTTGAGTTGGGTCAAGTTAGGACCAAAATTTAACTCATCTCAAACAGTTCGGGTTGGTGATTTTAAAACTCAATCCAACTCAATCTAAACAGTTGGGATTCAATTTGAGTTAAATCGGTTCATCGGGTTGGACATAACCAAAATTCTTATTTGCAACAAAATAAAATACTGTTTGTTTAGCAAAAAAAAAAAACCAAAAGTTTTTGAAACATTTTATCAACACAAAAAAAAAAAAAATTTAAGCAAATTCTATACTAAGAAAGCAAATTTACAAAATATTAATCATTGTAAAAATTAATTAAAAAACAAGAATTCTTTAACAATTTTAACACACAAAAGCAAACGACTAATCATAATAATTTAACAATACTTTAAGATTTTTAACACACAATCAACCAAATTAAGAAGCATGCAAGTAATAAATGATCAATGCCTAATAGTTGAGCAATATAAATCATTATACCTTTCTAAAAAGGTCTAAGGTTTCGACACTTACATTCGGTTTGGATTGATTTATTCGATTTTTTATGGGCTCAATTCATGACCCAACCCAAATTAATCAAATTTGACATTTTAGAACTCAACTCAACCCAAATAATCAATCTAATTCAACTTAAATCAACCCAAAAGGTTCGATTCGGTCGATTTAATCGCGTTGATGAACACCCGTAGTTTGGATTAAATGATTTGAGATTTTAAATGTATAATCTTTAGTATATAAGATGATTATATAATTTTATGAGAATGTTTATATTATAAAAAGATTATAAATATTAATAATTTTATTTTTAAAATCTGTTCCGATTAGTTTTAGATTGATTTTCAGAGCCTTAGTCATGATCCGAACTAAATCTATTAAATTATAATTTTTCAAAACTTAATTCAAATCGAATTTATTAAAAGCTAAATCGAACCAAACCATGTACACCTAGTTCAATTTTGCATATTGCATGTCGAACCAATCGATTGACGCCCTAAGAATGCATAGTCGAGCTTTATCCATGACCCGCCAACACCAATTGCCGCTCCATATTAAAGCAACGGTCGAATTACGCGGCATTTGAAATAGAAAAAAAAAATAAAAAAATAAAGGAAATGGTTTTTTCAAACCTTCTCACACGCAGAAGACCTCTTGAGTTCTCAAAACAAAGTGTTCCAATCATTTTGAATGAAAAAACAAGATCAAGATCAAATGAATCTACCACTGTTGGAGAATTCAATAGAATAATAAAATGGTCTCAAACCCACTTGGAGATGGGCACTTGCATAAGGCTTTTAGAAGCTTGTATGAGATCAAGATCGCTTATAGAAGGAAAGAAAATCCATCAATATCTCATCAAGAACAATACCCATGTTGATAATTCCATTGTACTTGAAAAACTGATCAGTATGTATCTCAGATGTGGTGAAATGAGACAGGCCCAAGTTGTTTTTGATAAAATTTCAAGGCGAAATGTCATATTATGGAACTCAATGATCAGAGGTTATGCTTGGAATGGGCCATTTGATAGAGCAATTGATTTGTACTATGATATGCTCAATTCGAGTATTAGACCTAACAAATTCACGTTTCCGTTTGTTCTAAAGGCGTGTTCTGGTTTAAAGGCGTTAGAAGATGGGGAAGGGATTCACGAGCATGCGAAAAGGGCTGGTTTGGATTCTGATGTCTATGTATGCACTGCTTTAATTGATTTTTATGTGAAATGTGGATGCTTAAGAGATGCACAGGCTCTGTTTGATAAAATGCTTAACAAAGATGTTGTTGCGTGGAATGCAATGATTGCAGGGTCCGCTCTTCATGGGCTTTATGAAGAGACGATAAGGTTGGTTCTCAAAATGCAGGAAAATGGAGCAATTCCAAATTCTTCTACCGTTGTTGCAATTCTACCTGCGATTGGTAGAGCCAAGGCGTTGTATCAGGGAAAGAATGTTCATGGTTATTGCGCGCGAAGGGCTTTTGATAAAGACACTGTGGTGGAAACAGCTCTTTTGGATATGTATGCTAAGTGCAAGTGTCTAGAATATGCACAGCAGATTTTTGATTCTATAAGCATCAAGAATGAAGTAACTTGGAGTGCAATGATCGGCGCATATGTTCTTGCTGATCATATGAGGGAGGCACTGGAGCTGTTTGACAAAATGTCACTAGAGGACAATGTGACTCTTACTCCAGCTACTTTAGGAAGTGTTCTTCGGGCATGTGCAAAACTGACCGACATTAGTAGAGGGAGGCGTATACATGGTAATGTACTTAAGTCTGGACTAGTTTTCGATTTAATGATAGGAAATTCTCTTCTTGCTATGTATTCAAAAGGTGGACTTTTAGATGAAGCAATCGGGCTTTTTTATGAAATGAAGTTAAAAGATGTTGTCTCGTATAGTGCTATTATCTCTGGATGTGTACAAAATGGTAATGCAGAGGAGGCTTTGTGTATGTTCCACAAGATGCAAGTATCCAGGATCGACCCCGATCTTGCAACCATGGTTGGAGTCCTTCCGGCTTGTGCCCATTTAGCCACTCTCCAACGTGGGCGATGCAACCATGGCCAATTGACTGTTCGTGGCTTTGCATCAGATATCACGATCGGGAATGCCCTCATTGACATGTATGCAAAGTGTGGCCGGGTAGACTTTGCGAGGGAAGTTTTCTGCAAGATGCCAAAGCAGGATATTATTTCATGGAATGCTATGATAGCTGGATATGGAATTCATGGGCTTGGAAAGGAATCTCTCTCTCTTTTTGATGATTTTTTAAAGAAGGGTTTAAGGCCAGACAGTGTAAGTTTTATTTGTCTTTTATCCGCTTGCAGCCATTCAGGACTTGTTGCTGAAGGGAAGCACTGGTTTAATACAATGACTCAAGATTTCAATATTGTTCCAAGGATTGAGCACTGCATTTGCATGGTTGATCTTTTGGGTCGGGGAGGGTTTTTGGAAGAAGCAAACAATTTTATCAAAAAAATGCCGTTTGAGCCAGATGTTCGCATCTGGGGAGCATTACTTGGTGCTTGCCGGATCCATGGGAATGTGAAACTAGGTGAACAAGTATCAGAGAAGATCCAAAAACTGGGACCAGAAGGTACCGGAAACTTTGTTTTGTTATCTAATATATACAGTACCGCTGGGAGATGGAAAGATGCGGCACATGTTAGAATCTTTCAAAAAAACCAGGGATTTAAGAAAAGCCCTGGATGTAGTTGGATTGAAGTTAGTGGAAGAATTCATGCATTTATAGGTGGAGATCAGTCCCACCCACAATCCAAACAGATAAATGAGAAGCTTGATGAACTTCTTGTGGAAATGAAGAAATTGGGGTATCAAGTTGATGGAAGTTTTGCCCTTCAAGATGTTGAAGAGGAGGAGAAAGAGAGAATACTTCTTTATCACAGTGAAAAGCTGGCAATTGTGTTCGGGATTCTGAGATTAAGACCCGATGACCCCATTTTCGTTACTAAGAATCTTAGAGTTTGTGGGGATTGCCACACAGCCATAAAATTGATAAGTATTATTACAAGGAGAGCAATTACTGTTAGAGATGCAAATAGATTTCATCATTTCAATGGTGGAACTTGCAATTGTGGTGATTTCTGGTGAAGAAAGCAGGTCAGTTGAGAAATTATCTGAATCGAAATTGTTGTTCTCACATAAATCACATGCCTCCCTTGGTCATGCTTGGATTGATCCTTCAACAATCACACATCATGGAGTGCCCTGTTCCAGAATTGAGCCAGAGGGATGACCATAAATCAGGTTAGTTTTTTCAATTCAACGTCATCTACAGCATTATTCCCACAATTTCAGCCAGCAATATCACTCGATTCTCCCTAATGCCTATTTGAACCAGATATTCATGTTTAAGGAGCTTGTGCGGTGCATATAAAATCCATTTGGGATTGCAAATAAGGTAAATGAATACTCAAAATTAATTTTATTTGCAATTAGGGCTACTCCAACCATTTCTTATAAATGTAAATATTTGAGAAATGGTAAAAATAGCCCCAATTGAACATAAAATGAGATAAAACCAATTAAGGTGGTTTGGGCACATATGACAAAGACCTCTAGATGCTCCAATTAGGAAGAATGACCTATTAACAATCCATGGTAATAATGATGACGTCGAGGAAGACCTATAAAATAACATGACAAAAAATAATTAAGAAATATATAACTGTCGAGCCTTTGATAGAGTGGAGTAAAGGAAGCAAATTCATGTAGCCGAACCCATATAGTTGAAAAAAGGATTAGTTGAGTTGAGTTGAATTTAGATGAGAATACTCACTGATTACTTAAGTCTTGGTAGCATATGTTTGTACTTCTCAATGTATTGGACGGAGGGCTTAAGTAACAAAGTGGCCAGTAATTAACTTACTAAACATGCTCTATTTTTTCTTGAGCAGGAGACTTGGGTTGATAATGTTGAACGCGTCATTGAACACACCCATCAAACAAGAGGCTGGAATGCAATTTGTTTCCCAAGGCAGAAGATGGATTTGGCTTGAGAATTTTAGAGGATTGGGGCTTATTATGAGATCTCTTCAGCTACTAGTGTGTACATTTTAGAATAGAGCTTTTACTTCTATTTAACGTCTATGAAGGCGTCTTAAATGCTTCAGTATATTTTGGCAAGCGTCTCCATTGTTATAAGGCAAGGTGAGAGCTCTTTCTATTCAGCGGGTCATCATTTTCGAACAAGATGAAAGGTCAGAAAATCAAACATTTTTGTCTTAAATTAACTTGTAGGATTGGTACTGTCATCAAGCTAACAGATGACTTCCATGCAGAATCTTTAAATATTTATGAATGAGAAAGAAACAAGGTTGGCATGCACAAAACTAGTTAGGCTCAGCACATTTGTTCAAAGGAGTAACCAAGGTGCATAGTAGTATCTCATGACAGCTCGAGATAGCTTTAGACCGTGCATGAAGCTCTTCCATGGACGCTCATTCTGAGGTTTTCTTCTTGTATGAGTTAAAGCCATTGAAGTTCCTCGTTTACTTTTGTCATCTTGAACTCTTTTGGATTCTAAAGCTCTCTTCAATAGAAAGACCTTTGAAAGAATTGTTTATTCCATACCAATCATATGTATATGTATAACAGTAATTTGTGATTATGCACGGACAAAGCTCCGAACATTGTGGCAAGGTCACGTCTCATTCACTGTATTAGGTACACAAGAAACCACGTGCTGTGCTTAGGAATTAGCTTAATCATCTAAGACAGCATGTGAACTAGAGATCATGGATTAAATTATTAAAAGGTTAACTCATCATTTATCAATCAACAGGTTCCATAGACAAAAAAAAATTACATATGCACACATAAAAACACTTCCAAGTCACAAAGAAATTGGTTTAATTAGGCAGTAAAGGGCTGTGTTAGTGAATATTCAACTAATTTAGACATAATTATTGTAGTTAATGCAACAAACATCTAAGCCCCTTTTATCTAACAAGTGGGAGGGAGAGTTTTCATACGTGTTTCAAAAGATGTTGATTTAGCTTTTTCTCATTAATTTTTACATACAAACAAACAAATGGATGCTATCATTTCTTCAAAAGTATCCCAATGCACTTTGCTTTATTGATTAAAGGAGACCATTGGTAAAAAGACTACACAAAATAAGGCAAACCCAAGATTTCCTACGCTATCATGAAGGCAACACAACACAACTTGGGAATTTTCAAGACCCCATATGATAACACTTCAGATAACGAAAGTCTCAATGACGGCAGTGGATAAACCATTTAGCTAAGCCGATGCTTCTGGAATATAAACCCCCTACAAAAAACTCGGGGCCAGCACAATAAATGCAAAAACATGTATCAGACCCACCACGTACCGATCCATAAGCATCACACCAACACAGGTTGTCTGCTAAAGCACAAGATGAAACAAAAGAGTACTCTCTATCCTGAAAGAAACTTGACACTGTCGTCACATCAAAAAAGACATTTTGAAGTGTCCCATATGGCATCAAGACCATCAAGAGTGCAAAAAGACGAGGTGTGAATGATATTTTATCTTTTCAGATAATAGAAAGGTTCTGATAAGACCAAGAGGGCCATTAGGCTTCCTGCAATAAGCGAAATGTTTTTGCCCACCAAATCCAGAGTACAACATTGCCTCCCACCAATCCAACCCAACAATGGATTACAAAGTGATAGTTATGCAAATTTCGTAGTATTTAATTGTTTAAACAATCTCTTGATAAGATGGTAGAGTGCAAAATAGTCAGCTGTGGTCTGAGTATGATGATGGCCCCTCACTCACTAGAGAGAGAGACGACGAGTAGAAGAAATTCAAACTAGCAGTAGAACATAACCCTCTTCACATTATCTTTGAGAGCGGGGAGGGGTCTTACTGCGGCACCTGTGCCAGGGCCTCTAGTGCTGCGAGCTGCACCGCCGCTCCCCAAACCAGCACCACGGCCTGCTGCACTGCTCAATGATCCACTATCTGAAGTCTCTGGCTCCATATAGAAACGTGCGCGGAAGGCAGCTAAGTGTGCATAGTACGCAGGAGGCACTGCCATGACAAACCATAAAGCACTAGTAAGTACTTAACAAAAAGTAAAATGATGCCATAACAGTTGGCAGAGGTTAGGATTGTAGGAAACAAGTTTCATGGGTTAATATGATTCTAAAAATACAAGCATGATTTGAGTTGTGGCCCCAGTGATCCAACCCCAACCAAAAGTAAAACATGGAATTTGACCAGTCTAAGATCAAATCACCAATAGGATTGTTGTAAGAAAGAATGCAATTAGTATGCCTGTGAATGTAGACTGAGGCATCTATTTAATGAAAATGCAATCCACACTTCACTTGTATGCATGAAAGTAAATATAACAAAAACAGATGGAAGAGGTGAGAACTAACCAATGGAAACCGACCGAGTACACCTTGCATATCTGCAATTTGAAAGCAAGAAGTAAGTTATGTAGCTGGAAAAAAAAAAGAAGAGTGTGCAATAGAGTGCATTTGAAATAAAGATATTTCATACGTGTAGCAGAGGTTGTTAGTGAGAGACTGGAGACCATCAGCTGTGAAGTGATTCTCATCCCAGAGCACATGGTAATGAGCTGGCCGGCTGGTACCCTTCATTATGTTTTCACCGCATTATTGTCATTATAAATCCAAAAATGAGAACAAAAAGACATAGCAAAACATAAAGGAAATTGGTTCAACCTGAATGCCAGCATGGCTGCAAAGGTAGAAGTCAAACTCAGTTGGATGGCAGATCTTGGAGTCAACAACAGTTCCTGTTAAAAATAAAACAACAACAAAAAAAAAGGATTACAAAAAAATACAATGAACCGAGTATGTAGTGATGTTGAGGACACCAGAATTTCACTAACCTGGCAAAATGTTTCCACTTCTGTCAACTGCATAACGATCTGCGTGATTGTTGGCAAACAACCTCGTGTGATGCCTCTTTTGAACCACCACGAATGTCACAGGGGGTTGATAATTCGGCTCCAGGGATGCACATGCCTGGAAAATGTGTATTTTGCACAATAGAAAAGGACAGTTAATATTTCAAAACAAATTTTTAAGTGTAGCATCACAAAACTTGTAAGAAAACGTGCTCTATTCTTTAAGTTGAAAGTTGAAATCATAAGAAAAATATACAACAGGATTGCCAACAAAATATAATGACACCCTGTGCTCCCCCACCCATATATATATACATAGAGAGAGAGAGAGACAGAGACACACACACACACACACAAAAGGTTTGCCAGCACTAAGGCCAAGAATGATACTTGGTACTTCCCCTTTAACATCAAAACAGAGGAGGAATGAGGAAAAATGGTTTTTACCTTGCGAATAGCATCCAATTCATAGAGTAGAACTTGATAGAATTGACCCTCACTAACACCATCCCTGCAGATAGACAAAGATCATAAGCTGGGAAAGAAGGGAAGGAGAGGGTAGGGAGAAGAGGCCCAACCCTGAAAAATTAGTGTACAATGAAATACCTGTAAAATATGATCCGCTTGGGTTTCTGCCCAGTTGCTCTGCGGAAGGATATGAGAAGCTCCCTGTGATAAAAGAAAATGAATACATCTAACTCACTTGCATAAGTCTTAATTTGCAACATAAGAACAAAACCAGAAAGAAGACAATTGTACAATTCAAAAGAGAATTTACAGCGGGAAACATTAAAACACAACATCTACAACACTTCGTTTTTTTTTTTTTTTTAAGAGAAATAAAGTACAAAATAGAGCTCAGAAAGTCAATCATTTAAAAAAAATACTTTATCATGCCTCCCGTGACAGTTCCCCTGACAGGATCCTGCCATACTTTATAAAGATCTTGGATCAATTCCTGACGGTGAGCCTGAGCACAGACCAGACCAGCATACTTCGTGACCTCCGGCCAATCTTGAGAAGCAACGACCTAAAGAATATTTAAAGCCAAAAATTAGGTAACAGATTAAATTCACAAATATGCAGCATATAAATACCTGATAACAAATATAAAAACCTTAAGCACTTGTCTTTTTGAGAGTTTAAAGATGTTCTTACAGCAGCAATGGATGGGCTAGAATCCTCCCCAGGATGAGGATGTGTTACATCTGCGCCAAATATGATGGTTGGCTCATCACTGACCAAAGGTATGCGTCTGGACAATGCATCAACAAGCACTGTGTTTCTTCCCCCAACCTTGACATTAATCTTGAGGGCTACGTTTGCCAGATACTGCTTGCTCATCTTGAACACATGTTTTGTCAAGCAGCACTGGGACACTAGCCCAAGATCTGTCTCACAGATCCGTTTCAGATCACCTGTAAACAGAAAGGTGATGTCTTACAATGACACCTTCATATGCATAGATATCACTAGCTAAAACTTCACATTAAGTGTAAGTTCCAAACCATAGAGTGACCCATTGTTGTCAGGCAAAATAACAATAAGTAAGTCAAGCTCCTTCCCCTGTGGCTGGGTTTTAGTCATCGCATCATGGTAGCGAGTCTTCAAGGCTCTCTCAACATGATCAGGACGAGCACTGTATGGAGGGAGTACTGGCTCAGGATTAAATGCCTAAACAAAGTCAACACAGCATAATTCAGAAAACAGAAGAGACATAGTTTTATATGAAGCATAGGTAATAATGTAATCTAATATATGTATGTATGTATGTATGTATGTATGTATATATCTTTTACTTCCCATTCTAAAATTTTTGTAAAAAAAAAAAAACTTTCAATCCATACCATGCCAGAAATCTGACACATTTGAGCAAGTTCACGGCAAAATCCACGGGCAACACTTTCTTGAACACTGCGGGAGAAGTTTAAGCATATCCAGTTGTTCACTGTTCCTCCATTTACCATTTTCTGCAAACAAGGACAGAGAAAGTTAAGCAAATCCCAACAGAGCCATAGCCATTAGTACAGGTTCTCTATTTATTTCTGTTTCTTCTTTGACTTGTACGCACATAGGCATGTGTATCTGTAAAGGGGGGAAGGGGAGAACAAGAGGACTGTCAAACTACTACACCAGCATAATTTGGAACCTTCTTATATTTCTTGGGACTATGCATAGAGATGTGCAAATTTATCATTAGGTGTAATCCTTCGTGAAAGTTCATCTCTTCCCAAAACCTATTTGTAGCCTTACACTTGTCCTTCAGCTAAAACTACTTAATGACGAAAAACACATGCATATGCACGTTCATAAAATAGAAAAGTGGGGATGATCTATGCCAAGAAAAGTATTTGAATAGAAAAATAAGCATTTATTCCATAGATGTCATCCGGAATCGCTGACCAAAAAAGTCAACTATTTGACTAAAATGGCATATAATTCAATTTCAACCCAAAGAGATCCATGCACTAAAAGGCAGGAGCAACTGCTGGTATTTTAGGTGCCACACCTATGTGTTGTGATAAATAAAGAGCTCCCAATAATAATATCTAAATAGTTTCCAATCAACCACTAGGGCAAATTTAGCCATTTGGGTCATTAACGCATCACATTATTATCTATGAACTGACTGTTTGGCAATTGGTGGTGCATTAGCCACCACAAGCTATGACAAATGAAGAGTGTCACTGAGAATGTTTGAGAAAGTTTTCAACTAAACAATAGAAAACATGCGGCACGGTGTGACAATTATCCAGGTGCTTACTTGCCAATTGTAATTGGAATCTTCTCCATGAACATGCAATTTTAGAAGCAAGAAGTTTGATTTCATCAATCACACTCAAATTCTGGTCAACAAAGTCATAAGTGATCTTTATAAACACTTACCAAATTGCAGTATTAGTGTTATATAAAAAAAAAGTATTAACTGAATGCTTCACCTTAAGCATATGGGCATCGCTGGTTTATCCATTGCATCTATAACATAAAATTTAACCATGGGCTCAAACTGACTTCAAAAAATATAAGAGGAACTAAATTTTTTAACACATGAATAGATCATTGAATGGTTAAAGAAAGAAAGTAAAATGTTCCCTGATCCACAATGCTTGGCAAAGTCTGTTTAACAGAGTAACAGTAGAGATCTATCAGTTAGTTACTAGTGGAAATACCTTGTTCATCATATTCCATTGCCCAACCTGTGGCAAACAATCCTTCTCTCTTCCTGTATCATGGTATTTAAGCTGCAATGATTCACAATAGCAATCATCAAACAGACATCATTGGAAATAAATACAAAAAAGTAATAGTAACACCACTGATTGCCAGTTGATCTTAGGAAGTGATCATGAATTGGCATAATAATACTACAAAAACTTAACAAATATGTTGGTTCCCTAAAAATGTAAGCTGCATCAGAAACAATCTGATAAACAAGGCAACGTAAAAAGTAGCCAGGCACAACACAGTATGTTGGCATAACACAATATCCAATGCACTTAAGTTATCAGGGACATAAGTACCCTAATCAGAAGGCTAGAGAATTTCACAAAGCTGGCTAAATATTTACTTACCCTTGGTGCTGGCAAAATGCGAGCGTCAACGGTAGCCAACTTCTCACTGATTTTAATGCCAAACTCTTTAGCATAAGGATCTTCATGATAAGCATTGTGGTGAACCGTCTGAACAAAAAAGGGAAAATTAAGTTGTAAAAACCACCGTCCAATGAACATTAAAAAAAAAATCAAATAGGAAAAGTGTGAACATAAATTACTAATTTCCCTTGCAATCGAGACTCAATTGAACTCAACGGATATCATAACGCAAGAGATTGTTTCGAGCAATTACTCAGCATGATTATAACAATTTTTTTCCTCATGCACGTGGAGGTGCCTGAGGACACATGCTTAACCAAGATATAAACTTCAGCCTTGACAACAGTACGACATACTGCCATAATAATTGTGAAAAAAAATAAAGCATCCAAATCAATTCCTAACAATGTTAATTGAACGGACAAACAATTTCAATCCACTGCCTGAAACGTGGAAAGAGGCTTGATATATTGCTCCCATTTTGAATGAATGTAAACATGGGCAAGAAGCTCTTCAGCACTAAAAAGAGAACTCGACAAAAAAGCAAGCATATAACACTTTCCTCAAAATAAATGGTACATTTGCATAGCAGCAGAGAGAGCAAGAACAAAGAAATGAGCCAAACACTCTGCTACTCTGCTATATCTATATCGTGCAGAGATTCCCCATTTCAACTTAAAAATTAAACTTTGAATAGATCAACAGGTCAACCTGTGTACAAGGAATCTTAATACAAGTGTAAGTACTGTATCATGGAAACGGTACCAACAATAGCAGGTCAATATACAAACATCACACAAATTTATACGAATGCTATGATATAAGATTTAATGAAACATGTATATTTGACAATTATAATATCACTCATTTCAAACAAATGAAAATTCCAATAGGCAATATCACATTAATTTGAAATAGGTGACATTTCCCATGGGCTAGCACACTGTAAAGTACCCTTAGCCCCGATATAAGCTGCCAGTACAAAGCAAATGCTGCCAATCAAAAGATAACGAAATAATAAAGATGTCAATAAAAGAAAGACCTGCAGAATATCGAGCTCTCGGTCATGTGGGCGCTGGCAAGTAACCTTCAAGAGAGCAGTAATCTGTCTCTCATTCAACCGCTTTGAATACCTCTGGCCTTCAACTATTTTGCATACCTGAGTTCAACTACAACCCTATCAAAAGAAAATTTCAAACAAAATATGAAGGATCATGCATGAATCTAGAAAATATTAACCTCCATAGGCAGATAATTTGGCCTCTGCTGGTTCCCCACTTGCAGACATGGCCACTGAGTGTGTTGAATAACAAAACCATAGGTCTCATGGAAGTACTGAACGACAGATTTCATTGTACCTCTGTCATCAACTGGGAACCTGTTGTTTCCCAGGAGTAAAACGGTGAGTTGAAAAGGTAGAGGATGCAGTATGTGTAACTATTTTGGAAAAATGTAATACATTAGATAGAAAAAAAGGGTTTGACAGGTAAAACGAGACTGCAATTTTTTATCCTTACGTCAGCTCACGGGTAGCTTGTGATGTTAAACCAAATATCCGATATTTCCTTCGCATGTTACCCCTGTGTGTAACTTCAACCTTCACACCTCTGAGGGCTTTCTTAATCTGTCAACAGAAAGTAAAGATTCTTCAGTGTAAACTGTCACAATGAGATAATATATGAAGAAAAACTTAAGGTAAGTAGCTGAGGAAAAAAATTAACGAGGGGAAAAAATTAAGAAGGAAAAGAGAAGTAGAAAGTCTGCTAAGAGAAAGGAAGGGAGAGACAATTCTCAATTCTGTACAAATTATGCAAGGACGACAGTTAAGAAGTTCAAAAATAAGTATAAACAAAATCCTAAACAAATTTCAGTAGATTTAAGCTGAAGACAACATATATACATATATCAAGGGCAACATAAAGGGTCGAAAGCAGACCTTGACACGGTCAGCATCAGACAGTGGTCTAGCCAATGCATCCCTGTTCAGGAGCTGAGTTACAAAGTCAATAACTGGTAATGGTTCTATAAATGCTGTGGATGACATATCTGCAACATCAAAATAGGATTTTATGTTCAGTGAGCTCCCAATCACAAGGAGAAACAAATGCAGTAAGGATGCACAATACGAGCCATGAAGAAGAAGAAGCTACATGAGATGACACCACACGTCAACATTAAGAATACAGCTCACATTGGGAAACAAATGCAACAAGAATGCAAAATATAAATCATCTCATCATGCCATGGATATGAAAGACACTATCATATGATTATAGTGGCTAGTAAATAAAAACGCATAACTAGCAAAGAATGAAGATAACTCCTTGGAAACTCACAATAAAAAACTTACCGATATTCAGAGACAGGCCCATCTGAGTAGGGCGAATGCTCTGATAAAAACCCCGCCAACTTTCCAATCCCTCACCAAGTGACTGTCTTCTACCTAAATCAGGTGAATAGAACGACCTTCCAACAGGGCAGTACCTGAAGCAACCCATACACGAGATTGGAATTGTCACAAAAAAAAAAAAAAAAAAGCAGATGCCCAAGGAATACAGAACACGGGAAATCACACGGACCTAGACGTAGGCAGTTCACGAAGAACAATGTCTAGCACCTGAAGAGCTTCTTGAGGAGCATCAGCTTGCCTCCCCTGCAAAAATAAACCTAAATTGTGCAGATCTGCACGGGCAGCCATTTTGATTACAACTCTGAATGGCCTCTCTCTCCTGAATCATGAAACAGGTGCTGTTAAATTCGGTCTATATCAAGTATACAGAGGGAGGGATGATAGACGAGAGAAAAATAATAAATGGTATCTGACAATTACCTAGGAGCACCAGTTCCATCATCCTCGTCAACTAATGTAATCGTGAACTCTTTTGAAGTGAAAGGCAGTGGTCCAGCAGTATAGAGACTCTTTCTTCCATCATAAGCAGGTAATCTCTTTCCAAGATGAGACTCCCGGTATAATCTAACAACCTGCTCCATGACTGCTCGGTTGACACCACGTGAAGTACCTTCAGGCGTGATTGATACCTATTGAGGGAAAAGCAAATAATCAATATTCATTCCAAAAGCACCCTGCAGAAGAAGATAGAAACCGGGAGAGAACTTACATCATATTGATGAAGGTCTTTATCTGGAAGCTCGACAAAGAAGTGATTTGCCTTAACAATACACCTAATGCCAGCGCTACCCTTGCCAGGGCGACGAGGAAATCGCATTGATTTGCTCGACGAAACCAGGGGCTGGATTGCTTGGCTCGAAGACCCTTCAGACTGAAGAGTAATCTGCTGAAACTGCTCTGTCACCTCAGAAGCACTGGGCCTGGGTAACTCAGATGAAGAACCAGCCTGGGAGGAAGGTCCAGCAGGACTCACAGTAGCTTGATAGGGTATCTGGGTTGCTTGGTGCAGCTCGGGAAATGGTGGCCCGGATGGGCCACCAGAAGGGCCACCTCCAGCACGGCCACCACCACCTCGACGCCTCCCACCAGACTCAACCGGAGTCCCACAAGCTTGCTGTGGGGCCGGCATTCCTCGCGCCTGACCACTGCCCCGGCCTTGATACTCAGACGGGCCCGGCCCACCACCATACTGCTGCTGAGGTGCCACACCATATTGTTGCTGAGGCGCCATTCCGTATTGTGGAGGGGGAACACCACCGCGTGGCTGATATCCACCACGTCCTTGTTGTTGATGTCCTCCACCTACACCACCACCACCATATCCTCCGCGGCCACCATGCTGGGACTGCGGGGCCCATCCTCTTCCCCCTTGGTATCCTCCTCCAGCTCCCTGTTGAGGAGGTGGAGCCCTTTCTGGTGGCCTCTGAGCACCACCACGGCCACTTCCACCACTATGCGCTGCTTCCTGTGACTCTGAGCTCTCACTGCTCCCTGGAAGCTCCGTTCTCCTCTTTCTCACCATAATGACAACTGTCCATCCATATTTACAGAAATGAATACGGAGCAGCAGCATACCAAAACCCTAACCTAAGAACCCAAACACCACTTCCTACCTTCTCAAGCCTCAACCAAAATAGTAAAATAATAAAAACCACACAAAAAACGCAAACTATAAACTAGAGCATCATATTCCAAATGTCTCAGGGCGATCAGAAGAGTTTGAGCACAACTCGACAACACCAACAAAACAAAATACTAGAAGAACATCAAATACTCTAAAACCCTAGAAAAATCAGATCCGGTAACATCAGAACAAGGAGAAATCCATCAATACCTTTCAATCCCGCTCCATACAACCAAAGAGCAACATCATAAAACCAAAGCACACAAGAAATCGAGAACAAAAGCGGAAACAACTCAAAAAGATCGAGAAAAAGCCTGAACACATTTCCGAAAACCTTAACAACCAATGCTTGCACTAAAAACTCACGATCTGCATCAAAAACCAGATAACCAAAACAAAACACACACTAAAACCCACAGTAAACACCAAACCACGATTAGAAACCAAAACAACAGAACAAAAACACACCAAAGCTCCAAAACTACAACGGATCGCCGGAGATTCCACACAAATACCAAGAAAAAACCACCGGAAATAATGTCAGATCTCGGAAAACCGCTTTTCCACAACAAAAACCAGAAATACCACCTCTACAAACACGAAAAAACCACCCTAGTTACCTTAAATACCGGTTTTGCTCCTCTCCAATACCGCTTTTCTTCCACGAATCGATGCCTGGTTTCTTCGTCAGAGAAACCAAAACCAAACCCTCTCCAAAACGGTGAAAACCCAAAAAAATAAAATCAATTTATAAATGTAACAAAGAAAGAATACTTCTAAACTCGACTCTTCACTACTAGCAGTATTTAAAGCAAGAGAGGTCCCATTCACAAAACGACAAACACATGTCTCTCTCTCTAACTTTCTCTCCCTAAACCAAATCTGTCCTAGTCACCATACCACGTGGCATTTTTGGTGACGTGGAATTTCCAGAGTGACATTTCGGCTCACGAGGCTAGGCTCACATGATTGGGCACGGCTGGTCTCGAGAGCACAAACCGTGGACTCGAGTCCACAGGCTTTTTATGATTTATATGTTTTTTACATATTATATATTATCTCTGCCCTCTTCTTTAAAATTAATAAATTATTTACATAAAACATGATTATCGAGATTAAATGTTTAATTATTGTGTTTTTTTAGTGGTTTCTCCGGAAGTTTCCACCAAGTGTTTTCTTGTGGAGAGGGAGTGATTGGGTGCGTCCTGGTTCGTTTAGGTTGTCAATTACGGGCTAGAGTTAACGGTGTCCAAAGCTGGCCACATGGAAAATGGACGAGACAAACGTTGACTATATAGTATTTAATTGTGGCCAAAAGTCAAGTCTGGTAAAGATTATCGTATCTTCTATATTTGGTTTCCCTTTTTTTTATAAATTTTTTTTCTCATATTAAGGGAGTGTTGACAATGCTGTATCACTAGAATGGTAAAAATATTGTTTAGGCACAAAACAAATTTAATAGCAAAGTTTGTAATTCTTGAATAATAAATTACTTTCATAGTTTTTTTTTTAAACACCCAATAAATATAGTTTAAGTGGAATATATATATATATATATATATATATATATATATATATATATATATATATATATATATATATATATGTATGTGTGATATAATAAGTATGAATTACCCAGTGTGACGTGACACAGATGGTCGAAAGTCTATGTTAAAAATAATTGAAAGAGATAGACTTTAAAATCGAAACTCATATTCAATTTAGTTACACTCACTTAAGAAGAGCCACCCAATACTCTTACAATGCTCGAACTGCAATTAATTTTGTCCAAAAATACGAGAATATCATGTGAAAAACAAAAAATAATAATTAATTAATTTTTCAACTATTTTCTTCTACCTTCTTAGTGACGAAGAGTTAAATTAAATTAGCATGCCTCCAATCTCATTTTTTTCAATTATAACTCTTTAGTTTTTTTTCATCTTTGTTATAATATTAAAAAGATTACCCTATTTTTTAAACTATAAAAAATATAGTCAATTTGCACAACTCGACTAATTTTCGTAATATACAACTTATTTTGCAAGATTTACATCTCGATAAATACAATTTTATTATGAAAAATATTTTTGAAACACACTTGACAAATATATTACGAATTCAACAACTTTTAAAAATAATATAAATAAAGTGTGTTAATCAAATGTTATTTTTTTACTATTACTTTTTATGTAACTATAATATATCATTCCAATTAAAAATTACTAAAGAAGTGCCAAAAAAATCTTAGCCGTGACTGTAACATTAATGGAATCATCAATTTGATAGACAAATTAAAACTCATTTAACCTAAACTAAACATTGCTGGTTCACGTTGTTTGCATGTCCCACATGTCTGTCCAGAACAGAGCCATTCGACTCCTCGTGATACTCAATATCCATGACTGGTTTGGGAAACGAGAGCCATTTATGAGTCCGAAAGCGGCATATTGGCTGGTCCGTATGAGCTGAGAGCGCGGTGACTGATGAGTTGGTGGCGCACTACCACAGTACCACCCAATCGGATCAAGGCCAGCCATCATTGGATCAATTTAAGTATTTGATTTGATTTTTCATTGTGATTCAGGTCCTTTCTTCTCCTTGTACTATAAATTTTATTTTATTTTATTTTTTGCTTCGTGAAAGTAGTCGTATTATACGTCATTATTGCTAATTGAGTCATCTAAAAATTTTTATATAAAAAACTATTGTAATAATTTTTTCTTATTTTATCTTTAATAAATGTTTCCCTTAACATTTATTAAACATACCCAATTAAATTATCTTTTTCAATATTTTATTTCGCACTATTATTCACGAGATATCAAAAAATATGTTTTAACTTCCTAAAGATGGGTAAAAGATTTGGAGTTGAAACTTGTGGGGTGAATTTAGAGTTGATTTTTCATTTAAGAGAAAATGGAGGTAAAATTGCTTTTGGGGTGGGGGGTGATAAGAGAGATTTGACGGTCAAATGGGACGCATGAGAAGGTGGATGCTAACGGTTCCAAGTGGCGTGTCAGTTAACGATTGGTCAAACACGGTGGCACTTTAGACGAGGAAAGTGAGGTCCACATCATTACCGTACGTCCGTTAACAGCCACTTTTGTAACCTCTCGTAATTCCAACTCTTCTTTCCCACTCTATCTAAAAGAACAGCGATGTTACTATGCTCCCGCCTGCATCTTAATATCCGTACTCATCACTTTCGCTTCCTCGAACTAAGACGAGTTTATCGTGGCTGAATGAACGGGCCTATAAGAATCTTATTATTATTATTATAATTTTTTTTTTTTTTTATTGATTCCTTTCATACATGTAAGTGGGTTTTGGAATCAATCTACATGAAATAAACTCTTTTTTACAATT
This sequence comes from Paratinospora sagittata, assembly GCA_035771175.1. Lineage (NCBI taxonomy): Eukaryota > Viridiplantae > Streptophyta > Magnoliopsida > Ranunculales > Menispermaceae > Paratinospora > Paratinospora sagittata. The sequence continues at coordinate 42,644,796 of CM069589.1, read as the reverse complement.
CTCTTTTGTTCTAGCAACGACACCCATGTTAGATCTCAACAAAATAAATTGGAGGAGAATAAACTTTATTTCTCTTAAAACTTATATATTACAACTTACGATGTCGTATATTTATAGACACCAAAAGGTAATTTTTAAACACTTACAATAAGAAACTTACTCCAACAACTCAATTTTATAATTTATTCAATTTTTTAATTTCTAACACAAACTTAACTTTTCATAAAATATAATTTAAATTAATTATCTCCAACTATGTTACAACACGATAATTGATTCCATTTATTCAAATTCCTTAATTAAAATGGCACGACAAGTCTTGGTTCCTTTGATGCATGTAGTGGGTTTTGGAATCAATCTATGTGAAGCAATTTTGACTAGAACTCGCCTGCCCAAAAAAATAACAAAAAACATAAAATTGAAGTTGTTGCCATACAAAAGGATTAATAGAAAAACAAACAAATATATATATATATATATATATTCAAGAAAATTGCTAGAACAGTCCAAGCAATAGACCTAATATCATGCTCATGCTAACACAGTGAATGATGAGTGGAATGTGAATTTAGGATTATTTTTTTCAAGTCGTTTTAGCATATTAATGCCCTCATTTTCATCAAAGTAATATTATTTATTTGTAATATTAGGTAGGCCTGGATCTTGATCAGTACCAATACTGTCATGCGCCTAAACGTTCTAGCGTTGTCCAAATAGTTTTTTTTTTTTTTGTGAAATACAGGGTATTACACTGTAGATGTAAATTTAGGATTATTTTTTTCAAGTCATTTTAGCATATATCATTTGATCAAATATTAATGCCCTCATTTTCATCCAAGTAATATTATTTATTTGTAATATTAGGTAGACTTGGATCTTGATCAGTACTAATATTGTCAGCAATTTAACTACCTCTAGGCATCTAATAGACGTAAGTGTGGGGTGGGGTTTTTTTTAAATGGCCTTGTTGCTAATAAGGAAAGAGATCGACACTTATATCTCGCGAAATGAAATTATTTATCTCTAATTCGAGACTATTTTTTCGATCCACACGTATAACAATCTACACCTTGCCCCAAAATCTAAGACGTCATTCATCATCACGATTAAATTGGGCTCATAATGAGCCCATTCTATCTCAACATACATTAGTTGGACTCTAATGAACCCACACTAATTCTAATTGAACGTGTGTCATGTCTTAGCCAAACCATCAACTTTGATATCAATGTAAAAAAATTAAATAACTCAACGTATAAGTAAAAAATAAATAAAAATTACCGATTGTGCAGAAGCTTTGTTAGGATATGGTGTTTCACGTGTTCAACACTTCTTCAACTTGATTCCACGGTGAATCACACCACTAGACACGTGTGATTCAATTTCCATAATCCAAATGTCTTCAATCTCATGTATGATGAGATAACTTGATTCTATACAGAAAAACTCTCTTACGGTGATTGGATACTTTACAGAATCAAGTTTTTTTCGTTGTATTTGAGATTGAAGGTGCCTAGGCTGTGAAAATCGAATCACACTCATCTAATGGTATGACTCATCGTGGAAATCAAGTTGGAGATGCATTGATCACGTGATAAAGCTTTCGCACAATTGGTAAATCATTGAATTATCTAATTTCTTACGGTAACCAACTAAACTTGGCTTAAGTGATTGACATTTCTCCACCTCTTATTAAATGGGAGAGTCTAGTCTCACAAACCATATACGTAAGAGAAACCATGACAATATAGTTCTTATCAAAAGAGACCATGACAATAGTGATGCCAAGGTTCTTGATTGGTTATTTCTGTACTCCTCCTTGTAGTACTCGCGGTGTTAATAGTCCAAAAACAATGTTAAGGCAGTGTTTGATTTGTTATCATAAGACATGAAATTGTATCAATTTCTCAAGACAAAAACTTGTTTCTCAAGTCACGTTGTTTTTTGGGGGTTGAGTATGAGACGCGTATCAGGATTTTGCTCTGTTAAATGAGTTTTAAACTTTTTCTTTTTGATTGAAAAATAAAAAAACTGTATCGCGAACTTGAACCAATGGTGGCGAGTAGTTTAAAAAGAAAAGGGTTTTTGGGGAAGTTTACTTCGTAGAGTAGATAATGCCTTTATGGTGCATTTGAACGTGGATTAAACAAGTCACAAGCCCACATTGAGGCCACTTGGGCTTATATTGGGTCCGAAACTTTCTGGCCTAAAGAATTCAGTCGATTCCTTGATCTTTCCTTCCTTACCCCTTAAGTCATAGCAACAGCCGTGCTCAACACCCCGATCGTCATAAAACCCCATAACAAGGCTATCTTTGGAAACTCAAATTCAGTTAAACCACTAAAATCCTGCCACGTCATCAACTGTCATTATTATCATCGTGGAAAAACCACCCAACCCTCCCACTACCCCCATATATATATATATATATCCCTCATTTCTCACTTTCCTCCAAACCCGCCTACTTTACTCTCTCTATCTCTCTTAATTTCCTTCAATTTCTTCGCTCAATCTTGAAGCCGAAACATCTGAGAGATGAAGCAGAAGAAGCGGAAGAAGCGAAAATGGAGTCTCTCTCTGTCCATTCTCTGATCTCTTCTTCTTCTGTTCGACCTCTTTTGATCTTTTTTTTTTTTGTTTAAGCTTTACTTCAACAGGTCTCTCTCTCTCTCTCTCTCTCTCTCTCTCTCTCTCTCTCAATTTCTTCCCTCATTCTCGACGCCGAAAGATCTGATCCTTCAATTTCTTCCCTCAATCTTGAAGCAGAAAGACCTGAGCATCAGAGATGAAGTGGAAGAACCGGAAATGGAGTTTCTGATCTGCAAGGTGATGATTTCATAGTTTTGATTGTGAATTCGGTTCTTGATCTCAGCGAATCGAGTGATCGAATTCGATGTTTCTTAGGTTTTTCTGAAATTAGTTCACCAAGTAGATCATCTAGATCTCTCTATGTTCTAGTTGTTTAGTTGAAGGAAAATATGTGCTCGACCTGCACCAAGCGAATTATTGATGACTTGTACTCAGCAAATTAATGAGGAAAGTTCCCGGCCTGCACCAAGCGACGTCAGTCCAAGCTACCACTTCATGCACCAAGCGAATTATAAAATCACGTAATCAATCTCTAAATTGAAAAAATTTAGACTGTTTATGTTGGTTTAGTGTATTTTCAACAGTTAATGTTGGTTCCACGACTTGCACCAAGCGAATTATTGAGAGCTCGATGATCGAATCGAGTTGTGTATTGTGTCTTTGAATTTCATTTGGATTTTCTGGTGTTTTAGCGTTGTTGTTTTTAGGTATTTTGAGAATCGTAGGAAATGTCGATGGAGTGAACAGTGATCAGTTTTCCAAACTGTTCTACTTTTGCTTTTAAAGCTTCTTTAGGTGGAATATATGTATATCCTTTGTGGTTTGGTTGAATCCAAAGCTGCAATTTTGTCCTACTGTCTCAGTAATTTGAATCCATGGCGGACACTAGACAGGTAACAAAATTGTGAGGATATTGGAGATACCGCCAACCGGAGGACCTGTGTGTGGTTCATGATATGTACTCCATCTTATGATGTATTACTAGTACAATATATATTTTATTGAGCATATAGAAAGTTGTTGTACTCTCTTATGTATTGAATCATGACGAAATTGAGGCCAATGGTCCATGATAATCAAGGTAATGGAAAATATGATAAAATTGGACCAGGTTACAATTTTTAAGCTGCGCAAAGCTGTTTTACTTGATCTGCTTTAAAATTACAAAAGACATCGGATATTTGTTCATTGATCCATGGATATTTTTTATTTTTTTATTTTTTATTATTCTTTAATTGTACATAAAAAAAAAGATTTTGGTTGGTAATTTAAAAAAACAAAATTGGTTGGTGATTTGAAAACTTTAGTACAGTTTAAGAAAGGGTGATAAGTGTAAAATTATAAAAAACTGTTTTTGCAGCCAACTAAACATATATTTTTTTATGTTCTTGAATTTTTAGATATAGAAAATAGTTTTTGAATTACAAACTAAATGTGGGTCATGTTCTCCCCTAAAAAATTTTAAACTAATTCATCCCAACCCAGTACCCCTTATTTTAGTCCATCCCATAGGACCCCTGATTTCAGTTCAACCTAATAACTTTGGGTTGAGTTGATTTGAGATTGGGTTGAGTTGATCTTAGTTGGTCGGGTTTGTATACTTTAATTTATTAATTTTTAAATTTTATTTTCTAAGCTAATTTTATAAGTTAAAAATATGAATATGTGTACAAAATTTCTTAAGTTAAATATGAATATAAATATAATTTTAAATAATATTTTTATTTATGTTATTTTATTAATAAAATTTTATGTAATTTAGTAATAATAGGTGATTCTAATAAAAATGTTAACTACAAAAATAGTTAATATTCTTGATGAGTTTAGGTTAGTTCGAGTTGATTTGTAAAATCTTATTTTAATTTAAATTTGATCAGGTTGTTAATTTTTAACCCGATTTAATTCTATTTAATATAAAAATTCAATCCAACCCATAAGATTTGGGTTAGTTAGGTTAATCGGGTTGGTTAGTAAGATGAACACCCCTGTTCCCTGAACAATAGTCTATAACACTGTATTAAAAAATATGTGTGTACACCTTACCAACAATCCGAAGTTGGGGCATAGTTAACATTGATTCTAAAAGATATACGGTTGGATAAATACCCTTGGAAGCCAGTCCTTTTGATAGTACCGTATAGCTTAAATGTGCAAATGAAGAAAATAGTTTTTAAGCTTCATTATAAATGTGTATAAGTACAAATATTGTAAGGTTTTTCATGAAATACTTTTGAAGACGATAGCATTATCATGGACAATGCACGGCCAAATTAAATATTTATCAAGAAAATCTTAACAATTAAGGTTAATTATTATTTTTAATTCTGTTATTTTCTTGGAAAATTAAGTGCACAGATAAAATAAGTGGTGAGTTTGAAAGAGTTCAGTGCATGATCATTTTTGCCGAATTTAAAAAATTAATCTTTTAAGCTTATAATTATTATTTAATTTAAAAATTAGTTATGAGGTTAAGCAATAATTTCATAATTCCTTGCTCCTTCCATTTCTGGGCTCCATCTTTTCTACCTTTTTTAAATTTTAATATTTATTATTCTTTTTTCTTTTTTTATTACTCTTTTTCTATCTATACAATTGATATTTTTATTTTATTTTATATAAACCATATTAATAAATATCTTTTACTTTAATATAACATAATTATATTCTTCATTTGAGATTTTAATTAATAAAAAATACGTGCAAAATACGTATATATATAATTATATATACAGGTACAAATTTGAAAAAATGGAGCTTTTATAGACGGGCCAGCTTCCAGAGATATTTCTCGGTAATTTCTAAAGCAGTGACGATAAGATCTATAGAAACATTGAGATCATCATTAATCATCATTAAGCTTAACTTAGTTTAAACTTTAAACTTTAAATTAAAGTGTAAAATTATTAAATACCTTCTCATACAAACAAAAAAAGAAAAAAAAGTAAAAGTAAAAGTTAAAGTGAAATTAATTAATTAAAGGTTTCATGTATGTTTTTGAATGTGTTTTTTTTAATTTTTTTATTACTGAGATTCCGGTACCTAGATAATGTCTTTTTTCCTTTTTACAACGAGATTAATCCACTTGAATTTTAGGTAACTGTCGGGCGCCGAAATGAGAATATTTTCTAATAAGATTTTTTATATTTATAAGAATTCAAAATCAAGACCTCTTGCTTAAGCTATAGAGCTTCTTCCATCTAATTCAACTCTTATTGGGGATAACAACTATTTTTAGCTAAATTATAATAAAAAAAATAATTTTTTATTTAAAAAAAAATAAAAATTAATTTTTTTCAAAAATGTTCCCAAATAGGATCCTTATCCCCTTAAAAATGAAGAGAATAGAAAAGTGGTAGCTGTGTGGGTGGGTGGGTCACCCATAGTCTTCCCCACATATCAATTCCAAAAATAATAAATTGCATGAGAAATGCACTTTTAAAAAAACTCCCTCAAATAGGAGTAAGCAAAGATTAACTTTTTTTAAATATGTCTTTAAATACGTAGCGTTAAAAAAAAGCTTCCTTAAAGAGAATCCTTATCACCTTAAAAATCAAGAGAGTGAAAAAAGCGGTAGTTATATGGGTGGGTTAACCATAGTCTTCAACGTATTACTTTCATAAAAAATAAACAGCGTGAGACAAGTACTTTTGAAAAAGATTAACCGCGTGAGCCCTACCATTCTCCTCCGCACCAAACGACTAATCCTACCCGATCACTCCACCTTTCTTGTCCTACAAGCTACCGCCAAGACGTGATCCCCAAGAAAAAAAGGACCCGATCGTCATTACAACCTTTCTCAAGGGCATTTCTAGGAAACTAATAACAACAGGACTCGATCGTCATTCGCGCCTTTCCCAAGCCCATCTTTGGTAAACCAAACAAAATGTTCGTTACCGCGAGTCGCTGTCAAAGCGTCAAAACCAACCAACAAAACTCTCACACTTCCCGTTTCAACTGTTTCCATTTCCCGCCTTGCCCCTTCTTCACAGTTCAGCTGTTTCCTAGCAGAAACTCGAAGAAAAAGAAAAAGAAAAAGCAAGAAAAGCAAGAAATGACTCGGCTACTTCTCTACTCGATCGTCTCTTTATTTATCTTCTCTTGATCAGCTCGGTTCTTCAACTGCGAATCTCGATTCTCGCTTCTTTCAAATCCTTTTTTCTTCTTTCAGATACGTTCAACAATGTCTTCCTCCATGCCTGGATATCAACGCGGCAGAGGTCGCGGTGGCCGATTCTCCGGCAACGGCGGTGGTCGGGGAAGAGGTGCCGCCGGAGACGGTGGCGGTAATGGTGGTGGTAGATATTATGGTGGTCGTGGTGGTAATGGTAATGGTGGTAGAGGAAGAGGTGGATCGTTTACACAACGTTCCGGCCTGCACCAAGCGAATCAGTCTTATTCTCGAGCCAGTTCTTCTTCTTATTCAACTCGGGTTCTTGAGGAACAGCTCAGTGCGTTGTCGCTGAATCGGTCTTCTTCGCGGCCTCCGCCGGGGACACTCGGAACGAAGTGCGTGGTGAAGACGAATCACTTTCTGATTCAGATCAAGTCTTTTCTCAAAGAGATTTGTCATTATGATGTAAGTTTTCGGTTGAATTTATGATATTTTTGTAGGAAGATAGGCGAGTTGTTGATTTGTGTTTTTGTTTGATTAGGTTTCGATCGTACCTGAAGTTACGACGGCGACGGCGAAGGTCAACAGAGCGGTGATGAAGGAGCTGGATAAGTTATATAGACAATCTGATCTTCGAAATTTGCTACTTGCTTATGACGGTCAGAAGAGCTTTTATACAATTGGTCAATTGCCTTTCACTACGAAAGATTTTCCTGTAACTCTTCCTAAAGAGGCTGGTTTCAAGAAGAGGGACTATGTTGTTACGATTTCTTTGGTTGCTGTTATTGATCTGACTGATTTAAGATTGTTCTTGAACGGGAACGACGTTGAATTGCCGCAAGTGGTTATCCAGGCTCTTGATGTTGTTCTGCGTCAGATGCCTACTTCCAAGTAATTAATGCTTTTCATTTCTTTCGGCTAATATTGGATGTTGTTGTAGTTATAATTTTTTTTTTCTTTCGTCTTTTCTTTCAGGTATAACGCTGTGAAACGATCCTTTTTCTCCAAGAATTTTGGTTGTGTGAGAATTGGTGATGGGTTGGAGGCTTGGAGAGGTTTTTACCAGAGTTTACGGCCAACTCAGATCGGTCTATCACTGAATATAGGTATGAATTAATACGGTGGGATATTCAGGCAGTCTAGATTAAGACTCATTGAAAATTGTCTTGTTTTTGTAAAAAAAAAAATGGCACTTTTCCAGAATCAGTTTAGTTTTTGGCAATTCTGTTATAGCAGTATATGTGATCATATATTATGGCCCACGAACAAGTATATTTTCTTTGTTCTTGGAAAATGGCAAAGTTAACTCATTATAGTTTAAATAATTGGACTTCTCTTGCTGAGCATTTTTAGCCTTATACAGATATAATGGCTGCTGTCTATTTTGAGGAAATTGGTGTGATTGACTATGTGAAGCAAATTCTGAGGGGGAGGGATATATCAACTGCACCGTTGTCTGATTACGAACGTATGAAGGTATATATTTTTCTTTTTTATTTATCTTATTTATTTCAAAATCATTTGTATCTCTACATATTTGTTTGGTTTGGTGACTTTTTCAGTGCTTTGGTTGTTTTGTTGTAATCTGTTGATGGCAGTTTTTTCCTTTGCATGTACAGAGCAAGCTAATCAATTTTATCCTTGGGATGACAAACACTGTGCTCTTCCATCCAGATACCCTTGCTAATTTAATGGACACAAACATTTTAGGAGAGTTTGTTGGCATATGCATGATAAATGTGTTTGGCCTGGTGTCCAGTATAAAAATTCTTCAAAATTCATCCTATCCAAAAAGGGGAGTTTGGGGTGGTGGTGGTAGAAGTGGTCAACCTCAATATTAACGATATCCTGATTACTTGGAGTGGGCTGTATGAATTTTGTTCTGCCAATTGATTCTTCTTACACTTTTAATCTGCACTATCTCACTGCTTTCTACTGATGTCAATTTTAATCTTCATCTTACTTTGCCTAACAAACTCAGCCAACTTTACTCTCATTGTATCCCCAATTGATGCTGCTCTGTCTTTAGTGAGACTTCATTCTTATTGAGTTGTTTCTAGTTTTGTCACTCGTCTACTTTGACATTGATATCGTTGATACAATAGAATTAGTTTATTGGATATGTATAATTTTGCTCCGTCAAGCACTGTTGGTCTCTTAGCTGTTCCATTAAAGTTCCTCATCAATCTTAATTGAAGTTGGTTTTCTTTATATTCTCTCATAATTTTGTTTTATTGATAACTGTTGGGAGAATATTACAGATTAAAAGAGCTCTGAAAGGTCTGAGAATTGAAGTAACACATCGTGGAAGGCCTGCCCCAATATACTCCATATCTGATATAACATCAAAGCCAATGTCTGAAGTAACGTAAGAATGTCTATTCTTTTTGTTTTATTATTTAATTGTTTTGTCATTTAGCCTGTTCACCTTCTTATTCTTTTCTTTTTCTTTTTGGTTTGTTGGCATAAACAGTTTCTCAATTGGTGAAAATAATGATACTAAACACGTTGTTCAGCATTTTCTGGAAACCTTCAACATAGTTCTTAAATACACTTCACTGCCCTGTCTGAAAGCGGGGAACAAGGGAGCGAATGACTTGCCCATGGAGGTGAGCACTGTTGATGAAGTTCTGTTACATCACCTTGGCTGGATGAATTACTTTTTGATCTTGGTACTGTGATTCAGGTCTGCATAATTGTTGGTAGCCAGAGGTACACAAAAAAATTGAACGAGAAACAAACTGCGAGTTTGCTGAACATGAACAGCCTGCATCCTGCAGATCGGGAAAATGATATTATACGGGTGAGAAGCATCATTTCACATCCCAGTATTTCCTGAGATTTTACTTTTCTTCTCTCCATTATATATCTAACAACAAGACGTACCTTTTGTTTTTTGTGGTGGTGGTGGTGGTGGTGAGAGGGACATGCTTTGTCTTTTATGATTCTAGAAAGCTACTTAGGTCCATGTAACTCTCTAATAGCTGATACCAAATGCTATAGTCAACAGTCTTTGGGTGTGCTTTAATTTAAAAGAGATAATTTTCCTGTGCCTCTTTTTTCCTGGTAAGACCTGTTTTTGATGGATCCTTGTGCTTGCGAAGGAATTCTTCAAAGTTTATATGACATGGAAGAGAGATGTCAATTTATCATTAAGACTCGCATACTATCAAATTAGCCTGAAATTGAGATTCATACTGTTCTAATGTCCTTGACTCACCAAACGCTCATGCCTCATGGTGTTGAAATGCTAAATAATAACCTAGACATTTTGACCTCTAGATATGGTCTCTAGGTACAACATTTACATTCTAACTTTCTATTTTGGAGTTTGATTGAGCTTCTATGCTCTCCAAGTTTTGAATATCAAGTTAGTAAGTAAAAGGTTACTAATTTTTGTCTGCAGTCATTGCATTTGAAAGATCTTAAATTGAAGAAAGTGCAAGATTTACGAACAAATAATCAAAATTTGAGAAACATGACTGCTAAGGATAGGTTGACATCTATTTATGTTTGCATCTTTTATGGGTTTGGTGTTTCCTTTTCAATGTTGATAAACCAACAAAGTGCTTGAGATTATCCTCAAATCTAATAGGATTTTTCTGATGAGAATCTTTAATTCATTTGCAATATAGGGTACTATGATTATTTTTTGGTAAGTTTATTGATGCAAAGACAGCGCAAAATACAAAAAAGAGGCAAACAGCCTGGCAAATTACAGCAGATATCTGTTGAATGAATAGAGGAAGAAAAACTTTTCAATAGACACCAGATATTTCTGATATTGAGTATGTAGAATGGATAAGGTTTTGATGTTTAAATTAATTTTTCTAGCAACAAATTTATGAGAAGAAAAACGTTTCATATGGAACAAGACTTAGTCTCTCTAAGATACTATCAAAATTTAGTAGCCAACTATAGGGGGGGCTTCCCTTGTTACAAAGAGGCCCACTTTTTGGTTTTGCACCTTATCATATTTATTCTTTCATGTGTTTTAGGTAGTACTTCTTTATTAATCTTGACAGTATTGAGCTCTAGAAAGCAACACTTTCCTTAATATTTAGAAGCATCGTTTTTTTCTTTTAGGGGATTATGTTAAATATATCTGGACCTAGCTAAACTTGAGCTATGCTCAGATACATTGTTTAATCAAAGTATAAGGGCAGTGCTTGAAATATTTTATAAATGTCTCATCTCTTCTCATCTCATCTCAACTCAATTAAATCTTTTTCTAATGGGGTTACCTAAATGAATCTGCTTCCTCCATACTGCTTAATCAATGGCTAAGTCATCACTTAGATGTCCTAGCTCTTTGCATAGTCTTAGTTAGTAGATTCATTTCGTAGTTGATCTAACAAAGTTTTACACTGGCTGTCAACTACCTATAACCCTCCTTTATCTGCACTTGGGATTGATTGTGGATGTATTGAATTATTGATAATCCAATAGGCAACTAAAGTGGTCAAATATGTGGTTTGTTGGGACTTGATTGTTTTTAAATTTTGTTTTTTCTTCAGATTGTATCTGAAAATAGATATGTAAATGATGAATATTGCAAAAATTTTGGAATTGAAATATCTGAAAGCCTTACGCCAGTTCAAGCACGTAAATTGCCTTCACCTCGGGTTAGTATATTGCTATCTTCTTATCAATTCCTTCACTATTTGAATTTGAAAGTTAAATGGTTATTGTTTTCCACTATTTTACACAGCTCAAGTACAATGATTCTGGAAACGAAAAGATATGTCAGCCCAGAGGGGGTCAGTGGAACATGCAGAACAAGGTATTAGTATCATCTGGTTAAAAGTAAAAGTATGTGTTTAAGACATATTTAGTATATGTTAATGTTCAGCATGTTAGAATGGGATACTTTAAAGTGTACTTAAGTGGATTCTTCTGGTTTTGCAATCCTTGTTCAATCTTGCTGTTATGACACAATAACCTTACATGGTGATTGGCGGATTGATGGGTTTCCTCTTCTTCCTCTTTGACTTCAGTTTTTTTCTTTATGGTGGATTCATGTCTTTGGAGAGAGAAGCTGTGGGTAGAAAGCAGAAGTGTAATTTATTGTTTGGAGGGAGGATTTTCATTCTTGCCTAGAGATCTGTGAGGGAACCAAATTGGGTGTGAAATCAAATACTACCAATAAATTTTGTGATATGAGTAATTTTTCTTGCTACTTTTTTCTTATAAGTACCAAACAATATTTGAGGTGCTGCTTTACAGTAGAGATGTTCTTCAAGCTGTTTTAAAATTTTTAATGAAACTATCATCGAGAATTTATCATGTTTGATTCCTTTCTTCAATTTCTTAATGAAAAAGCTGCCAATGATAGGTTGATATGTGTTGTTGTGCCTCCACCTAGTGCTATCAGCATAGCTTTTAAGTAAAACTATTTCTGACATGGTATCTGAGTGTTGGTTCTTGTAAGAGGTTTTGGATTCAAGTCTCCTTGTTGGCATTTGCATAATAGCTATTTGCCCCTTCTTCTATATCCTTTCTATCTCTTATATGCATGATGGCGCTGCGTGTGACGGTGAGTGTTAATGATAACTTGGTATGCATCGTTGGGCTTCCACATATCATCTATAGCTTTCATGTAAAGTGAATTCTAAGAAAAGCAAGTGATATTGGTGTGATTTTGTTGGTCACAAACTTGGTTTATGTTCTTCCTAGAGTTGAAATTCTCATTAGAAGTCTGTTTGGCATCATGGTTGATTTGTCTGTATAGTTGCTAATGTATTAATCTCCTCAACTGAAAATTGGTTGAATAGATGACTTGGTACGTCATTCATGATAAATTCTCCTTTGAGCCTTTCTCTATTCTTAATTTTCAAATTATTATTTTTGTCAATTTTTTAAAGATCTGACAGCTTTGGGTATTTTGAAAGTTAAACTGATTACTCTCTTCAATTTATTGTTATTTTTTTGTGCATTTTCTAAAGATAAAAACCAATTTGAGAATGACAACTAGTTTTCAATTGGGCTGTTTATCGGCATAAAAATTCTTGCTGTAAATGAAGTGACTGCTGCAAGTGGTAATTATTATTCTCTTTTTTTTTTTGGGTCCTCTGAACTGCAGAAAATGTTCGAAGGTGGAACTGTCAGGTCCTGGATATGCATTAATTTTGAGTGGAATGTTTCAGATTCCCTTGCTTCTGACTTTTGCAGGAAGCTTGCGGATGTTTGCAATGAGTATGGATTGGTATGGCTGCCGGACTTGCTTTGACGGTTGTTACTTTAATATTAGTGTTTGTGGTTTCTACTAAATATTCTCTATATGTCTTATACAGACGTTCAATGTTAATCCAATGCTTCCACCAAGAAGAGCTCATCCTGAGCTGGTGGAGACAGCTATAGAGATTCTGTACAAAGAGGCAGTGAGGAGGTTCAAGCCTCACCATAATACACTTGATCTGCTGATTGTAATCTTGCCGGACAGCAACGGCTCTCTTTATGGTATTTGCTTTACCAGAACGGCACTCATTAACTTAACTTTTGTTGTAGAATCTCCAAGCATGTTCCTTGCCCTTGCTTTATTAGCAGTTGCATGTTATCGTATTTTCTTTATGCATCACACTTAACTAATTACATGGAAAAACTAAATCTGTTATGTTATTCTGGACTTCACGCTCTAAAATTACTTATTGACTAGATTGATAAAATTGTTCACTAAAGCACATCTTTAGAGATCACTCTACGCCACAAGGTATTCCTCGAGGGAAGGCACCCAGTTTTTGCTTTGAGGCTTCGGCCTCAAGGCTAGTATGTGATACTTATGCCTAAGAAACATGAGGCCTACACCTTAGTAATTGCTCGTCAAGATGCAATAAGGCATATTCCCCATAAATTGTCTTTCTCGAATTTTTTTGAGATCAATTTTTCTTCCTCAAGGTCTAAATTACTATCTCTTTAAAGATCAACAAAACCAATCTTTTAAAAAAAAAATTATTTCATTTTTTTTATGAAGTTTGAACTAGAAAACTCCGAAAAGGATTCTAACTAGCATTAACATTTGGTTAAAAGTGGTGCTAAAAGATGGTGAGAAGTGTGCGATAATAGTTCTGCAATATTTTTGCTAACTTTCTAATTGTTCATTTTTCAGTTTTTTTATAATTTGAGATTTGGAAAGCGCTTGAATGATGATATGATCTTATTTAGTTTTAATTATGTTTATGACAGATATGGTAGTTGATATATTAAGACAAATAACTCAATACATTTATACAAAAAAAAAAAATTCTGCTCGTGTTGATCATATTTACATAACTTTAAACACAATCATTCCCAAGTCTAGATAAAGGAGGACGTTTCTTAGGTTTCTGATAGCCAACATAAAACTTTATTAGATCAACAATGACATGAATTTACTCAATTAGGCTACATGAAGGGCTAGGACATCTACTTGTAATTGAAATGTTGACTTAGCCCTTGATTGAGTGGAGTAGAGGAAGTAGATTCATGTAGCCAACTGCATATAGTTGGGAAAAGGCTTTGCTGAGTTGAGTTAAATATATTTTAAAAATAGTTCATATTTTGCTTAATTAGATGTTTATTTATTATTGACATTTGTATTTTCTAGGTTTCTTTTTTTTGTTTTGAGTTTTTTTTTCTTGGGAATTTTTTTTTTTTTTTATGTATTTTCTTAATACGTTTATGTATTGTATTGCATTTACCATTGCTTACACATCACCTTTTACAAGCAAAGCACCCCCTATTAGACTAATGAGTTTTGTAACCTTCCATTGAAGTGGACAAATTTTCTTGATTTTGGTGGTAGTTAGTCAAAATTCTTTGCTTGTTGTACAAGTATTTTTAGATTTCAAAGCTATTTCTAATGATTATAGGAGGGATTTCTTTGTCATTTAATCATTCTTACTAGATTCTTAAAATGCGATGCTTCAACATGTTTTGAATGTTAGTAAATAGACAGCGAATAGAGATCATCTTGGAGATTTCATCGTCAAGACCCGTCCGCTTCCGCTGCAGGGCTAAGTCTTTTTTCCTTACATACCCTCAGTGCCCTCTTCTGAACGAAACCATCCGACACTTCCTCCTTACACTCGATACCCTCTTTCCGTCCTACATATGTGTAGGAACGGAAGAACACCAAGATGGTAGCCTTCACCACCACGTCCTCATGTAGTGCAGGAAAGAAGAGAATGAGTAATAGGTGAAAGTACACTTAAGTGAGGCAAAAAAAGGACAAAAATGATTGACAAGAAGAAAAAAAAGAAAGAAAGAAGAAGATGGAGTATAAGCTTGGTAATGAACAAAGCCTTGTCCAAGTATCCAAATTCTAATTTTTAGACACTTTTTAGCTGAATCCCTGTATCCTATACCTATAATTTGAAAATGACCTATCGGCAATCAATGGTAAGATGGAGGTATGGGAAATAGAGATAATTAACTACTTCGATTATCTTTTGATTTAGCTTTAATAGAGTAGAGTGGAGGAATCAAATTCATGTAGCCAACCCATGTAGTTGGGAAAAAAGGCCTTGTTAAGTTGAGTTGAGATAGTTTTAGAGAGACTTGTGTCATGTTATCAATATTCTCCATTAGATCCAAACAACAACTTAACAGTTAGCTTCTGGATTTTTCTTATCATCAATGGAATGGTACAAATTTATTATTGGAGAACCTTGACCAAATACAAAAATTGGTAATCAAGGGTACTTAGTGTTCTTTAAAAATTGTTTACTAGTTATTTTGAAGATGGCATTCGACTTTACAATAATTTTTACCCTCACGGATCTTACCTTGAAGTTTTTGAAACTATTCCCTTTTTCCCTTTTCTTCTCAATTTTCATTATGCCTGGTCAAAAGAGTTGGCTGGCGTATCATCAAAAAGTCTCTCTTAATATCCACTGTTCTATCTTTACAATAATTGTATTCCTTACTAGAATGTTAATGATTTCCTATTGTGACAACTTTTTGTGAAAATTTGACTATAATATGCTGTCTGTGATTGTCATTTTTTTTTTTGCAGGAGAAGTGAAACGGATATGTGAGACAAAGCTTGGTATAGTCTCACAGTGCTTCTTATATAAAACTGTTGTGAAGAAAGATAAACGTTCTATGACAATGGTTGCTGGGAAGATTAATGTTAAGGTATGCAATAACATTTGCATTTCAAAATTATATCTTTGATTTCTTTATGAACATTGTTTTTACGCTGTCATGAAAAAGGTTGGAGGGAAAAATGTGGTGCTTGAAGATGCACTACTGCAGCGTATACCGCTGGTCAGTGACATACCGACGATGATTCTTGGTGCTGATGTAACTCATCCTAGTCCTGGGAGCGACTCGAGTCCCTCTATTGCAGCAGTACGATGTTTGATTTCCCTTCTATTGCTTCAGCTTGTCCTTGTATTAAATAACCAAAGAGCAATTTCTCCATAGTTTACCATCTGAACCTTGGTGAATGTCTCTATAGGTTGTAGCCTCACTTGATTGGCGACTGCTCACAAATTATGTTCCTGCAATTTCTGCTCAAGCTGCTCGCCAGGAAAGAATCCAAGACATGTATAGGATGAGCAAGTAGGTTTGGTTCTGTTTTGTTTTGTTCTCTTTTTTTGTTTTTTATTTTTAGTTTTTTGAATTTTCCTCTATTTTTGGGTAAAGTTTTCATCTAACATGTTCCTGAATATAGGCAACACTTCCTTGCCTTCAATGAGAAGAACAGTCAGAAGCCTGAGAGGATCATATTCTTCAGGTACTGTAGAACATGCAAAATTTATATTCTAATTCTTTTCCACATTATGCTAGGCTGATAATGATCTCCATGTGCAAGGATGGTGTTAGTGAAGGTCAATTTGATGACGTATTGCGCAATGAACTGCAGGCAATCCAACAGGTAAGCAAAGCACATTTGATTCCCTGTGCTCTGCAGCTTTCTTCCTTCTTCTTTGTTTTTTTTGGAAGTATTGAACTTTTTAAATTTCTATTTGTATATGAAGTAAAGCCTTTTATGCCTGTCTTACCCTTTCTTTTTCATATGTGAACAGGCATGGATGGATACCTTTAATGCACCCAAGCCTCCCCCTATAACATTTGTAGTGGTGCAAAAACGTCATCATACGAGGTTTTTTCCAGCCAACTATAATGATCCTGAATCAGCAGATAGGACTGGAAACATTCACCCAGGTATGATGGGGTATTTTCTTTTTAAATAGTTTCACATCTCTTATTTTTCTATCAGATTTTTGCAATTTAATGTGTTCCCATGCTGGAATTTTGAGTTGATGCCCCTGAAACTACGCAGGAACTGTGATTGATACTGGAATCTGTCATCCTGGTGAGCGTGATTTCTATTTGAATAGCCACGCAGGCATCAAGGTAATTTGCTTTTATTAATTTTCATGGTTAAATGGTGTTCCTAGCGATGGTGGGTTTCTTTGTCCCTGATAATGATGAAGTTGGTTGTTGTGAAGGGTATGAACCGGCCAGCTCATTACTACGTTTTTTGGGATGATAACAACTTCTTGGAAGATCAACTTCAAACTCTAATAAACAATCTTTGCTACACGTATGTATTTTATGCTGTATTAACTTTCCTTGTTTGATTAGATTCATTGAAGTTATTGAACAGAACGTGACTAGTTTTGCTTCCTTTCTTTTTCTTCTATTTCCTCTCTTTCCAGATATGAAAGGTGCACTCGTTCTGTCTCTTATGGTGAGCATCTCTTTAAGTTAATGAAGAGCATTAGAATATGAAGTATGCTTACTCATTTTACATGTTCTCAAGTTTTAATGATTTTTCTCTCATCTCTTTAAGTTAATGAAGAGCATTAGAATATGAAGTATGCTTACTCATTTTACATGTTCTCAAGTTTTAATGATTTTTCTCTCATATGATGACAGTAACACCGGCGTATTATGCTCATCTACTTGCTTTTCGTGCACGCCATTACTTGGGAATTGACTCATCTTCTGACGGGAGTGTTGCTGCAGCAGGGAATGTGGCAGTCACCAGTGAACAAGGGGCTAAATCTGCTCAAGACGTTGATCACCTAGTGAAACAACTCCCGCAGTTGTGTGATAATCTGAAGAAGTGCCAGTATTTCATATGATGGGACCCATAATAAGAATTTAGAACTTATGATCTTTTTAAGTATTTAATGTTTTAACTCTACTACTGCTACTACTGCCTACTGTGTGTGTTTGGAGATTGGATTTGGATGATGAATGTTATGTAGAACATATTGTGTGTGGTTTGAAAGTACTATGCTGGCAAGTTTGTGGATCTCAGTAAATTTTCTTTCTGGTTTGTGGCTTTGAAAGAAGTAATAACTACTCATTTCTGTACTGTGATTATTGCATGCTCATCATCTTGGGGACTAAAGGATGATGTCTTTTCTTGCTCTAAACTACAAGGCATGGTCTCAGAAATGGCCCAATTGGAAGGTCCTCCTATCCTGCCTTACACAAGTGTTCCATCTCTGTTGTTCTTGTAGGATTTAATTTCTAGGAATTCTTCTTTTACATGAGAAATGCTTCAAATTATTTTGGTACTTACCATGTTACACAATATTTTTAAAGGTGTTTTGATTTGAGGATGAGTGAATTAGAAAAGAGGAGAAAACGAAGAAGAGAAGTTGTTTGGTTCGAAAATTTCACTTGGATGGTGCGACCCTTCTAGGTTTTGATTTCTGTTTTAAACAGGCGGCATGCCCATGGATTAGATTAAAATTATAGTTTATTGGGGTTTTGACCTGATTAACCCAAAAAATAAATAAATAAATAAACCCTTGTTAACGATTTTTCGCTTCGGCGGCTCTTCGGCATCTCTCACACCTGCTCCGGCGACTCTCGGGCGTTTCCCTCTCCATTTTTGGCGTCATTTCTCCCCCTATCTGGCAGATTTTCTTCGGCTCCCTCTTTCCCTTTGTTCGACTCCTCTTCTCCCTTTCTTCAGCGATTTCTGTCCCTTCCTATCTCTCTCTCACTCCTGTTGCCGTTTGAAGAACCATGCGCACCTTAAGAGCTTGTCCGCTTTCATTAAGTTTTGGAGCGCTTTGAACGATCAATCAACCTTCCTCGCCCCTGCCTTTATTGGTTATTTTTTTTTTAAATATTTTTTATAATGTGTTTTAGATCTACTTTTTAGATTTGGATAGTTTTGATTTTGAACAGTTGGCTTGTGCTGCCAATATATGAATTGTGATTTCGCCTTGACACTACTGAAGCGCCCGCCAGCGAAGATCATGTATATTTTAATTTATTTGTACTGTTTCATTTATGTTAATATGAGTTTAGACAATTATGTTGGTGCTTTAATATTATTTTTTTTCTAATTGACGAGGTAACATGAAGTTGAGAAGTGAGATGAAAAAACTAAGGGTAACAATAAAACAAAAAATAAAGAGTTGAGTTGAGAGCCTTTCCAAATATTATTGTGCATATTTGGGTCAAGTACTTGTCTATTCTCATTGGCTTGATTCAATAAAGTTGAATTAAACATAGATTTTCGGTAGGGGAGGTCAAAAATTTATACTGGGCATGAAAGCAGGGTTCTATCGGGTTTGATGATTTTTGAGAGGATATTGGGATTCATTCTAAGTGGAGAAGGAAAAAAAAACATGTGAATTGGTCGCGGTTGTCTGAAATGTGTTTTATAAGTCGATTTAGTTTATTTGAACTAAAATCTCCTATTGGGGGATCAAAAATTCACTGGGGCTTGGGAGTGAGGTTTTGTTGGTTCCGAATCTCGTTTTGTAAGTCAATTTAGTTTATTTTAACTAAAATCTCGGGTTGGGGGGCAAAAAATTCACCGAGGCCTGCGAGCGAGGTTCTGATAGTTCTGGGGATTCTTGAAAGGATATTGGGATTCATTCCAAGTGGTGGACGAGAAAAAAACACGTAGATTGGGGGCGGTTGCCTAAAATGCATTTTGTAAGTTGATTTAGTTCATTTGAACTAAAATCTCTCGTTGGGAGGTCAAAAATTCACCGAGACCTGGGAGTAGGGTTTTGTCGATTTTGAGAGTTTCTGGAAGGATATTGGGACTCACTTCAAGTGGAGCACGGAGAAAAAACCCTGCAGATTTTTCATGGTTGCTTGAAACGTGTTGTCTAAATTGATTCAGTTCCTTTGAACTAAAATCTCAGATTGGGGGGGGGGGGTAAAAAATTCACTAGGACCTAGGAGAGGGGTTTTGTCATTTTTGGAGATTCTTGGGAGGATGTTGGGACTTACTATAAGTGGCGGAAGGAAAAAAAATACAACGAATTGGCCGTAATTGCCTCAAACGCGTTTTGTAAGTCGATTTAGTTCATTTGAACTAAAATCTCTGATGGGGGGGGGGGTCAAAAATTCATCGGGACCTGGGAACGGGATTTCGTTAGTTCACGGGGTTCATGAGAGGATATTGGGAATCGCTCCAAGTGGCGGGCAAGGAAAAAATATTGTGGATTGACCGTGGTTTCGTGAAACGTGTTTTGTAAGTCGATTTAGTTTATTTGAACTAAAATCTCCGGTTGGGGGAGGGTAAAAAATTCACCAGGACATGAGAGCATGGTTTCGACGGTTCCTGGGAGGATATTGAGGCTAACTCCAAGTGGTAGACAGAGAAAAAACTTCACAGATTGGCCGCAGTTGCCTGAAACACGTTTTGTAAGTCGATTTAATTCATTTTAACTAAAATCTCCGGATGGGGGGTAAAAAATTCACTGGGACCTGAGAGCGTTATGTTGGTTTCTGAGAGGATATTGGGACTCGCTCCAAGTTGTGGGCGGGGAAAAATACCGCGGATTTGTCGTGGTTGCTTGAAACGTGTTTTGTAAGTCGATGTAGTTCATTTGAACTAAAATCTCCGGTTTGGGGGTCAAAAATTTATCGGGACTTCAGAGTGAGATTTCGTCAGTTTCGGGGTTTCCTAAGAAGTTTTTTGGATTGGTTCCAATGGGTGGGCAGGTAAAAAACACTGCAAATTTGCCTGAAACGCGTTTTGTAAGTCGATTTAGGCCATTTTGAAATAAAATCTTTAATTAAAAGGGTCAAAAATTTACCGAAATATGGAAATGAGATTCTATTAGTTCTAGAGGTTTTGGAAGAAATTAAAACTCACGAAAAGAGGTTTTGGAAGAAATTAAAACTCACGAAAAAAATTTCCGTGATATGAGAATTTCTTGTTTTTATTTTTTATTTTTTTAAAAAATTTTATTGCAAAAATAATAAAATAACGCATTCTATGTTGCAAAAATAATAAAATAAAATTGCATTTGCGTGCCCACGGGACAATTTCTGTTGAAAGTTAAGATATATTTGTCATTAGTTTTAGAAGTTAGGTATTTTTGTAATGTTTTTGGTTCATATGGTCAAAAGCCCATAGTTTATTTTTTAAAACATTTTTACGCAATTCAACCATTTTAAAAGATATATAATTGGTCAAAAGGGTGGTTCGTCTAATTCCACATCAACGATCATATTCATATTGATAAATGATTTTTTCTATGAGGATAATGCTGTATTATTATTATAATTTATTTATTTTTTGATATAGAGTATAATGCTATATTAATGGAGTGGAAACTACAATGTAAATTGTATCATTTGAATTATGTTTCACCATTCAATGCAATTAAAAGGTGATGAGATATACTTTATATTGCATTATTACAGACCAACGCTTCAATCAATTTAGTATTATTATTTTTTTAATGTAATTTTTTTTTGTTTATGATTTTTTTATAAGTTTTATGGGCCCATCCACGACGGGCCATTTATGGCTGAATCATCATGATAGCAACGCCAAAGTACCAATGGTATTACATAGCTGTTTCAAATCTTCTCTAGAGTCTTCAAGAAGGTCTTATTATTCTTCACAAGACTTCTCAAAATTAGAATCCAAGGCCAAACAAGGAATATAAGCTTTTAAATATATACAGCTAATGATGTGAGGGGTACTCATGGCACGCCAACAAGCATCATCAAAACATTATATATTCTTAACATCAGTTGAAAGTTGAAACGCCATCAAGAAGTTTAAAACCAAACTCAGGCTAATTAATTGCTGAAGTGAGGAAGAGGAAAGACATGGGAGGAGGGCGATTAGTAGGGATTGGAATGGATAATTCAGCAACCAGCAAAACAGCACTTAGATGGGCAGTTGATAATCTTGTGGAAAATAGTGATCGTATCATTCTAATCCATGTTCAATCCTCAAAGTCTGATCATAATCCCCAGAAAAAGCTCTGGGAACACACTGGATCACATATATATATATTCATCTACCTACCACCTTCATCACTACTACTATTACTACTACTACTACTACAGATTGTCTCTTCTTCTGCATGATTTTAATTAACATATATGTTGGTTCTACTTGATCTCTTCCAGCTTTGATTCCTCTTGAAGAGTTCAAAGAGATGAGTGTGGCGAAGCAGTATGGACTCACTCCTGACCCTGAAGTCCTTGACATTCTTGATACAGTTTCAAGAACCAAAGGGGTACTATACTACTAATTTCCTATATTTATTACTTCATTACTTTTTTATATTTTTTTATATTTTTAAAGGCTGTTTGATGGGTGTGTGGAACTGGGTTAACCTTGGATTTCAGGTTAAGGTTGTGTCCAAGATCTACTGGGGTGATCCAAGAGAGAAACTGTGTGATGCAGTTGAAGAACTCAAGCTTGATTCACTGGTGGTTGGAAGCAGAGGCCTAGGAAGGCTCAAAAGGTTTTTTTTTTTCTTCTTCATTATTTACTAAACCCATTAACCAACAAAATCAGATCTCTCTTTAATTTGATTATTCCTTAAATAAATTGAATTTTTTTTCTTCTTCTTTTGCTTAATTATAATATGAGATTTGATTTTTAATTTATTTGGGGCATGCAGGGTTTTGCTTGGAAGTGTTAGCTACCATGTTGTGATTAATGCTTCATGCCCAGTTACAGTTGTGAAGGGTAAACCATAGATTAATCAGTTAATTAATTAATCTATATTCCTCTTGTGAGTCTTGACTTGGAAGCAAGGTAATAGAAATTAAAGCAGTTCTGCAGGGTGTTGTGGGGTACTGGATTATATGTTAATATTTCTTTTATTGGATGAGCATAATATTTAATTCGAGTGGGGCTAGCCTTTTTGTTTATATCTTCCAACTTGTTGTTTATATATATAAATATATACTTATAATTTGATGATAAGGTTCTGATTCTTCTTTATCTTTTGTACCTATCAGTAGTTTAGTACCCTCTAATAATGGTATAAGAACTCTTTCTTTATCATTAATGTTCAAAGGGATGATGGGTTCATCTTCCTACTTGAAATTAATGGCTTGAAGACATATCTTGTTTGAGCAGTTGGGTAGCTGGAAAATATCATGCCCATTTGGGAAAAAATGTGATAATTGTTCAAATGATGGGATACAATTTGTGGTTTCATACTCATTATTCATAACTTAACTACCTCTAAACCCACCGTCTTCGGCCTGAAACTATTATTTCATTAGATCTCAACTACTATTTATACTGACTTCAACTTAACCACCTTTACGCTTTTGTATGGCTTTGATAATAATAAGAGTGAGATCCTAACTTAAATTTTATGTGATGGACTTATTCACATATGAGGTGAGACTATTATTTTAGTTTACATATGCCCAATAGTTAGCAACTACTTGTATCAGTTGATCATTAATTTTCCTTTGAATGGTGGAAGGAAGAAAGGACATAAAAGAAGATAAGGTGAGTAATGGGCTCTTGAATTAATTACAAGTGTTGGAGCATTTCTTAGTTGAAAAGGATGGCCAAAAATCATATTAAGAAACACCGTCAACTTGGAAGAGTGAGATGACAGTCAATATGAAAAACCCAACCCTTCAAGAAAAGAAAGGAACAATGAGGCCGGGATGTTGACCTCAGTGCATTTGGGTATAACTTGTCACGAGATCGCACCGAAGCAAGGACACCACACCACAAGGAGACATGCCCTACAAAATGGGTCATGACCCTAAACCTTCCACCATAAATACCTCCATATTAAACTCAAAAAGATAAATCATTTGGACTATAACTCTCTACTTGATTTTACTAGTTTAGTTAGGTCGCTCTGACTTAAACATTAGAGGATTGTTCGTCGGTATTATATATATTAGTGTATTCCTTACAATAGCCATTTTCAATTCTTCCTTCACAGGTTAATTTGAAGTTTAGTTAGGAGGTTAGTCTAATTCTTTTGGAAGTCCCGGCTATTAATTTTGGTGTGATGAAATCTTTCACCAACAATAAGTAATTTAAATTGAATGTTTGTATGGCTAATAAATGTCAAGGCAAATTGTGTTTTCAAATAAAGAAAGTTATATAATTTGATTTAATATGAGAAAATTATGATGATATATGAAATGTTCCATGAACTTACGGTAATTTATGAAAAAGTTTAATGTATCGTTAGCATTAAAAAATATTTAATTAATTTATGGGGTTTTTCATAAGATATCTCTTAAGACCATTCTTTTGGCTCACATATCTTTCTTTCTTTCTTTCTTTCTCTTTTATTTTGTTTTATTTTTAACTTTAATTTTTGAGAAGATATAAGCCCTCCCTCCTAGACCCTTAGAACCCTTCCTTGGGATATCATATCTCTTTAGAACCCACTAATCCTTACACCAACGTATCAACATGGCAATCAAAGGCTGCATGAGCTTCCGCACAAACTCCACTTGACCACTAGTACTTTCGGTTCCTGGCCAACACACGACCGTAGCTTTGGCCTTTCGCAATGGATATGGTACTTAGCATTCGAATGCGACATCGCAAGACTCGAACGCGGGATTCCTCAGTTTCCCTTCAAACCCTTCGACCATCGTGCCAACCGCCTGACCTTTTGGCTCACATATCTTGAACAAATACTTGGCATTTACATAACGGGTATGAAAAAAAAGGGGCTTTTTACGCAACCTCATGGTCCTTATGGGTTTTTTCCTTGATTAGTATAATTAATTAATTTTATGACCCTAATACCAAAATTTTCAAAATTATGACCCATATACCCAACATTCGGCAGTGATTTTTTCAAGTAGGCGCTGATTGAATTTTTTTTTTTTTTGCCACGTAGAAGGTGTCTTTTAGGAAGACGCCTTTAGTTAATATCAATTTGAACTGAAGGCTCCTTTCTATTGAACTGAAGGTGTCTCCCTAAAAAATGACTTCAGTTCAAATGAGATTAGAACTAAAGACGTCTTCGATGCCTTCCGCTCAAATAATTTATTTTTTTTAAGTAAGAAATTTTTAGGCCACAACCAATCTTCCTGGTTTTTTTCCCGATTGCCACTTAGAGTGAATCCCAATATCCTCCCAGGGACCCTCAGGACTGACGAAACCGTGCTCCCATGCCCCGGTGAATTTTTCACTCCATAACCAGAACTTTTAGTTCAAATGAACTAAATCGACTTAGAAAACTATTTTGACTCAACCGCGGCCAATCCGCCAGTTTTTTTTTTTCGTTCGACACTTGAAGAGAGTCTCAATACCCTCCAAGGGACCCCCAGAACTGAAGGAACTCCGCTCCTATGCCCCGGTGAATTTTTCACCCACCAAGCGGAACTTTTAGTTCAAAAGAACTAAATCGACTTAAAAAACCCTTTTGACTCAACCGCGGCCAATCCGTCGGGTTTCTTTTTCGTCTGACACTTAGAGCGAGTCCCAATACCCTCCCAGGGACCCGAGGAGCCGTCGAAACCTCGCCCCCATGTCCCGGTGAATTTTTCACCCACTAACCGAAATATTTAGTTCAAATGAACTAAATTGACTTAGAAAACCCTTTTGATTAAACAGCGGCCAATCCGCCGTGTTTTTTATTCGTCCGACACTTGGAGAGAGTCCCAATACCCTCCTTAGAACCCCCGGAACTCCTGGAACCGTTAGAACCCCGCTCCCATGCCTCGGTGAATTTTTCACCCCCACCCAGAACTTTTAGTTCAAAATGAACCAAATTGACTTAGAAAATGCATTTGAGGCAACCGAGACCAATCTGCCGGGTTTTTTTTTCGTCCGACACTTGAAGCGAGTCCTAATACCCTGGCAGGGACCCCAGAACTGTTGGAACCTCACTTCCATGCCTTGGTGAATTTTTCACCCCCCAACCGAAAGTTTTAGTTCAAATGAACTAAATCGACTTAGAAAACCCTTTTAACTCAACCGCGGCCAATCCACCCAATTTTTTTTTCGTCTGACACTTGGAGCTAGTCCCAATACCCTCCCTAGAACCCCCGAAATCGTCAGAACCTCGCTCCCAAGTCTTGATGAATTTTTCACCCCCTACCTAGAACTTTTAGTTAAAATGAACTAAATTGGACTTAGAAAACACTTTTGACTAAACCGCGGCCAATCCGCCGAGTTTTTTATTCGTCCGACACTTAGACCAAGTCTTAATACCCTCCAAGGCACCCCCGGAACCAATAGAACCCCGCTCCCATGCCCCGGTAAATATTTCACCCCCACCCAGAACTTTCAGTTCAAATGAACTAAATTGGAAAGACGAATAAAAGACACAGCGGATTGGCTGCGGTTTAGTCAAAAGTGTTTTTTAGGTCAATTTAGTTCATTTGAACTAAAAGTTCTTGTTGGAGGGTGAAAATTTCACTGGGGCATGGGAGTGGGTTTTCGATGGTTTCGGGGGTCCTTGGCAGGGTTTTGAGACTCGCTTCAAGTGTCGGACGAATAAAAAACCTGGCGGATTGCTCCCAGTTGCCTCAAACGCGTTTTTTAAGTCAATTTAGTTCATTTGAACTAAAAGTTCCGGTTGGGGGGGTAAAAAATTCACCAGGGCTTGGGAGCGGGGTTCCGATGGTTTCGGGGGTCTTTGGGAAGATATTGGGACTCGCTCCAAGTGTCGGACGAATATAAACTCGACGGATTGGTCCCGGGTTAGTCAAAAGTGTATTCTAAGTCCAATTTAGTTCATTTAAACTAAAAGTTCAGGGTGGGGGTGAAAAATTCACCGAGGCTTGGGAGCGGGGGTCCCAACGGTTTCGGGGGTTCTAGGGAGGGTATTAGGACTCTCTCCAAGTGCCAAACGAATAAAAAATACGACAGATTGGCCGCGGTTTAGTCAAATAGGTTTTTTAAGTCAATTTAGTTCATTTGAACTAAAAGTTCTGGTTGGTGGGTGAAAAATTCATCGGGGCATGGGAGCGAGGTTCCGACGGTTACTGGGGTCCCTGGGAGGATACTGGGACTTGCTCAAAGTGTCGTACGAAAAAAAAATCCGACGGATTGGCTGCGGTTGAGTCAAAAAGGTTTTCTAAGTCGATTTAGTTCATTTGAACTAAAAGTTCGGGTTGAGGTGTGAAAATTCACCAGGGCATTGGAGCGGGGTTTCGTCAGTTTCGGAGGTCCCTTGAAGGGTATTGGGACTCACTCCAAATGTCGGACGAAAAAAAAACCTGACAGATTGGCCGCGGTTGAATCAAAAGAGTTTTTTAAATCGATTTAGTTCATTTGAACTAAAAGTTTTGGTTAGTGGGTGAAAAATTCACCAGGACATGAGAGCGGGGTTCCGTCGGTCCCTGGAAGGATATTGGGATTCGCTCCAAGTGGCGGTCGGGAAAAAAATCTGGAGGATTGGTTGTGGCCTAAAATTTTTTTACTTTAAAAAAAAATTTTATTTGAGCTGAAGGCATCTCATTTGAACTAAATGCGTTTTTAGAAATACGCCTTCAGTTCAAATTGATATTAACTGAAGATGCCTTCTACATGGCAAAAAAAAAAAAAAAAAAAAAAAAAAATTCAATCAATCCCTGTGTGGAAAAATCACTCTTAAAAGTTAGGTATATGGGCCAAAATTTTAAAAATTTTGATTTTAAGATCATAATTTTAATTAATTATATTAATTAAGTAAAAAACGGGGTGACCTACAAAAATCCCGCGCAACCCCACCTACAAAAATTGTGCTCCAATAAACGCTTTTGGGCTTGAACTTCAGTTAGTTGAATGTTATACCACTAAGCAACCCATTTGAGTTTTAAAAAAGTACTAAAATAAGAACAATATAAAATATAAAAATAAAATAAAAATTATTATATATATATATTTTTAGTAATAGTAATGATACAAACAATAATAGCATAAAGAATAGCGAAGAAAAAGTAGCAAGAATAACAGTATAAATGTCTCAGCAATTAAATTGGTGTGGCAAAGAACTACTCAATCTGCAGTTCGTCTGTTCTAAGACAAAATGGGTTTGTACAATATTATTAAAGATTAAGGTTAGCCTCAAATTTGATAAATCAGTCTTACACATAAAAATAGCAAATATTTCATTAGTAAGTATTTTTTGGGAAAAAAATATAAATGCGTTTTTGATGGGGTAAAGATGCCCTTTAATTGAAAAATAAAATAAATAAAGAATAGTAAATGGTTAAAAGTTAAAGGGCAAAATAGATAAATTTTAAAGAAATAACACTGAAAAAGTTAGAAGTAGTACTAAGACCAAATTTTTGTTTACCTTTTTTAATGTTAAAACTAACATTTTAGTAAAAAGTAAAATAAACATTTTTCTTACCACAAAAAATAAACTTTTCAATTGTTTTCTGATACGAATCTGAGTTGACCCGGTTGATGATAACTTGATATGCATTATTAGGCCTTTGTCTAATAGCTATAACTTTTAAATTGAGTGGTTTTCAACAGATCCCATATTTAAGTAGGACATATTACATCCGTGTACATCATATATATATATATTTAGAGAATACTTTCAGTGTACCAATATTAAGGTTGAAGCTTAAAATACATCTGTAAATGATATTTGAAACATAAAGTTACCTAACTCACCAAACCACTGACATGACTTAAACCTTGGCTTTGCTGTTATCTTACCATGAGCAGGAGCAAACTTTTCATTTGTTAAAAAAAAAAAGCATAAATAGCTCCTCATGTATATCTATTAAAATTATATAAAACAAATAGCAATAGATAACTTACTTTTATACATTTTGATTTTCTTTTTTGACGAATTATACATTTTAATTCATGCTTAAGTTATTTTGGATTAAATAATTGATTTTAGGAATACAGCCATATACGGCGAATCAAACGGAAAATTGTAAAAATCAAACCAAATATTTCATTTGGATTAGCTTTATCCCACGATTTCGCTGACCAAAGAAATGAAATCACTTGCCATTGAAACCCGTGTCTGATCTTACCTCACCAACCACCCTTGAATCTCTGCCGTTAAGGCGGCCACTAGAATTTCATCAACAACGCCATCTTTTATTTTTATTTTTATTTATTTTTTCCTTTAAATATACTTTTAATCTTCTTATGATTATAGCAATATTCCTAAAAATCACCGAAACAAAATCTGCCAGAGACCCAACAAACTTGAATCAGCAGATTCCCAAAGCACTAGTTGTTGTTCTGAATCTGACTAGCTTCCTGTCTCTTTCGTGAATCTGGGTTTCTGCTTCTTCTACATGTTTTTAGATTAGAATCCTATTTTTCTATTCTCATATATCTTTTGAAACAGCTTCTTTCAAGAACACCCTTTTGTTTTTTTTTTTTTGTTTTTTTTATTTCTTGAGTTTCTTTGGTTGTTTTGAGTCATGGGTTCTCAGGAAAATGAGAGATTGATTGCTGAGGAAGGTCTTTTAGAGGTTGCTTCAGTTCTCCTTATTATTGTTCTTGTTCTTCTGTCTCTGATGTTTTCTTCTTATGGTTTTGTTTTGTTCTTTGCTGAATTGCTGATTTGTTCTGGGAATTCTGCTCTTGTTTGGACTTCACATGTTGATGATCTTATCTTGGATATTTGATTGTGTAATTTTGGAACTTCCTGAGCTGGGATGATGAGTTTGATTTAATTTTTTTTCTAACAATCTAACTCCATGTTTTTTTTTTCTTTTTATCAAAGTGAGCAAATATATGCTGTAGCTTTCACAAAGGAACCTGTTTGTTTCATCCCTTGTTTGATTGTTTGATTGTGTAATTTTGGGATCTGCTTTACTTAAACAATTATTTGGGTTTCTTACTTTTTAGTTTTATTTTTCTTTTCCTCACTATCTTACAAGGCCTAAGATTGATTGGTTTGGCAGTAGTGATGTGTTTAATGTATGGACTTCCAAAATTTTGTTGATATATTTGTTGGTTTGTTTTAGTGCAAATGACTAGTCCAATGTTTAATATATCAAAATGGAACTCATTTTACACTAAGAAGCAGCAATGACAAACTTCTATGCATACATGATTACAGATTTGGAGTGTCTTGTATGAGTAAATTGGATTCATCTTTTATGTGTGATTCTCAATCTATATTTCTTGGGCCACGCTATGAATGGAAATCAAATAGCAGTTCTTGAGCCAGTTCTGGTTTACGTTGTTCATGACATGTTACTTAACTTTTGAAGGAGATTTTTCCCAAGAGTTGGGCTTAGAAGCTCCATTAGATGCTTTCCTGCACTTTTGAACTTTGGACCCTGGAAATAACTCAATTTGTTGGACTCTGTTTATAAGCCAATCTTGTGATTTCTTGGCTAACTAAAAAGATGTAAACTGAGGCTAATGGAATGTCTGAGTAAAACGTATTGAATATAAAAAAAAGGGCAGCTCGGTGCATGAAACTCCCGCCTAAACATATTGAATATCCTAAATGTTTTTTTTTTTTTCCGATTTACACTATATCTGTCTTTTGTCCTTTCTGCCTCTAGGAATTATATGTTCTTTCCACATTTTGTTAGTCTATTTAAATATAATACCTTACTTAACATGATATGCCACTATGGCAACATTGGAGTGGTTTCATGAAGAGGCAAAAAGATTTACTGTGATCTATACTGATGCTCTTAACATTATGAGATATCATTTTGTTAGTTATCTTTCAACCTTATATCTTCTGTTCCGTGTAATTATTTATTTTTTGTCAAGACTGCTAGTTGTTCACTTTTCTTTTAAGCTGTAAACAGACCTTCTGAAGCATGATGCATTTCTTCAAATTTCTCTAAGAGCTAAGAGTAACAAAAATATTCTACTTATGAAAAAGTTTCTAACTGGTATTACTGGCTCTTGAACACACACAAAAAAAGTGGTTTTTTGCTATAGATGTTTGTGGTAGAGGCCTAGATTAAGAGAATTTGTTTCTTGCATCATTGACCTGGTGTAGCAAAGTTCATTAAGCCAAACATAGAGCAGAACTTGAAATTTCATTCCAATGAACACCATTTTCTGGGCTTCAATCTTGTATTTGGATTAACCATGTTTATGAGAGTGGTATATCACTTATGGGCCGGTTTGTATGTGATTTATGATGCCCTGTTTGCAACCATGACTTCATTGGTTCAAACTCATCTCATTAGTTAGTATCATAACACATGATCTTCAGAACAATTGAGAAATCAAGTGCTTGTGGTTGAATACTCCTTTACATACATAATTTATAGATATATTTAGGAGAAATATAAAGATACTTTCTCACAAATGAAGCTCTAAAATTAAATGTCATTTTCTGTTTGATGTGATTATGGCATAATAACCGAGGGTTCTGCCAACATCATTGAGCATCTAATTTTGTATCTTTCATTTTAGCTCTCTTCAACTTGAGTTTGTTTTGTTCATAAATGCAGCATCTTTATCTATTATCTTGTTCTAAATTGCAGAATGGAGGTGTAGGGCAATACACAGGAGATGGTTCTGTTGATATTAATGGAAAACCTGTCCTGAAGCACAATACTGGAAACTGGAGAGCGTGCCCTTTCATTCTAGGTATTCCAGCATCATTCAAATTATCCAATCACTTCTACGTATCCACTAAAAACCAAAATTTCTTTTGTTAATTAAAAGAATAAAATACAGGTACTGAATGCTGTGAGCGCTTGGCTTACTATGGAATTGCGACAAATCTTGTTACGTATCTCACCAAAAAACTCCATGAAGGAAATGTCTCTGCTGCAAGAAATGTTAGCACTTGGTCAGGCACTTGTTACCTTGCACCGCTCATTGGTGCGGTTCTGGCAGATGCGTACTGGGGAAGATATTGGACAATTGCTGTGTTCTCCACAATTTACTTCATTGTAAGTATTGTAGGAAATTGGATAACATAGTCCATTATCAAGGGATTTTTCTTGTCAGATTGCTTGTTATATTTATTTGTAAAACACATCCCAAAATACTTTCTCGGACTAACATTTGCATGTTCAAACAAATAGATGAAACTCACAATTTTATTCGTGGACTCTTTATATATATATATATGTATATAGGTCCTTGTTTATTGTCTATCTTCTTAATGAATATTTTGTCAACAACAAGATCTTAGTCTTTTAATTAAGCTACAAACATGGCAATCACAAAAAATTAAGGTTGCTCTAAATTATTACATGCATTGGTTTTTGCTGGAAATTTTCATCAGATTACATATCTTATACTCTTAAGTGATCCACCAATTGGATGGGGTGGTGGCCATGATTTGCCTCTGCAGCTTATTCAGTTCTTCTCTAATTTGTATGTTTATTTTCTACAATGATTGGCTGAACACTATTTTGCTGTTTTCTATAGGGAATGGGTACGTTAACTTTATCAGCATCAGTTCCTGCCTTTAGGCCTCCATCCTGCATGGATTCCGTTTGCCCATCATCAACTCCAGTTCAGTTGGCTATATTCTTTCTTGGTCTCTATTTGATTGCACTAGGGACTGGTGGAATCAAACCATGTGTGTCATCCTTTGGGGCAGATCAGTTTGATGATACCGACCCAAAAGAGCGGGTGAAGAAGGGTTCTTTCTTTAATTGGTTTTATTTTTCTATCAACATTGGTGCTCTCATATCGAGTAGTTTCCTTGTGTGGGTCCAAGACAATCTCGGGTGGGGCTTGGGTTTTGGAATTCCGACTGTGTTTATGGGCCTTGCCATTGGAAGTTTCTTTTCGGGAACGCCTCTTTATAGATTCCAGAAACCTGGAGGCAGCCCTCTCACAAGAATGTGCCAGGTTGTGGTTGCATCTGTTCGGAAATGGAATTTGGAGGTACCTCTTGACAGTTCTCTCCTGTATGAACTACAAGATGAAAACTCTGTGGTTGAAGGGAGTAGGAAAATTGTGCACAGTGATGAACTCAAGTAAGTTTCCTCCTAATCTGCTCTGCTATATTTAATTAATTTTTTTTTTGCTAAAATGACATTTTTAGCTGACGTTAATAGAAACTTTTTCATAAATGCACCATTGGATTGCACCGAATCTTGCATTTACACATGATTTGAGTCAATCCAATGGTGTATTAAAAGTGATGTTTCTGTTCATGTAAACTATAAATGTCAATTTAACATTTACTCATATTAAATAACTACCTTCAATTCCAAATGCCGACTCCTTTTGATTCCAAATTGCTTGGATTGGCCCAGTGCCCGGTCTCTTTAGCAAGAATCTTTTACTTCAATGCTTACACAAAAGGAAAAAAAGGAGAATAATTAACATAGGTATTGAAAAGATTCACAAAATGAGATAATGTCATTCCTGTAGTAGAGGCTTCTAATTTACCTTCATTTTTGTTTTTCCCTAGCTTGTGTGTCAAACCACATTAAGAGATACTTCTAATTTAAAATGAACTTCTACTTGTAGTAGAGGCTTAAGCTCTATTATAATAAACCAAAATTTGCTCATTCCTGTAGAGGTTACTACTCTACTTCAATTAGAGGTTGAAAAAATAAAAATATTTACCAAAAAATTAATTTTTTCATTACCTTCTGCTTTCTTTTTAGAGGTTGGAAGTAGAGTTAACAAACACCACCTGAGTCAAGTGCCGCTTCTATAACATGTATAAATTGTGCGGAGAAGCTAGCATTGTGTTTTAGAGTTAATTTTGCTGTTTTTATGAATTGTCTATACACATTACGTGTCAGAGTTCGTAGTTATCTTATTCCTCCTGCAGGTGTCTCGACAAAGCTGCAATAGTCACAGATCATGAGATTAAAAGTGGGGATTTCTCCAACACATGGAGGTTGTGCACCGTAACGCAGGTCGAGGAACTTAAAATACTGATTCGCATGTTTCCTATCTGGGCCACTGGCATCGTCTTTGCAGCAGTCTATGCTCAGATGTCTACAATGTTTGTAGAACAAGGAACAGTTATGGACACTACAGTTGGTTCCTTCACCATTCCCCCGGCATCTCTATCAACCTTTGATACAATCAGCGTCATCGTGTGGGTTCCATTGTACGATAGAATCTTAGTCCCAATCGCCAGAAAATTCACCGGAAAAGAGAGGGGCTTCTCAGATTTGCAACGTATGGGCATTGGCCTTTTCATATCTATAATTTGCATGGCTGTTGCAGCGGTGGTTGAGATAAGACGGTTAAATATGGCAAAGGAGCTTGATTTGGTGGACAAAAATGTTGCTATACCGATCAGTATTCTATGGCAGATACCACAATATTTCTTGGTAGGAGCCGCTGAGGTGTTTACGTTCATCGGGCAGCTCGAGTTCTTCTACGATCAATCACCCGATGCCATGCGGAGCTTATGCAGTGCCTTTTCGCTTCTTACAACTGGGCTCGGAAATTATTTAAGTTCTCTGATTCTTACCATTGCTACTGCCATAACAACCAAAGGTGGGAGCCCTGGTTGGATACCTGATAATCTCAACATGGGCCATCTTGATTATTACTACTGGCTCTTGGCTGGTCTGAGCGTGTTGAATCTGCTGGTCTATTTGTTGTGTGCTGGAAGGTACCAGAGCAAAAAGGTATCTTAGATATCTTGGTGAACCACCACACCTGAAATGCTATAGGTTACAGCGTACATGTATCTTCACATTTTAGAACGTACCTTAATTTGTGTTTGTATCTCCCAACATTATCTTGGGTTTCACAGAGTAGTTTCCACAACCCTTCAAGGATTTATTCTTTATGATTGATGTAGTGGGTATTTTCTCTCCATGTTGGGTCCTTTCTTCATGATACAGACTAAAACTTGTTGCTCGCATCTTTGGTATGTTTCTCAATACTGTCATAACATGCAAAAATTCCATTATTATTTGCTCATGGAAAAAAAAAATGAAAAAATATTTCTTTCAACGACGCTTCCAAATGTCTTTATACATGTGTGTGTATGTATATATGTATTGAAAATATTTCATTTATGGTTGTTACTTGTATGATTTTCCCATCAATTGTAAAAATTAATGACAAGAATTTTTATAATAATTGTTATGTAGTATGCGGCTTTTAAATCTTTAATCAAACTTGTAAACTGGAACATAACAGAAACAAGCCAATTTATAGATATTACACAAAATATGAATATAGATCCAATTATTAGTTAGTTATAATAGGAAATGACATGGCTCTTATACATATAAATTAAAATCATATTTAGCATACCCCATTGGCCTTGTTTCTGTTCACCAGGCTTGTCCAATAGGTGCAAATCTCTCGTTGACGCTGTCTCACACTCTTCTTAACAGCATGCCCATCACCTTCATTGTTCTTCAGTTCATCTACAAGTGCTGTAACATGAGCAGCTCTTGCTACAATCCGGCTTGGCAGCGCTTCCAATTCCTTCAACACCTTCTCGATATCAGTGACAAGTCGCTCAGCTAAACCACGGGTGAAATCTTCTCTAATCACCACACGAAGCACAGCGACGTGTTCAGCATCGGCGGGCATTGTGTACGCAGGAATGATCCAACCAAACCGTCTGAGATTCTCAGATATTTCGAACACTGTGTGTTTGCTGCTGTCTTTGAGAGCACAGGCCACCAGTGGAACACCTACTTCCTTGGAGACTATTTCGAACCGGTCTGTCTTTTCTATGCCTTCCCTCAAAGCCTTTGCATTCTCCATGCAGTTCTCCATTATACTGCGGTATCCCTGCACGCCATATTCAACGAAAATGTTAATAGAGTAATGACAAGTTGTAGGAATGTTAAGAAGAAGAGATTTTCTTCATTTTTTCCCTGGTTAGTATAGGCCTGGATACAAGTGCCACAGGAAGCATGGATGTAAAGTTCAGTAATCAGTATGACCCGGTATACTCAGTGAGAACTTGGTTACAAAGGGCAGAGTGGTGAATTAATCAGTACAGATGTGCATGACATGAGTCTAGGGCAAATTGGAAACAATTTTCCTTCATGAAAGATGCTAGAACAATTCACATTTGAAGCAATGAATTGGCTAATTGCTGGAATTAAGAAAGATTACCTCAAAACCCAGTCTTATGAACTGATAGTATTGTGCAATTATTTGACTGGACCCTGCAAAGAAAATATAAAGATGTTAAGTTTGGTTGCATTCATCAAACAGTTCGTATGACCAAATCAAATTGGATCCAACTCGATCGGTTACATAATTAAGTTCAAAGCATTGTTCCTCCACGTTATGCTATAAATTACTGTGCCTCCTAAATCCGTATGAGCTGATTTGATTTTTTTTTTTCTTTTTTCTGGCTCGATCATTCAAATTTATCACCAAACTGTGGATGTCTCTTTCTAAGTTTGTGCTGTTCTTGATATAATTGTCTATAAGTATCTGAATACTTTCAGAATCATGCTATATAAGACGGATGATTAGTATTATCCTGTTATGCTATTTTTCAGCTTTGTTCAATAGGGCTTATCACATCCCGCTCAACCCACCCAGTATTGTTCGTCTTGAACCTAGTACATGCATCAACAGCAGTACCCCAGGCTCTTACTTTGTTTCCTCCCAAAGAAAACGGCCTCGAACCATGAATTAAGCATAAAGCAGATGATAGCGACTGGGTTGAGCAGGATTTGACAGGGCCAGAAAACAGTAGATCAAAAGATGTTTATATATAATGTCCATACAAGAGTCTTATTGTCCACAAATGGTGAGAGAATTACCTTTGGAAAAGTTAAGGGTGAAAGTGGGTTGGTCTGCCCCAAGATAGTTGATGTGGAAGATAAGTTCATCCGGCAAGTCCTCTTTGTTCCTCCAAACAACCCAGCCAACACCAGCATAAACAAGGCCATACTTGTGTCCACTGACATTAATGCTCTTCACCAATGGCAGTCGGAAATCCCATTCAAGCTCTGGGTAGAGAAAAGGAGCTATAAATCCTCCACTGGCAGCATCAACATGGATTGGTGTGTCCCACCCAGTCTCATTATTTTTCTCAGTGAGGAGATCATTTAGGAGCTTGACATCCTCAAATTCTCCTGTCAAAGTTGAACCCAGAATAGCAGCAACACAGATGGTGTTCTCATCCACCATCTCCACTGCTTTCACTGGATCCATCACATAGTATCCCTCCTTTAGCTTCACCTCCTTCAGTTCAACCTCAAAATACCTTGCAAATTTCTCCCAACAAACCTGTATAACACATGGGATGCTTGCTTATAACATCATGTATCAAATAAAGTATTTTGGTAGAAGCTTCTTCAGTTATGAGAATGCATCAAAAGTCCGACATCAACATCCCTACAATATGATGAGTTCATGGAGGAAAAATTTTCCAAAGCCATTCAACTGTACAAAGCCAAACTATATGGCAATGTTATTCTAACATTGAAATTCTTTTTTTTTTTTTTTTTTTGAGAGGAAACAAACAGGTGTAATAGTCTAGTGTCTAACATTGAAATTCATTAAATGCATATCAAGCTATTTTTAACACTCCCCTCGCGTGTAGCCCTTTCCTACATGTGGGCGGAAGAGAGAAGAAGAAACAAATATTAATCATGTAAATGGGGAACATGTAAATGACAATAATGAGACTGAACCCAAGACATAAATTAAGGACTCAACAGCTATAATAGCCGATAGATGGACGCCCAACAATGCATATCAAGCTATTATTAACAACTCATACATATGACATATATTGAGGACCATACTTGCAGATAGAAAAGATGTTGACCTCCAAAAGAAAAAAAAATCGATGCATGATTTTTGCAAGGAAAAGGAGAGAATGATATAACTAGCAAAGAACATGGTTTATGTTCACTAGTTACAAGCACACCTGAACATTAGCACCAGTGACAATGTTGGGCTTGTCATAGGGTTTGCCCTCAGCCTTCCTCTTGTTCTGCCACTTCCTCTTGAATGCAAGCCCAGCTAGCATTATAGCTTCTGATGATCCCACTGTTCCTACTCCCATTGCTGTCTCATCATCCCCAACTGGTGCATGGAAGAGATGTGCTATCATGTTTACGCAACGATTCTGTATAATTGACAAAGTAATATGCTTATGTTACTATCATACCATAAAGAGAGCAAACAGGAAAAACAACAACCAAAATAACAATGTTATCAAAGTTTTGCACTTTCATCGATGTTATAAAAGTCTGCCTTTGCAAGCAAATGTTCCACTGCTATTTTCATGGAAATTTTTTACTTTCTAATAACTTATGATTCCAAATAATTTGTTTCTTTTCAGAATACTAGTAGCCAATTCTTACATTTTATAGATCTTTGAAAAAAAGAAAAAGTGAACTAGGTTGCCCTAGATTATGGATAATAAACCTGATAACATGAAAAAGGGGAAATATATGTTATTCATAGTAATTTATTAATCTGTAATATTTGCAATGTAGAACGTTAGAAACTCAGAAGTGTTATTTTTTTCACAGACAATTTTTCCATGTGAACCTTACAAAGTTGCAAACCTTATTATTATTTCTCCCTTAAAGGCTAATAGAATTATTTAACTGCTCAACTACCCTCCACTTTACAATTTCTACTGTTTTTGCTCAACTCTTATAACAAATTTTCCATTTTACCTTTTTCACTCGTCAGTCGTCACATTAGACCTTTACTATCCTCTTCCCATCTTCAAATAAAATATCACTTTTACCTTTATACTCTCATTAATAAATATTTATATTCTTTTCAAAATAATAATAATAATACAAATTTAAATTTAAATTAGTATACTTATCAGTAAAAATAAAATTTCATTCAATAAATAGTGAAAATCACTTGCCTAGGAAAGGGAAAAAAGACAGAGACAAACATTCTAATTAAAAAAAGGAAAATGTCAAAGTGATACATTTTTAGTTAACGTTTATTTAAATTGTATTGAATCATGCACCTACATATGACTCAAGGAAAATCATTCGATAGAATATTAAGAGTGATTTTTCTATTGATGTCAACTAAAAATGTTAATTAGCACTGGTCAGAACAAAAAATGCTATCATACTTAAAACTATAATTTGTTTTCAACATATCATCACTGTATAATTCTTAACCACTCGATTCAACTCAACTAAGCCTTTTCCACACTACATGAAACTAGGTACATGAATTTTCTTCTTCCATTCCATGATTTCACAAGCTAAATCGACATTTAAATTATAAGAAATTAAATATTTCTTAATTATTTTTAGTTATGTTATTTAAGGTCTTCCTCTTTTTCTATTGTTGTCACCTAGTGTTAATATGTCGCCTTTTCTAACTGGTGCATCCAAAAGCCTCTATTGTATAAACTAATATCAATATAAATATATATATAAAGACATAACTATTCATGTATTAGCACTTAATTAAAAAAAAAAAAAACTTGAATTAAAAAGTCTATAGAACCGAACACTCTAAACCCACACTTGCCACCTCAGGCTGACCATGTCAAAACTCTTCGTTACAACTAGGGGTGTTCATCAACCCGACCGAATCAAACCTTTTGGGTTGGGTTCTAAAATACGTAACCCGATCGATTTGGATTGGGTCACGGGTTCAACCCATAAAGAATCGACTAACCCGACCAAAACCGAACCCTAGTATTAGTCTCAAAATCATAAATTTTACAATTACATATTTATGATTTAGAACTTTAGTAATTTCAAAAAAAAAAAAAAAAAAAAAAAACTTACTAATGTGGAGCTTAACAATTATAATAACTTAAAATTGAATTTTTTTTAATTTTTTTTTTGTCTTTTTTGGCTCTACCTTATCCGTTTCGTTCTTATGTGTGTTTTTTCAATTGTTCAATAAGAATTTTCAGTGTTTAACCATTGACAATTTTTAACAATATAAAAATAAGTCTCTGTAACAAGTTATGTTCATATCAAGTTTTAAAGATATAAACCAACAAGAGAATTAGATCATCATCATGAGCAGAGTTTCATAATCACCAATCTAAGTCATTATAATAGCATACTGTAAATATTGGGTAAAAGAAAAAAACCACCATAATTTGCTTTGTAACAATTATTTTGTAAATTATTATTTGAAATTACCAAAATTAACCTAAGTCCAATCCGATCTACCGACCCAACTCAAATCGAACCCAAACTATTTAAGTTTGGTTGAAAGATAAATTTGATTGGGTTGGATTTTAAATTTAACAACCCGAACTGTTTAAATTAGGTTAAATTTTGGCCTTAAACCGACCCAACCCAACTCATGTACACCCCTAGTTACAACTTATATCACATTTCAGAGATCATGCAATTTTTATCTTTTATTTTAGGAAACGTCGAGATCATGCAATTGCAAACCCAAATGTTTTTTTAGATAAGGTCAGCAAATAACGCGACCATGTCACCGCATCTCATTAATATCTCCATACATTCTCTTATTGAGATATCAAGCATTTCGGAGCTGACGAACCGGAATCACCCATCAACTTAACACCAATGGTTCATAATAAGCCACGTGTCATCAACAATTGCGAATCTCGAGGCTTATAAAATTCCAATCACAATATTCTTCCACCACGTGTCACCAACAAATTAGCTAAAAGCCTAAAACTTCGAATTATTGTTCGAGTGGTGCTAGACAACTAATATGTACAGTTCATGGGCCCGCTTTATCAATATCACTTTTTCGAGAAGTGAACCCTTTTTTTTTTTTTTTTTTTTTTTTTACAGCCGGGTGTTACCAACAACTCCGAAAGCTCTCTCAAACGGGCCGTGGACATCAACCACATACACCAGGATTGCAATCATTGATACATATTTGAGGTAATAGGATTGCAATCATTGATACATATTTGAGGTAATTCAATGGTAGTCTTTAATGTGTATTTTGAATGTCACTTTAACATTTTGCTTATGTCCAAACAAATTCCGATTTCCTCCTAATCTGTTCGAGTAAACCTCAGAATCTTCCGGAATTTCTTTCATCAAACCAGAACCGTTAGATCAACGGTTGTGATTCAATCAATCATACCAGATCACTGATCTAGCGGATGAAAGTTTTTCAGTGAAGATCAAGATACACTACAAGAAAAAAGGTCCTTGGCGACAAAGGCTTTCGTCGCTTAAACTTATTTAGGGACGAAAAGTATATATGTATATACTTACTTGAAGCTCGGTGGTGACAGGATATTCATCCATATCAACGTAGTTCTTGTTAATGGAGGCCATCATGAGCTTATCGCACTCAGGCTCCATCCATGTCGTAACAAAAGACGCTAAGTTCAGCCTCGGATTTCCGTCCAGCATCAGCTCGTCGTTGATGATCTGGTACGCTGCGTCCTTCGGAATTGAGTTCTCCGGCATCTTGAACCTGATCAATAATAGAACATCAGATCATCAGACTTCGATTAAAACTTATAATGATTGAAATCGATACATGAATAAAGATTTAGAAGCAATTATTTGATCAAAAAGAGGAGAAGAAAAGAAGAAGAAGATCAAGCGATCGATAAGACCTGGGAAGAGCGGTGCGGACGTATCTAGAGGCGAACGTGCAGTCCACATGTGCGTCCGTATCAGGTGTTGCTGTTGATATCACCATTTTCACCGATTTTGATCTCTTTCTCTTCTTCTTCTTCTCTTTTGCCAAGACAGTCTCTGAGAGGAGATAAAAAGCTTGGTTATAAAATTAGTGGAGCGAAAGACCCTGTACTCCGTAAGTCAATTGATCTTATCCAACACTACAAGCTGCAGAAAGACTTTCATGATCAGAAACGTTGATAATGTGACACGTGAGGGATTATGTTAGAATTAAGTGAACTACCGGAGTATGGAGAGAGAAAGAGTTTAATTGCAATCTATGCGGGATGCGGCCGCGAAGATTGGAGACGGAGGAGTGGGCAACGTCACGACACGTGTCCTACACTGGAGACATGAGGTGACACGTTCCAGTACCTTGCAAGTTAGACTCTGTACCCTCTGTAGTGTCTGGCGCACTGGGGTGCGCATGATTCGGCCAAAACCGCCATGGAACCGAATCGATGGGTTCAGATCGGCATACCGATTCAAACAGAGTAAGATTAAAATTATACTCTATGTTATGTATATTCTAATATTTTATATGTAAAATAAATATTATTAAAAATTAAATGTTTAAATTAATTAATCTAAATTAACTTTATTTAGCTCGAACGATGACACCTACATGGGACAGATTTTTTATGATACACAACGGCTAACGCGGCAATTGGAGGAATCGAGTTACAGGAATTTCTTTGAAGCAGGAAACAGGGGAGCCTGACACATCTCTTTCTGCCACGTGTGAGAACCTCGATGACTCTCTGGTTACACCGCTTTCTGCAATTGGTCCGCTATGGGTGGAATCGTGATTACGTGGCAGCAATATCACGTGGGAATCGGATAAAATGTGTACTGTGTGTTGAGGGGATTGAGTGAGACAGGTGGAACGCGTTACGCTATCGACATCGTTGCGTAGGAAGCAGGTGCTGTGTTACTGGATCATACTCTTGCGTCGACGCGACGTTACAAGAACGGTGGAAGCGAAGGTTCACGTGACTTCTTGTTGGATTCAGTGTTTCGCAATGCACGGTAATGCTGGCTAACTAACTCGATTTCAGACAAAATAATTGTTTTAAAAAAGAAATTAAAAAGTGAACAATTCAGAAAAAAAAAAAAAAAAATTTAACATATGAATTCATGAATCAAATATAAATGTTATAAAATTAATACACAAAGCAAAGACTATAAAAAGATCTAATAATACCCAACATTAAATTGTGCGAGTAGTAAAATTAAGGGGTATAATGTTTTATCATTATAGTTGATCTTAGGTTCAAGTCTTCTCATTTAAATAATAATGTCGAAAATGTTTATGAGCCCAAAAACCAAAAAAACAATGGTCTATAGAATATTGTCTTACTTTTATCATAAATTTTTAAATTATTTATTATTTTTTAATATAAAGCTGTCAAATAAATTTATATAAAAAAAATATTTACGGGCAATTTAATAATAATGCACAAAAAGATTTTTTTTTTGCAATGTTAATTAATATAAAATTTATTTTAAAAATTATATTTTTTGTCATTTTTAATCCCCGTATATTTTTTTTTGATAGCTTTCAACTCCTTTAATTCACGTGCAACAACCGTGAGCGTAGACTAGTATGACTAAAACAAAAAAAATAAAAATAAAATAATAAAAATAATTAAGAAAGAAATAACTATGATAAAAATATTAACTTAATTTTCTAATATATTGGCTTAATGGTTTCATTGTTGGGATTGGGATTGTTACAATTTTTTGTACTAAAATGGCAATCGCAAGTTGGGAAAGTTTATCACATAGAATATAAATTAAGCCGTTATTCCCATTACAACAAGGCCGCCTTTTACACTTGGCCCAAAGATAGTCAAATTGAAAACAATATTAGTCCTAATTAAGATCTAAACCCGCCCATAGAAACTCCATCTCACTTTCAAATCAAACTGGACCATCTAATTAACCAGTGATGCTTGAGCAGCAAACATGGCAACAAAGTAGCTGAGAGACCAGTGTTAATCTAACAAACTAGGGCAACACAAAAAAAAATGGTACTTTATAAAGATATAAAGTACTAGGGTAACATGGTTTATTTTCAGAACAACAACATGAGGTTGATGATGTTAAACTTAAAAAGATACAAAACAAATGCTTTTTGTTAAAACATTTTTCCAACACCTTCCTTTCGAGGAACAGATTCAGCAATATCCATCCGCCGCCAATTTCCAATCATCGGTGCCAACTGATCCACTTTGTCAAACAAACCAAGAAGGCCCCCGGTGTGTATAAATAGAACCTTTCGTCCTTCCCACTTGGTTGGATTCTCATTCATATCCTTCAACATTCTAAAAGCGGCCTTTCCACTGCAAAGGCAAAATAAGCAATGAATCATTAAATTCATTCTATTACCAACTGCATTGCAGAATCAAGAGAGCAACTTGACAAATTGCTTAACAAAGATTACGTTATTCGTTACTTTTTTCGTTCTAGAATCAACATCCATTTCACATATAGTTCATACAAATCAACATCGTGCATAATGCATATTAGTATGATTTTTCTATTTTAGTTTGTTTTTTCCAAGCAACTCTCATTGACTAGCACTGTTGATGATGTGAATCCATCTGAAAAAAAATTATCATAACTAGTTTACACACAGCAATAATGGTATTCCTGAATGTTGCTGGCCTAGACATGTGAACAAAGTAGAGATTTTATGCTGCTTTTGGCTGGCAAATGAATCTTTGTTGTTTCAATTATGGTACTATTTTTATTGAAACTTTTCATTAAACTATAGCATAAAACAATAATTTATTTAGATTTTTAGATCAACTCACAAGGAATCATAATTGTGCATCGTTTTAAACATTTCACTGCTGTGTATTTCTTCTTTCAATCAAATACACATCAGTGAAATGTTTAGAATGAAATCAAAAGATTGAGCAAAGAAAGAAATCAAAAGTAAATATGAGAGGAAAGGACTGTGTCACACCTGTAGACCGGGTCAAGAATAACGCCTGTTAAAGCTGCTACTTCCTTCACGAATTTAAGCTCTTCTGGGGTGTTCATGGCATATCCCAAACCCTTTGCCTGTGTCAAAAGAAGAAATTTAGGCCATGTTTGGTTCGTGCTTTGGATATAATTTTCTGTATTCGAAAACTTACACGTTTGGTTGGTCAAATATGAAAACATTTTTTCAATTTTTTACTCAGAAAACTAGCTGTTTCTAGAAAACGATAAAAAGTTGTTTTTTAAATTTTCACTTTTTGGATTATACATCTGTTTTCAAATCACAAACCAAAACAACCTTATTTATCCACCACAGAGATTTTAATGGCTTTAGAGAACACATACATCTAAAA
This sequence comes from Paratinospora sagittata, assembly GCA_035771175.1. Classification (NCBI taxonomy): domain Eukaryota; kingdom Viridiplantae; phylum Streptophyta; class Magnoliopsida; order Ranunculales; family Menispermaceae; genus Paratinospora; species Paratinospora sagittata. Next base: position 42,600,144 of record CM069589.1, on the reverse strand, counting down.
TGTTGACAATATCACGAGAGTTGACTCGTGCTTGAAGTCCATCAAGTAGGCCTTGAGCATAGTTGTAGAAGTAATCGGGGTCATCACAAACAGAAAATGCATGAACCTGTGGTGTAATAAAGCTAATTAACAAATAAAATTGTTCAATTAAGCTGGTTTGAATAGGGTTTTGGAGAGGAAAAAAAAAACTTACTTTTGCCTTCACCTTACTCTGCCACGATCCTAATGACAATCCAGCAATGGTCCCTCCACTAGATATTTCAAAAGCAAAACAGAAATATAAATAATATAATTAGGTTAGATAGCCAAAAAATAAAAATAAAAAAACCTGAGATTCAACAAAAAACTATGGTTCATGTGAAGAATCTGTGTGTATTTACCGTACTAAAAATAAAATAAAAATGGAACTACTTATTTGCAGCTGGTTTCTAGACATAAATGCCAGGTAATTTGGTGCAAGGGTCAGGTTTTAGAGTTCAAAGCTAAGGAGAAGAGAAGAACCTGCCACATGCTACAACAATGTCATCGAACCCTGGTTTGCCTGATGACTCGGAGCCAATCTGAAGTTGCTGTTCAATTTCCCTAATTGCCTCGATGTAGCCCCTGAAAATTATATAAACAAACAAATAAGCAAATAAGCGCAAGATTGCAATGTTATGTACAAAATAGTAAAGTAGTAATACACATAATAAACGCTGTTCTAATAACATCACATTTCAAGATAAATGTAAGTTAATTTGTGCATGTAGACAGGCATGTAAAACATGAGTATCAACAAATACCCATGTTGTTGGCATGTGTATATTTTTTAGCTTTTCCCAAAAGACTTCAGTAAAACTCAACTAAGCCTTCTCCCAACTACATGAGGTTAGCTAGAAGGCTTTAGTGAAACGAAGGGGAAAAATTCTACTATTCAAGGTCTGATCAGGCTACTATGAAAACAGAAACCTATATAAAATTGAGAAAATTTAGAAGGATATTTTTATCAAAATGACAGGGCAGAACTTTATGCATATATACCAATATCCACGAGCCATCTTGAACAGTACAAACAAAGATGATGTAATGCCTCAAGCGTTAATAAGTCCAAGCACTCAGCCTCTACAAAACTTGATAAAATGACAAGAGTAACAAAATTGACGAGAGTCTCAATTCTCAATGATATAGATACCTAAAGGCTGAAATCTGCCATTCTGATATACCTCATTCCAATCAGAACTCAGAACATTGCTCCAATGAATGCAGTAAATTCCTTTCTTGCTCCCCCAAACCTGAATGGGGACTGGGGACTAATCAAGGACATTTTATATTCATTTAACACCATATTTCCTCTCTTTGAGTGTGAAAACATTTGAAAACGGTTTAAAACTAGGATTCATATGGTTCTCCATTAAGATCTTCAAAAAGAAAAAAAAAGATTTTTAGTCGATCCCCGTGTAGTTGGGAAAAGGCTTAGTTGAATTGAGTTGGGTTTAATTCTAATAAATCAATTCATGAGGTTTACACCAACGGGTTAAAATATCTTATTTTATTTTTTTTTTGGAGTAAAAAATCCAACTTCTTATAACTGTAAATGAGATAGAGCTAATGAAAGTAACTATTGCAAAAGAATATGTGAATGTTTAGACAATAGGAGAAAAAAGAAGAAGGAAATATCATCAACTCCTCACCATGTCCCAAGAGAGTTCGATCCTCCAACAGGAATGACATATGGCTTTCTCCCTTCACTTAGCAACTTCTCTTTTAGCAAACTAGTAAGTGCCTGAAACCAAGAACAGGATGAGGCGATCATGACCATTTCACATACAAAGCAGTTTCTATTGTAGCCAATTAATACAAATTAGCTATATAGCTGCCGTGTTCAAGTAGTTTGGCAGCAGCACTCCATTGAGCTGGAAGCACAGGTAGTGCAGATAATAGTCTATAGTTTGAGGTATTTAAGTTGACTATGCATTTATCATAATCCATGACCAATTCCCAACAATTACCATCTATGAGCTTATTCTAGTCTTGCCCAATGCCACAACATCAATCAAGTAACTAAGAGGTAAGTTATTACTTGCCTATTTCATTTTCAAATTTCTTAATTGCAATTTCATGCATATACATGAAAAGATGTCCACTAATTATACTGATTCTATTTACACCACCCTTTGCAATTGAATCTTCTATCTCATTGGCTCAAATTAATGTATACAAAAGTTATTTTCTCATTATCTAACGAGACTCCTACGGCGAATAGAAAATTCATAAAGCCTGAAAAGCCACAAAAACCATCCAGTCACTACACTTACCAGTCAATTCTGACTATATCTTTCATCCATGTGGTAGAGAAGATTCAGGAGATATCATTTTTTTTTTGAGAGAGAGGAAAGAAACATATGTATTAAATGAAAAGACACATCATCATAGTCACATAACAAATCCCCGCATGCCATACTCTCAATTTCAACAATCAAATTCAAGATTTCTTACACTAGCCAAATTTTCCAATTACTGCTATCAGAATACAACAAAAATTAAACACAAAGCGAAGAAATGGTTAAGGGGAGAAGGACAAACCACACTCCCAATTTTTGAATACGCTTCTTTCGAAACAAGGTCAACATGCGCTCCCACTAGACGCTCAACAAGGAGATTTCCAGTAAATCCAGGGTCTTCGTCTACCAGAACCTGCAACAAGTTCAGCAAGAAATTAAAGAAACAACTGAATCCAAATTATTAGTAGCAAAACTAGATAAGCCCAAGCAGGAGAGAAGTAGGAAAAAAAGGGTACCTTCGAGGTTCGTAGTATAAGATAACAATCAAGTTCAAGTACTTCGCAGCTACAGCAGTTGCACGGCAGTGGTTACTTTGGATCCCTCCTATGGTAATAACACAGTCTGCGCCCTGTGTTACAGCATCTGCCATCAAGAATTCCAATTTCCGGACTTTGTTACCACTCAATTGCATTCCTGAAAGGTCGTCGCGCTATATAATTCAAAATTCTTCTGTTAGTAGAAACAAAAGAACAATAAGCAATTAAGCTCAACTAGAATTCATCCAACCCAACAATCCATCATTATCCACACTACTCCCACAATGCCAAGTATCATAACACACATCACGATGCATACTAGCAAGTGCTGATAGCATCTCACGACATATTAAATTACTAGAGTGAGTAGTAAATAAAGTACTAAAGTGTATTTAGATAATAAGCCTATTCTTCCTGTTTCTGAAGATGGTTCTGTTTTTTTTATCTTGTTTTGAATGAAATAGAATTCTCTGCCGAGTCTGCTCTTTCTCAGTTTTGATGGGTATTTTGTATCATCCATAAATATCAAAATTATCATGTATTATTCTTCAATTCTTTGGAGGTTTCATATTATCATACATTATAATATCATGACATTCTTCAATCAATCATTAACATAATAAATACCCCATAAACAAAGCTGGAGTTATTTACTCGAAAATTTTCATGGGCATCCATGGATGAAATGGAATTCGGAGCTATTAAAGGAGCAAGTGAAGTTTTTAAAAAATTAAAAATAAAATAAAATAAAGAACCTTACCTTAATCCACAATTCGACGTTTTTGGGCAAATTGGGTAGATTCCATTTGTGAATTGGAGTTGGGAGCTGATAAAATTCAACAAAAATAAAATATAATAATCAATTCAATATTGCAACAAACAGAAACTGTAAGAAAAGATAAAAAAAAAAAAAAAAAAAAGGGTCTCATTTTTTTGTGATTTTCTATTTGGATTAAAGTTTTTCCATGAAAAAGGCATTCTAAATGATTATTTCCAGGACCAAAAAATGTTGATCCAATCATGCCCAAGTTCTCAAAACTTCAAAAATAAAAATAAAAGAATCAAACCGTTTCTGGTGCTTTCATTCTTACATGTGCGAGAGAGCAGATGTGAGAAGGGATGGGCTGAAGATGAAGGGCCCATGAGGGAGGATTGTAGGCTTTCTGAGAAAGAAAGCCAGAGCTCCGATTTGCTACTTCGGCTTCCATTGAAGAGGCAACAAGCGAGCTTTGACACGATACTGATTGGTTCAGCAATTTCGTTGGAGAAACACTTGTAAGCGACGAAGCCGAGCGGAGAATCACAGAAGAAGATGGCCAGTGCCAACAACATATAGCCATCAGCGACTCAGCGTGTTGTTTCCAGTGTAAAATCCACAGTTATAGTAGACAATTATTATTATTATTTCTATCTTTTTTATTTTTTTAAAAGTAGCTTATTTTTTATTTTATTTTATTTTCAAAGAAGCTTTGCTTTGCTCAAGTAATTGCAAGTAATCAGTTTTATCCATCTTTAATTTGTCTTTTAATTTAGTAAAAAAAATAAGTGGTTTTATAATTTCTTTGACTTTTGTTTTTTTTTGTTAAAATAGTTTGATAAAATATATATTGCTAAAGAAATTATAAAACCACTTATTTTCAAATTTTCAGTTTCTCTCGTATTTCAACCTTTTCAAAATACCTTTTTCAACTCTCTCTCCATTTTTTTTAAATTTTCAACACTCAAAACCTTAAATCAATACACCAAAAATCCTAAATCACTACAAAAATCCTTTACTTCATTACTATAATCTTATTTTTAGTGAAAAAATCACTAAATCGATAAAAGATTTGTTATTATTATTTTTAGTATTTAGATTACGTGAAATCGAATGTTTTGGTATTTTTGTTCACGAAAAACATCGTTGGAAGCATGAGGAAATCAGCAGGAGTGAGAAGGAATCGCAATTAGTTCGGACCTGCAATAGATTCGGACCTACGATTCCGAACCAATCGCGATAGGTTCAGTCATCTCCGACCGAACCTAATGTTTTAGGTTTTGTCATTTCTGACGAACAGTTCAAACAAATTATTTTTACATTTGGTTCGGTTGTGTGTGACCAAACCTAATGTTTTAGGTTCTGTCATTTCCGACCGAATAGTTCAAAAAATTTATTTTTACATTTGGTTTGGTCACGCAAAACCGAACTCCACGACGAAGAAATGAAAAAAAAAAACTTTTCAAATTTGGAAAAAAACAAAAAATAGAGGCATTTTTGTATAATCACATGAGGGTATTATTGAAAATCAAAATAAATGGTTTTTTGTAGTGTAAAGAGGGTTTTTTTATGATTCAATTAGCAACCACCTACCATAAATTACTCTTTAAAACTATTAAATCTATATTTTAAAATAAAGATATTTTTTAAAAATGAAAAAAAATGATGCTACCATGAGTTCTTAAACTTTTAATATTATAATTTAATAGATTATTGTTATTATTATTGTTATTTTAAGTAATTCAAGTGGTGATGCCATCCCACTCAATGGTGAAACAACGCATTGCCTCGGGCAAAGGTCGTGCACTACACTCGTGCAGTGAAGACAAAAGTCTACCTGTGAGACTCGAACCTGAGACTTTGTAGGTAGAAATTCGTCTTCTTATCTCCTGCCAAACTTATTGGTGATTATTATTATTTACTATTAACACTACTGTTACATTATTTTCAGAGTTGTTAGATCGCCTTGAATTATGCATTAATTGTGTGATTCGAGACCATCCAACAACTCTAAGGACAACATAAAACAAAGGGTGTTCCTTTAGCATTACTCATATTTGAATGTGTCAAATCAAAACAAATAAAATCTTATTTACATTAACAAGTTTTTTTTTACATAGTAGGGTTTGAACCCATGATCCTGTAGCTCGTTTATCATGTGTCAAAATATTGAGCAAATGAAAAGGGACCATATCTGAAGTTAAATGGTTTGTTGGTATCAAAAGAATATTTACACCTTCACAGTATTAAAATCCACTATCCATCTTTAATAAAATTGATAAGCCGAAATCTCAATTACTATTGATATTGGCACGGATCGTGATCCAAATCAAATCAACTTGTCGCTATTATCTTAAGGAACCATCAGCAATTATAAGCACTCACTTGTGTTGTACCTTGAGACACTACTAATGAAGGAGAAATCCTTACTTATATTCTATGTCATTAATATTATTTATGTCTATAATACCTAACAATTCATTCTTGGAAACTCAAACCATATTGGTCACATCAATTTTATTGCTTCATTTGAATTGCATGGTTTGAAGACAAGAACGAAAAACAAATGAAAGAAAAAAGTCTCCAGCTTGCTCATTACACCCTTGAAGTTGAATCTTCTATTGCTGCAAACTTAATTAGACAAATGGAACTAGAAAGATTCTCCAAAGAAAAATGCTCAAAGACTTGATAACAAGAAGTGTTACCAAGCATGAGAAGCATCCTTTAGGGGAAGGCACTCGTCGATTTCCATTCGATTCCATCTACTTACCATGCTAGACAAATCTTTTGTCTTGTCGTATAGCCCGAAGATCCCCCCGGTGTGCAAGAATAGAACTTTTCTTCCCTCCCATTTCGTTGGATTCTTCCTCATGTCCTTCGATAAACCCATCGCAGCCTTTCCACTAGAAATTCTCACAGTTCAAAAAAATAACAAAAATGCAACTTTGATTAAGAACTAAAATAATTAAATGATGGATGTCACTTTCATACTCTGTAATCACACTTTCCAAATCATTGAGAAGAACATGAACAAAATGGTATATTGAGATTATAATGTTTCATCAAGTCCATGATACAAAGAATGATGTATTTTTCCATATCTTATTTCAGATTCAAGTAATTATATCTCAGATAATATGTAACATTCTGGACATTATTTCAAAATGGTTCAATCACTGTATTTGTGGTTCAGAATCCAAAATACTAGGATTTGTCAAGAGATTCTGATTACTGACAAGCTCTTTTCCCTCAAAAGGCAATTGATAGTCGGATATTTAGATAAGATTTATAACATGTTTTAGGTGTGTTTTAGAATGATTTATACATTAGTTTAGTGTGTTTATGTTAGTTTTGATTGATTTGTTAGTTAAGGAATAAATAGGTTTTTATGCATTATTTCGGTTTGTTAATTTATATGTTAGATCAATTTACGTTTTTAGTGTGTTAATTACTTGTGTTAATTTGTTTTGTAGGTGTTTAGATGTGTTAGAAGTGAGCATGAATGATGGACACAACAAATGAGAAGCCTAGATGATGTCTCTTGAAGAACCCAAGTGAAGAAGTAGAAGAAAATTGACCAAGTCCACAAAAAAGAAGGCAAAAAGGAGTAAAAATTCGACTAAGTCCACAAATCAGGCGTAGAAGAGAACACTTTGGGCGTTGTGGTGCTGCCCGTGGCGCTGAAACAATCAATCGGAGCGCCACGACGCTAGAACTTTTTGAGCGTTTTTGACAACTTCTAATTAAGATTTTGAGAAGGACTTTCTAATTGAAGATTTTGGACGACAAGTGGGGATTAATATATATCAAAGTGAAGGGTTTTTCACAAAAAAAGAAGAGGGGAATAATGGTTTTTACGGCTGGAACGTGTGGGAGAAAGAGATCGGCATTGAAGATCATCCATAAATTTTACATCGATTCTAGTTTGTTCTCTTTATTCTTATTCATGTTTACACCATTGTTTACCGTTTTTATGTCTTTAGTTATGAACTAAACCTCTTTCTAGAGGTGTAGATTGATCCAAACTTGAGACTATGTCTTAGCTTTTATTATTTAATTATTATTAATGAATTCTTTTAATTTATTTATACTTTTCTGTGCATAAAGCCTTCCATCCCCTGATTAAAGATTGAATGATTCTAGATTCGAGGTAGATGCTCCAAAATAGGGTACCTTGGGTTAGAACCTGAAGAGTATAACTTAGGCAATATTATAAGACTCAAAAGGAGACCAAGAACCTTTGAAGTCATTAGGTGGAATTCATAAATCTTAATGAATTACCGTTGCGTTTGGTTTTCATCAAAAGAGTTAAACCAATACAACGGTAACATGCTCTAGTTCTGCTTCAAAAGAGAGAATTAGAAACATTAGAAATTCCGACTTATAAACTAAAGAATAGATTTAATAATAATACTTATATCAAGACATAATTGAGAGCGAAGTGACATGGAACCTCTAGTTTAATCTCTATTTGATTTATCATTTGCTTTGCATTGCGCTGTTAGTTATTAATTAGTTAATTTAATTTCTGTCTTAATCATTCAATTAATCGATTTTGGTTGTCTAGATAAAATTAGGGTTAAAACGCGGTAAATAGTGTAGTAAATATCCCTGACGATACCCGATTTCTCATCTGATTATATTATAACTTGGCAACCGTTCACGTGCGGTTTGCGTGCAACAACAGTGAGAAAGTTTGAAACTCTAGCAATGTTCTCTTGAATTAGCCTGAAAATAACTAATTGTATCTTGAAAGATCCTTTTTTTTTTTTTAAGAAAATTAAAGCTAAGAATTCCAAGAGGAGAATAAATGTTATATATATACCTGTAAACAGGATCAAGGATGACACCAGTAGTCTCAGCCACCTCCTTTATAAAAGCAAGTTCTTCAGTTGTGCTAACGCCATATCCAAGACCCTTTGCCTATAAACACATCTTAAAACTATTCAGTCACTGAAGCAAGATGCACAGTACACAACTTTACAAGATTCTAGTATACTATATCTTATAGAAGATGCTCACATCATGTATTTGAAGTAAATCGTGCGAATTAAGACCGGCTCCAAGTCCATCCAGTAGTTGTTGGGCATACATGTGGCAGTTGCTAGCTTCATCACCAACAGAGAATGCATGAACCTAATAGACAAATATACTAAGATCATTTAGCAAATAAATAAGAAAAGAAATTAAGGAAGAAACGCATGCATGGAGAAAACATATACGTACCTTTGCCTTCAATGTACTTTAGCTGTGAACCAAGTGATAGGCCTAGAACTGTTCCAACACTAAAATTTGCAAAATAGTTAGCCAACATTGTATTGTGATAGGTATGCATTGTACATTTGCATACAGATCATGCATTATGAGGTCTAAATAGGACTAATATTAGTTGAACCAAAAGAAAATTAAGCAAATAACCTGCCACAAGCGGCAACAATGTCGTCAAAAGTTGTTTCGACATATCCCTCTTGCAGTTGTTGCTCTATTTCTCGAATTGCTTCAATGTAACCCCTAGACAAGAGCCATGCTAAAGCTCAATATATTTCTCAAAATGAAATAAGAAGGAAACAAAAGCACTAAATATATAGAACTAATCCAATTTCAAACAACAAAGTAATAGCAAGCAACATGAGATATAAGATGTGTAATTCATTTTTACCAAATTCCCACAGTATTTGATCCACCGATCGGAATGATATACGGCTTCCTTCCTTTTTTCACAAGCTTCTCTTTCAATGAGTTCAGAAGAGTCTGAAACATACCAAAAAAAAAGCATCAAAACTAAAGATTAGCAAGAGTAAATACACTATACCATCCTTAAATAATATATGAACACTGGGATTAAATCATACTTCCATGCATTCAGGGAGTTTCCAGTTAAACAGTGTAATAGATGTTGTGGACATGGGATTTAAAAAAACTGATGAATAAGTTAGAAATTTAAATAACATACCCAAGCCCCAAATTTTGAAAAATCCTCCCATGATATATTTTCAATGTGAGCTCCAACCAACCTTTCAATCAGAAGATTTCCTACCAATCCAGGATCTTCTACTTGTAACTGCAAATATATTGAACCAGTGAGGCCAAGTAAAGCATCTCTCATTAAATGATGCTATTACCATATATCTTAGCTTGCAATATTGAACAAATATTATAGTTCCTGTGAATAATACAAAGGAAAAAAGAAGATGCTAGGGCTTCATAACTTTGAAAAAGAGAGAATACAAAAGAAAAGAAACGAGTTACATAGCCTAATAAATAAATAAATTATTATACTACTCCGAATAGTACATTGGCCATATTTGGTATAGCTTTTACAAAGAAAAATACTTTGAAAACACACTTAGAAGCATTCACTATTAACACTATGCCCTCAAGTGTTGTTGGATAGTCTCGAATCACGCAACCAATGGGTAATTCGAGGCAATCTAATAATGTTTGGGGGCAGAAGCGGAGCTACCTTGGGGCTTACCTAGGCTATATATATATTATGTTTTTTTATTTTTTTTTAATATAAAGTATATTAAATATTAATTTATTAAATAATAATATCCAACAAATTATAATCACAATCAATTAAAAAATTTACATCTAAACACTTAAACCTAATCCTCTAAATTTATCACTCAAGTATCAATTTTTAGCGTTAAAGATAAAGATGTCAAATGATTTTTAAAAAGTTTAGTTGAACATTTTTTTATGATAATGTTTAGTTAGATTCAAAAAAATTATACATGTCTATCTTTTAGATTTTAGCAATTTACGTATCTTAAAGTATATAATAAATAATTCATGTAGTTGCACATGTAGTTACAAATTTTTATAATTAGATTAATATTTCTCTTACTAAAAAAATGATAATCTAATTATAAAAGTTGCAACTACATGTGTGAACTACACATGCTTATCCTTTGAATATTAGTGATTTACATATCTTAATTAATAAATTTTTCTTGTACAATCGAGGTTTGTCTAAAAAAAATTTTTAGCCCACCCTAATTAAAATTTCTGGCTACCCCCTGTTTGGGGGCATAGTGTCCAAAGTACTGTGAGTTCCAAGCACTATCCTTTGACAAAAGCCTGCTTATAGTGAAAACATTTTTTGAACAAGCTAGTTTCACCTAGCTTCTTTAAAAGACAATTTCCCACAGCAATTTGGTTCAAAGTAAATTTTTTGACAAAAGCATGCTTACAGTGAAAACATTTTTTGAAAAAGCTAGTTTCACCTAGCTTCTTTAAAAGACAATTTTCCACAGCAATTTGGTTCAAAGTAAATTTTACCAAATGCCTGTAAAACTGTTTTTCAGTCTAAAGCAATTCACAAATGCTAACATAGTTACCTAAACAAATAAAATTACTATACAAACCCAAGAAATGGATGAAATCTTACATAATCTTACATAGAAAATCAACTTAAAACAAGAAGAAGAAGAAGAAGAAGAAGAAGAAGACTGATCACCTCAGGAGTGCCAAGTATTAGAAAGCAATCCAAGTTCAAGTATTTTGCAGCTACAGCTGTGGCGCGGCAATGGTTGCTTTGGGAGCCTCCCATTGTAATAACACAGTCTGCGCCATGAGCAACTGCATCTGCCATTAAGAACTCCAATTTCCTGGCCTTGTTTCCAGTCAACTGAGCTCCAGTAAGATCGTCTCGCTGTGGCATTTTCGTTATATAGGAAATATATATATTCATATTAGCCTTGTAGTAGAAGTAACTTATCTCCTCCCTCACAAAATTCTTATGATCAAGCTTGCTTGTTTACCTTTACATAGATTTCAGTATTAGTTGGTATACCAGGGAGATTCCATTTGTGAATTGGAGTAGGAACCTGCAACAGCAACACTCACCAAGAAGTTCAGATAGACAAAAATAGAGGGAAATCTGCAACATTTATGCAGAGGCAAAACATCAACAGAGTAGTATCAAAAACTCAATTATTAAATAAAAAAGCTTGAAATATTACATGGGGTATCAAAAAAAACAAAAAAGTAAACTAAGTTTGTTTTAAGACTTAAGGTCATTGCAGATTTGCACGGCGAGTTTCACCAACATTTTTTTCTTTTTTTTTGAAAAGAAACAATGTTAGTAGCTAGTAATATAACCAGCTTCGTCACTATATCACATTCTCGGATAAGTATCATGTTCGTTTTTTATCTATTAATCCTCGTCAACCCCTAGGGTAAGAGAGTGACAAGAGTTAGAGAGCTTGAATTCTCATTTTTATGTCACCAAGCTTGAAATATAAAAATATTTCAATTTTATTAGAAAAAAATAAAATAAAAGTAGAGGAGTGGAGAACTCACGTGTGCAAGGGCTATCACGTGGGAGGGAATGGGGTTGAGATGTCGGGCCCAAGTTGGAGGATGGTAGGGTTTCATGGCAAGAAACCTCTCTGCTTTCTTTCCTGAATCCACCATTGTTGTTGTTGTTGTTGTTGGTGTTGTTGTTGTTGTTGCAGTTTCATCACTTGAACAACTCATTTTGATTCAACTCTGCAAATCCTCAAAACCCTTAAACTTCAATCTCTAACTCTCTCACTCTCTCCGTCTCTTATCTTTTCTGGGTTCTCCTTAAAATTCATGAAGACAAGAAGAAAATCAAACGTCGTTGTAATTTCCACCCTCCAAAAAACAGCCGGCCAAAAAATACTATTACAAAAGCAACAAAACAAATTTGAATGCCCTTTTGGAATCTACACGCCCTTAATCTCATCTTCTTCTCCAAATCACCTTTTCGCTGTCTTCACTTAACTAATTCCACAACTCAACTTCCGTTTCTAGCAATTCATTGCAATGAGATCATTTGTAATCATGACTCTGAGCTTCTTCTTCTTAGATGGTTATCCCAAAGGGAACTACAGAAAGCGCGCGAGGTGCTTGATGAAATGCCTCACAGAGGCAATTGTGTTGGGGTTGTGGCTTGGACTAAGTTGCTCTCGAAGTATGCTAGAGATGGGTTCGTTGATGAAGCTAGAACACTTTTTGAGCTCTTGCCGGTTCGGAATATTGTTACTTATAATGCCATGCTTTCTGGGTATGCGCAATCCGGGAGGATAATTGAAGCGTGTGAGTTGTTTGATGAAATGCCTGAGAGAAATGTAGTTTCTTGGACTTCTCTGTTGACTGGGTTTATACATGCTGGAAGGATGGATGATGCTAAAGCATTGTTTAACTATATGCCTGATAGGAATGTTGTGTCATGGAATTCAATGATTTCGGGTTTAATTAGAAATGGTGATTTGGTGGAAGGTCGAAGTTTATTCGATGCAATGCCTGTTAGGAATCGGGTTTCTTGGAATGTAATGATCTCAGGGTATGCTGAGAATTGCAGAATGGAGGAAGCAAGAGGTTTGTTTGACGCAATGACGGAGCATGATGTGGTTACTTGGACTAGTCTGATTACTGGTTATTGTCGAATTGGCAATGTGGAAGAAGGATATAAGATGTTTGAAGGAATGCCCAAGAGAAATGTTGTTTCTTGGACAGCAATGATCAGTGGGTTTACATGGAATGGGTTCTACAAGGAAGCTTTGTTGCTTTTCCTTGAAATGAGGAAGAACTATAATATGGGACCAAATGGGGAGACATTTATATCACTAATTTATGCTTGCTCTGGCTTAAGTTTTCCTCAGTTAGGTAAGCAATTACATGCCCACTTGATTTTGAATGGATTGGATGGTGATGACTATGATGGAAGATTATCAAAGGGCCTAATCCATATGTACAGTAAATTTGGCATCATGGATTTTGCTCACCATATATTCACCAAGAACATCAGTAACAAATTTGATCTCCAGTCTTCTAATTTTATGATGAATGGTTACATTAGGATTGGATGCTTGGAGAAAGCCCAAAAATTATTCAAAACGGTACCTTGTCAAGACCAAATATCATGGACATCCTTGATCACTGGTTACTTTCATACTGGTAATGTTAAAGAAGCTTGTAGCCTCTTCAACAGGATGCCAAAAAGAGATTCTATTGTGTGGACAGTAATGATTTCTGGGCATATTCGAAACGAATTCTTCTCCGAGGCTATGCAATTGTTCTCAAAGATGAGACTTGAAGGGTTTACACCGCTTAATTCGGCATATTCTGCACTTCTCGGAGCTGCTGGTGCAACTGCTAATCTCATCCAAGGAAAGCAATTCCATTGCCTATTGATCAAGACAGAACCAAACTTGGACATCATTCTTGAGAACTCATTGATCTCAATGTATGCAAAATGTGGAGAAATAAATGATGCTTATTCTATCTTCTCTTCCATGACTTTTCGAGACACCGTAACTTGGAATTCCATGATCATGAGCTTTTCCCACCACGGGCTTGCGAAGAAGACACTGGATATTTTCGATATGATGCTAAATGCAGGATCCAAACCAAACTCCATTACGTTCTTGGGTGTTTTAATGGCGTGTAGCCATGCTGGTATGGTTGATAAAGCATGGACGCTATTTAATTCCATGAGTCAAAAGTACTCAATTCAGCCAGGTACTGAGCATTACGTATGTATCATTGATCTTCTAGGCCGAGCTGGTAAAGTTAAAGAAGCTGAGGAATTTGTCATGAACCTACCATTTGAACCAGGTCTTCCCATATGGGGCTCCTTGCTTGGTGTATCTAGCTTTGGTGAGTTGAACACAGAGATTGCTAGCTACGCAGCAAAACAAGTACTTGAACTGGACCCAAGTAATGCACCAGCTCATGTTTTGTTATGCAATATCTATGCTGCAACTGGCCAGCATTGCAATGAAGTAATGGCTAGGAAGGAAATGGAGTTAAAAGGGGTGAGGAAGGTTCCTGGATGCAGTTGGATTATAGTGAAGGGTGAAACTCATGTGTTCTTGTCTGGTGATAGTTCACATTCACAAGCTGGTGAGATTTTTGGCTTACTGGCAGGTGCCGAGGCCTAACTCTCCTAGGTGATAGAACACATACATGTTTTCTAAATGTTGAATGGCTCATCTAGAAACCACCCATTACAAGTAAATGACAAAGATAATGAACTTTTAGATTAGGTTAGTCATTTGCCTTGTCTTCCAACTTCTTCAGAGAGCAAAAGTTGTAGTTGCTGATCGAATGTTAAAAACGTTTCTACAGTACAAAAAAAGAAGAAGACAAAAACACTTTCAAAAGCTTTATGAAACAGGTCATTATTTATTAGACTCTTCAAAGAAAAATGCTAATGACATGATTTGAAACATCGAAATCCATGAATGTAAATCATGAATCTTTATCTAATCACAATCTACCAAGAAATATATGTTATTAGATACGTAAATTTAATTAATACGTTTTTATATGTTTATGTATTTTTACTATGTATATATAAAAGTATATTAATTTTATTGTAAATTATCAAATGACCCAATTTAAATTTTGTTTATTGCCCTAAACCCATTAAGACGGCAATGAAATGCCTCAGTAGTAATAAAAATATAAGGCAATATAAGTCATTTTCCCTGATGTGATACATGTAGACTATGACTACAAGGTTGTCTTTCTCTCACGAAAGGTCAAATGTTGCACTCGGAACCTACGTGGAAATATTCATTTTTGTCATTTAGACGTGATGACCAAGTAAAATAATAATAATAAATAAATAAATAAATAGGACTTTTTTTTTTTTTTTTTTGTGAGAACACCTATGAATAGGACTTACAACTGCCCAATTACTTCATATTAAATATTGTTATTGGAGGCTTTTTGTTTATACATGTAAAGGGATACCTACTTAAAATAGTTCATAAATGTAATTTTCCCCTTAAAAAATTACTTAAGTTTAACACTAATTGAAAACGTTGGCCAGTTTCGAAGATACCCATCTAAATCCTTTAACTTGAAGTCGAGAGTTTGACTTTCTCCCTTTAGAGATAAGTAGGAGTTTTACTTTCCTTAATAAAAGTGTGAAAGAAACCATAATAGTTGGTTCATATGATTTTTATATGAAGTCCTCATACCCTTTGCTATAATGCTCGCCTTTTTTGTCATACTGAAAGGTTACTCTCTGGCTCTAGTGTCACCATCTTTTGACCTTTTATTAACACTCAAAAAAAATACTGATTAAAAATATAATGCAGGACTCAATTATAAGTATATAATATTAACTATTATATATTTTATTGCCAACCTTGTAAGCATATCCTTATGCGTAATTTAAACCCAATGTAATAATGTCAAGAAAATCACACGTGTGACGTAGCTTACAAGAAAGTGATCCAATTCATTCTCGTGTTGCGTCACCGTCTTTGCCTGATTCAAACTGCTCGAATTAAAAAATATTCTTGACAGATAAAAGAAAAAGACTCGTAACCACATAAGATTTTCATCAATTAATATTTTAAGCTTGGTCCCATAAATATATTATTTTTCTTAATAGTCATTCATATACAGCCAATTGATTGGTATAATATAACAAAATAATAAACGGGTTCAAGATACTTTAATTATTTTATTTTATTTTATTTTTATTAAATCTTTTAAAAAAAAAACAAAAGTCAATAATAATATGACGGAGCTTATATATTGTAATCAATTTTTTTGACTATTCTTGCGTCGAATTGGCATAATATTAATTTTTATCTCTATTTATTTTTTTCAAAAGATGCATATAAAAACACTTTCTTGTCCAATCGAGGTTTTCTTAAAAAGAAAATTTGATTTTTCTCAACTCTTCTAGAAGAAAAAAGAAAATTAGGGTTAGGTTTCGTTTAGAACTCGAATACAAAACTAGACCGATTTGAGAGAGTTTTTTTTAAGTACTTTTGAACCAAAAATATTTTTTGAGGTGATTGGTATCACCTACTTTTAGCCAAACAGTTTTATACTTATAAAAGAAGCTAAGTGAGACTTTTTTTTTTTTTTAAATGACATTTTCTTGAAAAAAGTATTTTTGGAACAGGTCTACCAAGTGGGAGCCATTTTCAAAATAAAAAAAATGCGTTTAATTTGACAATTCAAAAAAGGAGAATGTTAATCGAACTATAAAATATTACAACTATACATTTATATTTATTAAATTATTTATTATACATCTTAAGATATGTGTGACGTACACATTCAATGAATATGAATGTGTAATTACATTATTTTATAGTTAAATTATTATTTTCCTTCGAAAAATAATTTTTTAAAATTTAACTAGAAAATAACTTATATTTTAAAAAATGACAAAATATCGTTTTTTGAATTTTTTTCTTTGTTTCGTTGTATCTATGTTTTCACATCACAAACGAAATACCTTAGAATTTTGGTGGGAAAATATGTTTTGTAAAGAAAGTTCTTTCTTATAAAAAACTCTCAAACTGAGAAATGTGATTTTCTTCGTAGCATGATCCTTTCTGTTAAAAAAAAAAAAAACAAGTCTAGTCCGTAGGTAGGAGTGACAACTATACCTAGTTCAAATTCTGATGTGACTATTACATTGGCTGGCCCGGCCCGGTCCCAAAATTTATTAAATGGGTTTGAGATCACATAGCTAGACCCAACCCAACTAGTTAACTCGGTCCAAAAGCCCACAAAATTTATTATAATATATTCTTAATACAAAGTTACATACACACACATATATATATATATATATTTTATAATAAATACAAAATATATATGTGCATGTAATTAAGATTTAAGAGTATAAAATGAAAAAATAAAACATTATGAGAATTATGTTATATAAATATATAATTAAAATAAATATAGTATATATAAATATAATACGTACCACAAACATAATACATTGTGTCAAAAATATATAATATATATATAATGATAAAAAAATATAATCAAGTGTATTATTATAATTAAGAGTGTATAAAATGTGTATAATATATATTTAATTAAGTCAATAGTGTTATTTAATTAAGGGTTTATATTTGTATTATATATACATTATTAAGCGTATCTTCAATTAAGTATATAATACGAATAATCTACATATCTAGTTTATTTTTTAATAAAACAAATAATCTACATATCTATTATATTTCTTAATAAGAATATACATAGTATACAATTATAGTATAAAATAGTAAAAACAAAACATAATTAAAATTCAAAAGTATTATATAATTAGATAATATATTATACATACATATACATACGCACAAACTTATATATATATATATATATATATATATATATACTTTATTAAGTATACTATCTAAAAATATGTAGTAGGGCTAGACATAAATATATAATAAATTTAACTAAATTATAATAAAGGTTGAGCTAAAATTATGAAAGAAGAAAATATATTATCCAACTACATACATAAACTAATTCATTTAGAATAAATTAACATATATTTAAGATAAATTAAATAAATAATATTTTTAATTTATATATTTTATTTAATTATTTAAATAAAATTTATATTTTATTGTAATTAATCTAACCTTAAAATACGTATTTGATTATATTAATAGTCTAAAAGTCTGACCTAAAGGCCCGGTTATATATATGATTTGAGCCTGATCTAGGCCAAAAAGCTTTTTAATATTAGCCCAACCTGGTTTAATTATTTATAGACCGGCCAAAATGTCCTAAATTGCCACCTTATCGGTAGGTCGGAATTATTGAAATATCATTTTGACCCCATGATCTGAAAACACGTGAAATACACGTGCTCCTCTAAAGGACAGGACTAAGGTCCGAGGAGACCATATTTATGAGCTTGACTTCAATTGGAAGAATTTTCTCTTTCTCAGATACGGCAATTACGCTGAACTTTCTCTCCTCTCTCTCTCTGTTATGGATTCAGCGGTAAACTTGTCGTCCTTTCTCTCTTGGATTCTTCTCTGAAAGTTGTTTCGATGTTGAAATCCCATTACTAAAACTTATGTAAATTTATAAGAGATATCGAGAGGCTTGTTGTTGTTAATCACTCAAGTCTCTTCTTTCTCGGTTTCTCTGTTTAAAGATTTCAGAATTTCGAGAGTTTTCGATTGGATTTTCTGGAAATTGTGTTGGTGCGAGTTCAGCTATACAGGTTTGTGTTCAGTTCAAGTTTCTTTTTATTTTTATTTATTTATTTATTTTTTTGAGAAATTTTCCGTCTAGTTTTTCTTGATTACCCCGTTTGATGAATTTTCAGAGAAATCATGGTCGCATTGTGAGTTTTGACCGTCAAGTTCTTGATTGATTCTGTTTTTAGGTTCATTTAGTTTGACAAGTCTTTACGAGTCAATCGAACTTAAAACAGTGCAAATACTTGTTGATCGTGCAAGTCTTCTCTTTCTCTCTTTCTTCGTTTGCTTTTAAAATCTTAACATCTTCCGACTGGATTTTCTGGTTGTTGTGTTGTTGTAAGTTCAGCTCCACAGGTTTCTGCTTACGTTTTTTTTTTTTTTTTGTAATCTCGCGTTGCCGTACCCTATTTTTTCGAGTGTTCTTTGAGAAGATTGAAGTACCGATGATTTTTCTTTTCTTTGAAGCGAGGTTTATGGTTTTCAATTGGAATCATCTGGAATTGAGGGTCTAAGCGAAGCCCCTGTGGTTCATTTGAGTTTGGTTGGTTGATCATTTCTCCGTTTGACGTGTGTTTTTTTTTTTTTGAACGATGAAGACTCTTGTTTTTTTATTTTAAGATAATTCAAATGATGCCGCTGATTTCTCTTTTTGTTCAAAGCATGTCTGTATAGCTCTTTTTTTTTTTTTTTTTTTTTTTTCAAATATATATATTTTTAAAATTTTAAAATTTATTTTATTTTAAAGGTGTATCTGTGTAGCTGTGATTGTTTCAGCTCCAAAATAGGTAATATATAGTTTATGGCTAACTGTTTAAAGTTGCAAATAATAGGATATATCTGCATTTTGTATTGAATTTAATATTTTTCACTTATGTTTATCCATTAGAATTTGTTTTAGATTATGAATGACTTAAATATAAATAATTCTACATTCGGTAAAAAATTATATGAATCTTAGTTTGATTCTTTTGCAGGTATTGAATGCATGAAATGGCTGCGTCTGAAAAAGAAGAGCTTCCTATGCTATCAGGAATTAGTTCACACCCATCTGATGAACATGTAGATGTAGTTGACCTGCAGAGGTTTACAGTCAGGAATCGGAGTGCATCAATGTCCACTGCACCGCGTTCCATTGATTTATATGACAGTGAAAATTTCCTTGTATCTCATACTGGCCCTTTGCGTAGTGAACGGCAAACTCCACTAACACAGATGAGTGGTCCTCTATTCATAAGTCGGAAACCTGATAAACTTGTCTGGCCTTTGTCAGACACGAAGGACCACATGCTCCATTCAGCCAAGGCAGAGGACTTTCCTTCTTCCAATGGAATAGATCATGACGATTGGAATGGAAACTTTACTGGCAAGAATGAGCATTTGTTGAGGTCTGGACCACTGGGAATGTGCAATGATCCTTATTGCACAACATGCCCTACATATTACAACTTCCAAGCAAGACAAAAAAAGAACTCAAGAGCCACATCACAATTGGAATCAAAGGTAGTCTTTTTTCCTTTAAGGCCTGCATTCATTTCTATCGTTGTTAATTTTTATGCTTGAATCTCCTGGATTCATATGTGTAGCACTCATCCTTTGCAATGCATTATTTCATGATAGTCATAGATGATTTACTTGTGTAAATGCTGTTCCATTTACAAACTTCAAACTTCTATAGCCTCATTACAACATATAATTAGGCACCAAATGTCTATGCTGTTTTCGATTTATGAATTCTTCTAAATGGGTGCCCTCTTCAAATTAGAAAGAAATGGTACCTTTCATAATGTTGCTTTCTTTGAATTTCATCTTTTAGATGATGAAAATTTAGAAAAAAACTTAGTTAGTTGACTTGGCGAAGTGCAGCAACATGCAATATTTTACTTCTCTATTTCCTTTCATAGCGTTGTTTACAATGAAATTCATGTTGTGGCTCACTTGTCCAACTAAAGCATCATGCTTATTTGATTTTTATTAAAAAAAAAAAAATGTCAATACTCAATTTCTAAAGGATTTGTATCATAATACTCAATTTATAATATATGGTACATGGTACATATAACTAATTATCGACTTCTATGTTAATAGTAAGTTCGCGACCAATAGAACTAATACAAGATTTTTGGCATGTATTGGAGGTTTTGTAGTTAGTCAAACTATGATTCAACTTTGATATGGATCTACTTAGATTATGCGAAAAGGCTAGGGCATAATGGGCAAAGGGCAAGGAGCACCGGTTTATAATACTCAAGTGTGGGTGATAAATGAGCAAGAATTCTTGCACTACTCAAGATGAATGTTATAGAAATTAGTCTATGATAATTGGCTAGGAGTAGCAACTTGAAACATAGGAACGCATAGGAAGGAATGAAGATAGTGGACATTATGATTAGGCCAAAAATAAATATATAATGCATTGCAAGGGATGGACGGGTTTTGTATCTGCCCTGCTATGTAGGGGGAGTGCCTAGTGACTATAACCTTCGCATAGAAGGGGAGCGTTAGCATAGTGCCTAGCGATGGACCGTTTTCAAATAATTTAAGTGATACACAGGAAACCAACAATGCCTCTAAATTAATTGATTATTGTGACTCCAAACAATTTTTTGTCCTGGAAGCTTTTAGATCCCTTTTTCGGTCTTGTGAGGATGTTTGGTCTGTGAAACTGACATTATAAATGTCATCTTAGGATTCTGAGGCATGTGTTATTTGTAGTACTGATCTGGTCTACCAATGGTTTCCTTGAAAAGTTGGTTTGGCATGATTGCTCTAAATTTTTTGCTAACTATCATGTCCACAATAGATGTCTCTTGGTTCAGAGTCTTATCTATATTTTTACAATGTATAGTTATACTTCTTAAAACTGAATCTAATGTACTGAAATGGATCATTTGAGTTTGTGGTATTTTTTAGTATATAATCAGTATTAGGTAGAACATTAGATGATTACTTTATTTTAGTCTTTTTCTTGGTAAATGAAATGGTAATTTATTTTACTACTGATGGAAATCATGAATATCTACACTCTACAATTCATATATACGATATTTATGTTCATGCACTTTCTGTTCATGGTGGTGTTCACTCGATGTTGCAAGGGTGCACAAGTACATATTTCTTCATTGTCATTAATCTTTGCCAATATTAATAATGTTGTGATTGTATGATGTATCAATGCAGTTTTATTCTAATGCACGCTTCATTGGCAGTTTCATTATCTTCTCAATGGAGATGCCAAAGGTTGGATGAAGAAGTCTTCTTCCTTTCTGGGTTCTTATTTACCTGGAATCATGAATCCACATGCTAAAGTTGTTCAACAATGGAACAAATTTTTTGTTATTTCCTGCTTGGTGTCAATTTTCGTTGATCCTTTGTTTTTCTTCTTGCTCACGGCACAAGAGGTATAGTATGCTTATTATCGTGGTTTATTTCCAATAGTAGGATCTCTGGTCCTCTGCTTTCTGTATTATCTTTGTCTCTTTTATCTGATTAATCTATCTCTTTCTTATTAAAATAAAAGATCACCATTGGTATTTGGTGATACTGATGTTCTTAAAAATCTGATTAAGCATATTGGAGAATTTGATTAGAGTTTGAAAAATATTGAAAATAAAATTTTGAAAGAAGTGATCTCTTTGTTAGGGTATTGGAATTCTGTATTGAATATTTCTTCTTGTCAGCTTTGGTTACTGGGTTTGTTTCTTCAACATGACCTTTTTGTATATTTATTTTCTTGAATTATTGCTGATATTTATTGTTATGTTTCTGTTTAAATTGTTGGTTCTTTTGTTTGATATTATGGTTAAGAGTTGTTCTCTCCATATATTTTTTTATATTGGTGAGCACCAAGTATGATAGATTTCCCTAGTATTTGGTTGTTGTTGCTGATACATTATATCTGTGCTCTTGTTTACTTTTTTATTCACCCCTATCTGAATATTCCTCCTTTCGTTGTTGTGCATGACCAGGAGTACAAGTGCATAGTTCTTAATTGGTCCCTGGCAACATCAATTTCAATTGTGAGAAGTATAACCGATTTTATTTACCTTATTCACATGCTTCTTCAGGTAACCCATTTTTTGTTACATCTCAATCTTGTCTTTTTTATACATTGCTACTTTTCTTGATGTGGTTTTTCAAATATAATTCTGGAACAAATTTCTCATAAATTTGTGATTTGTTTAAAGAACATCTTATGGCACTTCAAGGGCTAGTCACTTATTCAACATGTGCCATGTGGGAGCAGTGAGAAACAAATAATGACTACCGATGTTGCTCCCTTCAAGCAATGACCTAAGTTGTAACCACATGCTGGTTGCAATAAAAATTGGGTGACAATTTCAAAAATGTCAAAGATGTGGAGGAGAGAATAAACCTAAGGTCTATTTGTCAAACACAATAGTTGGTTATATTAAGAGAATTTTTGGCAATAAATGTAATTCATCGCTTGAAGTCTGGATGAAGATCTTCTTGTGGAGGATGACCTTGCATTAAAGAACAGGTGCTTCAATGAAATGTATGAATATTTTCCTTTCTTGAAGAATGGGCCAAGTAAGTTGAACTTTTTTGATCTTGTAAAGTTGTCCGATTATGTTGCGATGGAATTTGGCTTCTTCCAGTGTTTTGGGCAATGCTGAAAATTTAAAGCTCATTGGAAAGTTTGGAAATTGGCTTCATTGGGTATATTATGTTGAGAAAATTGTAGTAAAACAGGATGTTGGTGTGGAAAGAAAGGCCCATTCCTCCTAATATCAATGGGAAACTTACACTTATGTTAATAGACTTGGCAGTTGATGGATGAGGAATCTCTTCGAATGTTATGGCTAGAGATCAAAAGTATGAAATTTTCAAGAGTGGGAGAATTTCTAATATAAAGAGAAGTTGTAGATCAAACTAAGAAGTTAGGTTATAACTTGTATTGTAAGTGTTAATGATAGCTTGATATGCATTGTTGTGCTTTTGCCTGTTAGCTATAGCTTTTGGGTTTAGTGGTTTCTAACATGACATTAAAATGTTGGTTTTGTAAGAGGTCTTGGGTTCAAGTCACTTTATTGGCATTTGCATGCTATCCATTTGCCTGATTGCCATTTATTTCTCATATATCCCTTTTATCTCTCCAAGTGCAGGATGAGGTTGCTTATAAGTGAGTGTTAAAGATAGCTTGATATGCATTGTTGGGCCTCCATTTATCAGCTATAGCTTTTGGGTTAGTGGTTTATGTTGTGGAAAAGTGTAAAATCTGTGGGATTTATTTCCTTTAAGGAAAGATGATAATTTTAGTAGTTGTTTTATTTAGCAGTTACTAAAATTGTAATTATTGCTATATGTGTGCATAGCCCTGTATGTCTATATATATGGTGTCCCTCCATTAAGACATCATCAAGAATAAGAAAATATTCTCTCTCTTCTCCCGTGGACGTAGGCCATAGAGCCGAACCACGTTACATCTTTGTGTCTTTCATTATTTTATTTTTACAACATGGTATCAGAGCTTTAGACTCGTATAACTGAGAATACGTTTTTCGGCCTTCATCGTCGAAATCTTCTGTGCCGGCCTTCATCGCCGAATCTTTGTGGTTGGTCTTCATCGCCATCACTGTGTCCGACTTACATCCTCTTGTCGGAACCCTCTGTCTTTTGTTGACGCTGTTGCACACCATCTCACCATCGTTGCTCGGTTTCGTGCGACTGGCTCGCATCTCACCATCGTCGCTCTGGTTCGTGCGACTGGTTCGCATCTCACCATTGTCGCTCTGGTTCGTGCGACTGATTCGTCAACGTTGTTGCACAACTTCTCTCCATCGTTGCGACTGGTTTGTGCGACTGTTCATCATTGTTCGTACTGCTCGAAGAAACCCGATCGTCATCGTCGTTGATGATCTGCTGCTGCTGCTGCGTTTTTGCTGTGCTGATCTGCGGTTTCATCTGCGGCTCCTGGTTCGTCTTCTTCGTCTTACAACCAACATCGCCTGTTCATCGCATTTGGTTATTCTTCTTCCTGCAACATCGTCTTCTTCATTGCAACTGTTCATCGTCTTCTCTTTGCATCGTCTTTTTCGTCTTTGTCTGATATTCTTCTTTTATTTTTATTTTTTCTTTTTTTGAGTTTGTAACATAAAAAGAAAAAGGGAAAAAGAAAAATGTCGGTTACTTCCGAAACGGTGCAGACTGAAGAAGTAGTTGACAAAACGGAGAAAGGAGAACTACCAAACATTCAGGCAGCATACAGACTTAATGGAAAGAATTATTTGAAGTGGTCTCAGCTGGTGCGTACTTTTCTGAAAGGCAAAGGGAAATTAAGTCATCTTTTGGGCACTGAACCTACACTTGGAGATCCTAAGTTTATAGCGTGGGATAACGAAGATGCTTCTATAATGGCGTGGCTATGGAATTCAATGTCGCCAAACATTAGTGATACATGCATGTTTCTGACTACCGCCAAAGACATTTGGGATGCCGTTCATCAGACATACTCTAAGGCCCATGATGCAGCCCAAGTGTATAAGATCAAAGTGAAAGTTGGAACAACAAAACAAGACAACATGACGGTCACCGAATATGCCAATGTATTGAAGAATCTCTGGCAGGAACTTGACCATTATAGGTGTATTGAGACTAAATGCCCTGCAGATGCTGTAGTTTTAAAGAACTATATTGAGAAGGATTGGGTCTATGACTTCTTGGCTGGACTCAATGCAGAGTTTGATCAAGTGAGAGTTCAAATTCTCAGCAAAGAGTTGCCAATTCTATATGAGACTATCTCTATTTTTCGGACTGAAGAAAGTAGAAGTGTTATGCTCACACCTTAGAAGATGGAAGGCTCAACTATGGTTGCCAATCGGGGAAATGATAAGAAGACACACACTCCGCGCGCTGAATCATCAAAGGTCCCAAATCGAGACAATATGGACAATCTATGGTGTACTTATTGTCAAAAGACTAGACATACCAAGGAGAAGTGTTGGAAATTTCATGGCAAGCCTTCAACTTTCAGTAAAGAATAGGGCTACAAAGGAGGACAACAGAAGACCAGTGGACAAGCACATCTGTCTACTGAACAAACAGTTGCAGACTCCTCGGTGCCAGAAGGTTTCAGCCAAGACGACATTGAAAGATTGAAATCTTTGTTTGGCACACTGGACAAATCCTCAGGTACCCTGTTCATTGGCCCATTTAGGTAATTTTCCTATTTCTATTGGATTTAACGTCTTGGATAAGTCTTTTGCTAACTCTTGGGCTATAGATTCTGGTGCTACTGATCACATGACCAATTCTCCCAATATATTTCATACCTACAATCCATGTCCTAGTAGTCAGAAAATAGCCACAGCTGATGGATCCTTAACCATAGTTGCTGGTATAGGTGATGTTCACATCAGCCCCACCCTTACACTCAGAAATGTTCTTCATGTTCCTAAACTATCTACTAATCTTATCTCTATTAAAAAACTGACCCATGATCTGAGTTGTAATGTAACCTTCTTCGCTACTTACTGTGCATTTCATAACCAGGACTTGGGGACGATGATTGGACGTGGTAAGGAACAGGACGGGTTGTATTACCTTGAGACACCAGTACATTCTATCAAGAGTAACACTTCATTTCTCTCCGAGCACAAATTTTTCAATAAAGAAAAGCTATGGCTTCATCATCGCCGCCTTGGCCATCCTTCTTTTCGAACCCTTAAAATCATGTTTCCTTTTTTGTTTAAGTCTCTCAATATTGAAGATTTTCATTGTGAAGTGTGTGAACTTGCAAAACACAAGCGTATATCTTTTCCACTTAGTAATGAAAAAAGATCCATTTGATCTCATTCATAGTGATATTTGGGGTCCCTCTTCAATACCTAATGTTTTTGGAGTGCGATGGTTTGTGTCCTTCATTGATGATTGTACTAGAGTCTCGTGGATATTCTTACTGAAACAAAAATCCGATGTGAGCTTTGTTCTTCCTACCTTCCATAACATGATACACACCTAGTTTGGTGCAAAAATCAAGAGATTTCGATTTGACAATGCTAGAGACTATTTTAATCAAACATTGACCAATTACTTCCAAAACGAGGGGATCCTTCATGAATCATCCTGTGTTCACACCGCACAACAAAATGGAGTTGTTGAAAGAAAAAACGGCCACCTGCTTAATACAACCCGAGCCTTTTTATTTCTGAATACTATGCCTAAGTTCTATTGGGGGGAAGCTGTCCTTACTGCAACACACCTTATTAACCGCATACCATCCCAGACCCTTGGTTTCACATGTCTTATGGAAAAGTTATATCAATTTTACCCTAAGCTCAAAATCTCCAATAATCTTATACGTAAGATATTTGGGTGTGTATCATTTGTCCATGTTCACCAACCCAATAGGGGGAAGTTGGACCCCATAGCTCTCAAATGTGTTTTTGTCGGATACTCTTCCACTCAAAAGGGATATAAATGCTATCATCCGCCATCAAAGAAATTCTTTGTCTCTGCCGATGTCACTTTTTGTGAACCTGAGCCCTATTTTTTCGCTCCTCTTCCGGGGGAGAGTGTCATCATGGAAGATAAGGATCGAAACTCCCTTAATAACCCTTTTGATCTTTTTGGCCCCTTTAACCTCTAACAAACCAAACCCGAATCTCCTACACCCTTTGTACCCAATGACGAACCTAAGGATCGGATGACTGGACAAATGTACTCAAGGAAGAAAGCTGCAGCTCCTGAACCGATGCAAGTTCAAGAATCTAAACCAATCCCTGAAAATGAGGTAACAAATCCTGAACCCTCCTTACAAATTTCATTAGTTCCTGAAACTAACAATGATCTTTTAGTCTCTGAACCTGACAATGATCTTCCCATTGCCAATAGAAAGGGCACAAGGGAATGCACTAAACATCCCTTGTATCCACTATCTCATGTTGTATCCTTTGAGAAGTTCTCGCCAACCCATAAGAGTTTCCTTACCAACCTGAACAACATCCATACTCCTATGTCATTATCCGAGGCTTTATCTAATACAAATTGGAAACAAGCTATGAATGTGGAAATGGAAGCCCTGGAGAAAAATAAAACATGGGAGTTGGTAGACTTGCCTGCAGGAAAGAAACCTGTGGGATGCAAATGGGTTTATACAGTAAAATACAAAGCAGATGGGTCCCTAGAGCGCTACAAGGCAAGATTAGTAGCCAAAGGATATACTCAGACATATGGTGTGGACTATCAAGAAACATTTGCTCTGGTTGCAAAAATGAATACTGTGAGACTTCTTTTGTCATTGGCAGCTAATTATGACTGGGATCTGCAACAATTTGATGTAAAGAGTGCATTTTTACATGGGGATTTAGAAGAAGAAATCTATATGGAAGTGCCTCCAGGATTTGGCACCACTGATAAAGTGTGTAAATTGAAAAAGGCTCTGTATGGACTTAAATAATCTCCGAGGGCATGGTTTGGTCGGTTTGCCAAAGTAATGACAAATATGGGATATAGACAAAGCCAAGGAGATCACACTCTGTTTATTAAGCACTCGACTTCAGGGGGAGTTACAGCTCTATTAGTGTATGTTGATGACATCATCATGACAAGAAACAATGAGAACGAGAGACAAAATTTGAAGCAGTGTTTGACCTAGGAATTTGAGATCAAGGAACTAGGGAGATTGAAATACTTCCTAGGGATTGAAGTGACACACTCTAAACAGGGAATCTTTATTTCTCAACAGAAGTACATTACAACCCTTCTTAAAGAAACGGGGAAGCTAGCATGCAAACCAATGAATACTCCTATTGATCTTAATCACAAGCTTGGAGAAGCTGAAGAAACGCCGACTATTAATAAGGAGATGTATCAAAGACTAGTAGGAAGACTCAGACTAGTAGGAAGACTCATCTATCTCTCTCACACAAGACCTGATATTGCATATGCAGTAAGTGTAATAAGTCAGTTCATGCACAACCCTAAAGATATTCATTTGCAAGCAACTAATCGCGTTTTACAGTATCTTAAAGGGACTCCAGGACAGGGCATCTTATTTAAACGACTCACAGGAGTGGTTCTTGAAGCATATACTGATTCAGGCTATGCTGGTTCAATAGTTGACAGAAGATCAACTACTGGATATTGTACGTTTCTTGGTGGGAATTTGGTGACATGGCGAAGTAAAAAGCAGAATGTAGTGGCCAAATCTAGTGCTGAAGCATAATTTCGAGCAATGACACAAGGGGTTTATGAGCTATTATGGTTGCAGATAATTTTGACAGATTTGAAGATACACTGGGATGGCCCAATGAGGCTCTATTGTGACAATAAATCTGCAATTTGCATTGCCCATAACCCAGTTCAACATGCTCTAACCAAGCATATAGAGATTGATAGACACTTTATTAAAGAGAAGCTTGATAGTGGGTTGATCTGTACTCTATATGTGTCTACCAATAATCAGCTCGCCAATGTGCTCACTAAAGGGTTAAACCATACTGCATTTCAAGCAAATGTGTCCAAGCTGGGAATGGTAAACCGTTATTCACCAGCTTAAGGGGGAGTGTTGTGGAAAAGAGCAAAATCTGTGGGATTTATTTCCTTTAAAGATTTATTTCCTTTAAAGATTTATTTCCTTTAAGGTTTATTTCCTTTAAGGATTTATTTCCTTTAAGGAAAGATGATAATTCTGTGAGATTTATTTCCTTTAAGGATTTATTTCGTTTAAGGAAATATGATAATTTTTGTAGTCGTTTTATTTAGCAGTTACTAAAATTGTAATTATAGCTATATGTGTGCATAGCCCTGTATGTCTATATATATGGTGTCCCTCCATTAAGACATCATCAAGAATAAGAAAATATTTCCTCTCTTCTCTCGTGGACGTAGGCTTTGGAGCCGAACCACGTTACATCTTTGTGTCTTTTATTAGTATTTAACATCTTTCATTATTTTATTTTTACAACAATTTCTAATAGCGAGTTGGCTATAGAAGCTAGTGAAAAGATGTATGTTGATGATAGCTTGATATGCATTGTTTGGCCCTTATCTGACAGCTATAACTTTTGGGTTAAGTGTTTTCTACCATGGTATCAGAGCCTTAGTTTTGCAAGATGTCTTGGGTTAAGTCTCGTTATTGGCATTTGCATATTTCCCATTTGCATAATTGGTATTTCTCTTCTTTCTAGCTCTCCACGGGCAGGATGTGGCTGTACGTGAGGGGGAGTTTTGATGATAGCTTGATATGCATTGTTGGGCCCTTATCTGACAACTATAGCTTTTAGGTTGAGTGGTTTCTAACAATGTATAAAATCTACAAGAATGAAAAGAACTTGGATTTTAGATTGTCTTAGATTCTTTGAGATTGATGAATGGAGAATTTCACTAAGAAAGATTATAGTAGAAATCGGTTGAACAACTTTTTAAAAAAATCCATGAATTAGATGTACTATTTAGTATTAGGGAGTTCTAATTCTTGAGAAACCTCTAATTTTATTATTATTATTTTTTTTAGAAGAAATTGAGAATAGATACATTAATATGTAAAAGGAATATACAGGGGAAGACTCATCCAACAAATGAAAAACCTCAATAATTATTATAGCTATTATGTTTGTTGTGTTTCTAGTGAAATATGCTAATGCTATGGTGAAAGGAAAGAGGTACTAGTATGGGAGTGGCAGGAAATTGCACTTTCTTATTATCCCCAAGTTCTTTTTTTTAATACTCCCCATAAATTCTACGCTCTAACAATAAAGGACGATATGATTCCATATTTATGAAAAATAAAATTTTGCGAATCAATTCCAAATGCAGGATTAGTCAATATTAACACATACAAGAAATATTTTTCCCCAGCTATTGGATTCATGTCCTCCACTCCACTTGATAAAGGAGCATATATACAGTTATGTCATAAGTAGTTTGTTAAGTTGGGAAAAGGCTTAGTTGTGTTGAGTTATAAGTACTAAGTAGAATGTTAAGATAGATATGTGATAAAACATTAAAGATACAATTGTAGATGATTAGACATCTACTCAGTGGTATCATTGCCAAAAAATGCATTGCGCAGAAGACATCTACTCAGTTGTATGAGCTTCTTGATGATTTTCTCACTTGGTTAGAGAAAAATGAAAGTGAAGCATTAAATCCATTATGAAACAACTGAATTATTACTGTCCAAAACTCTTTATTAATTGTTGATTTTCATTTTTTTTTTTTTTTGGCTTTCACTTGTGGGCCTCTCTCTTTCAAATCATCAAGCATATGGTAAGTGTCAAACTCCATTGAAAGTTGTAAATAGTTAATTTTGCTTGGACATTATAATAGGACGCAGGGATTTGCAGAATACATCTAAAAAGGTTAAAGCAGTGGTCAATCCACAATATTGCAAAATTAATGTGTAATAATAAAGTTATTACTCTTTTTAACATGGTGTGAGGAATCATAATGAAAATGAAATTATCTTTTTTGTTTGGTTAACTACCAAACAATAATGCTTTCTAATTCACCATAAAAATTTGCTTAAAATTTCCTCTTTATTATTTCCTTCTTTTTAGTTCTTTCTTGTTCAAAATGTTTTCATGTTTAAGCATGTGTATTACTGAACCTCTTTAAAAATCTCTATTTACCTCTTTGTGTGCGTGTTTTAGTTGTATCTACAAACTTTATTTAGCATTTGTTATTATTTTCTTAAAATAAAATGCCTGGTCTAAGTGTAACATCTGAAGCTAGCCTAATGTATCCAGTTATAACTGAATTGCTTAGAGCTCTGTTTGCATGATGCATGCTGTTAAAAATGTATGTAATGCATTGTCTACAGTTCAGGCTGGCGTATATTGCTCCTGAATCTAGAGTTGTTGGCGCTGGAGAATTAGTTGACGAGCCAAAGAAAATTGCTCTTCATTACCTTCGTGGCAAATTTTTAATTGATGTATTTGTTGTTCTACCACTTCCTCAGGTATTCTTTTTCTTATTTTATTGATGTCATTAGCAGAGTTTGTTCAATCTATTTTAATTTGGTTGTTTTGTTTGATAAAATGTTTCATATCTGGATTTTGCTTTGTTTTCAATTATTATTATTATTATTTTTTAGCAGAAACAAAGAGAATATTATATTAATTTAAATTATACATCATACAAAGTTGCAAGCACCAGAAGTGCTTTTACCCCGACTCAACATTCATTGCCCCATGTCATGAATACAAACACGTTTAAGCCAATCTTTACATTAAGAGAGGCAAACTATCCTAAAAATTGAGGCAAACAAATTATCTTTGTTTCTTTTAAAAAAAAATATCTAGTTTCTTCATCTGTTTAGGACACTTTGTTATTAGAACCTTGAAATTAAGACAGTGTTCAAGTTGGTTTTTAATTTGTTGCCTTATGATTGGTTTTGTTTTGAGACTAGATCATGCAATGCTTGAGTTACTTAAATATGGTGGCGTGGTCATTATTTAACTATCATGGTATTGCTTGTTTTGAGACTCGGTCTTTCTTTCTTTTTACGAAGTCTTCGTTTCTTAAAAAAAGAAAAAAAAAGCTGTGTAATGCTGAAGTCTTTCAGTTCTTTCTTGTCAATATTTTACAATTACCAAAAACAATATACGGACATCTTGTGGGTACTAATTTACTAAAGGAA
Source organism: Paratinospora sagittata (assembly GCA_035771175.1). Lineage (NCBI taxonomy): Eukaryota > Viridiplantae > Streptophyta > Magnoliopsida > Ranunculales > Menispermaceae > Paratinospora > Paratinospora sagittata. The sequence goes on along the minus strand of CM069589.1, from coordinate 42,568,021 downwards.
AGTTACTTTTTGTGGATCTCTTTTGAAAAAGATGGTAACATGATATGGTAGGAAACACCATTGCGTAGGTCATGTTTTGTCTTTTTGTTTACTAAGTCATTGTGCCTTTCCAATTTCAAGACCTATACCCAAATGTATGAAATATATGTATGTGTGTGAACATACATGCATGCATACATACATACATACATACATACATACATACATACATACATACATACATACATACATACATACATACGTACGTACATGCATGCCAGTTTAGAGACATTCATGAAATTACTAATGGATATCAGCATGATTTGTTGGATGCTCAAATACAGCCAGTTCAATGAAGGTGCCTTATCTTTGTTTTTGTTGTGCAGATCTTGATATTGTTTGTCTTACCTACTTATGTGGGAGCATCATCTGCAAATTATGCAAAGAATCTTTTACGAGCAACAGTTCTTCTACAGTATTTACCGAAGTTCTATAGGTTTCTACCTTTGCTTGCTGGTCGTTCAGCAAGTGGGTTCATATTTGAAACAGCTTGGGCAAACTTTGTTATTAATCTTCTGATATTTGTATTGGCGGGGCATGTTGTGGGCTCATGCTGGTATTTATTTGGGCTACAGGTCAGTAGAGCAAATCTAATAACAAGATTAATTATTTAACTTTGACCTTTTTTCTGTTTTCTATAGCATCATGTATCCTAACAATCTTTGTATGCTCATCAATATGCAATTTTAGGCCGTTCAATCATAATTGTAGCCCACAACTAATAACTAATATCTAACATATTTTGTCATCCAATGGGTTTGAACCTGATAATCATGAGATGTAGATTATAAACAAGTTAAAGACCCATTATAGCCATTTCAACAATTTTTGAGGTCTTGGATGAAATTTAAAATAAAGCCTTTGTAGTATTTCAAGCTAGTCTAAAAAATTATCAATGAATATATCTATATTATTCATTTTCAAAAATTCTTGAGATGTAAATTACTAATTAATTTGAACATAATAACTCTAAAATAAGGCCTTGATGTAAAACAAGGAGGGAAAAGAGAGAAGAAGAAGAGAATGAGAAAGAAGCAATAAGAAATGTTTTTCCGTTCAATCCACCATGGCCCTAACTTTATTACAACCCTTATTTATAGAGATCCAAATTACCTAATTTAGTTCCTACTATAATTTGGAAACTAATAGAAAATTAACTAATTTAATTTTTACAGCAATTTGAAAATTAGAATCCTATTGCATAACCTGTTTTTTTTTTTTTTTTTTGAGATCATGGATATCGGGGACCTCACTCCCCACTAGTCCGATGGGACCGGACACAACCCAATAGTACCAGTGGCCAACAAATGGTGGGAGACATAGTCTTGAACCTAAGACCTCTCCTTGAAGTGGATTTTAGGTGCTTTTGCCCCTAACCACTCTCCCAACCAAGTGTTGTTTAATCTTACTGCATAACAAAATTATAATCCTAAAATAAAACAACTAGACTCCATAAAAAAAATTCTTACCAAAAGTAGATCTTAATTATTAGAATCCTTAAAATTAATATTTAAAAAATATTTTATTTATTTTTCGTTCTTGTGCCACATTTTCTCCCTGTCTTGAAAAACTCGACTCTGGGTAGTTAAAATGCTCTAAAGAAGAGGCAAATGATGTTTCCACTTTCCACTTGACCGAGTATTGTTAGAGGAGACAATTGATGGTCTGGTGACCTTCTTCACCAATAGTTTTGTGATGATTGGAAAGCAGTTAGGGCGCTTCCATTGCATAAAACAACTAGATTCTTTGATGGAGTTGACAAGCAAGCCACAAGCCAATGTATATTGCAAGTCTTTCTAAAACGAATCTCCTCGTCTAATGGCTTAAAATGGTAGAGCATGTAAATGTCAACGTGTCAATAGTGTTGTAAGGGAGTTGCCTATTGTGCACCATGTGGGGTGGAAGATAGGCAAAGGAGATGGAACAAATTTGATTTTGAGAGAACATAGAAAAGGGAATGGGCATTTGAAGGGAGAGTGAGAGACAAGCATTGAGCGAGAGTAAGAGGCAACGCCAAAGAGAATAAAATAGAGATTGAGAGCTAGAATGGAAGGAAGTGTAGACGAAAGGGGCGAGAATGATGGAGCTTGGGCTTTGTAGTAATAATTTGGAAAGAAAGGAGAAAAAGATAACAAAATAGAAGTAATAATCAATATTTATTCATTCAATCAACCATGGCCTTACCTTTGTTAAGTTCTTATTTATAGAAATCAAATTACCTAACTCTTTCCTATTATAATTTAGAAACTAAAATCCTACTTATTAATTAATAACAAAATTAGAAAATCACCTATTTGATTCTTACTAAAACTTGGAAATTAAAATCCTACTTCATAATAAAATTGAAATCCTCCTAAAATAAAACAACTGGATTCCAAATAAGAATAAACTCTTACTAAAAAATCATGATAATTAGAGTCCTTAAAGTTAAATATCTAAAATATTATTTCATTATTGTTCTTTCCTTTGTTGGTTTAGGCCTGTATGCTCTTTTTAAACTCCAAAACTCTATTGCTTAACATCATTAGGTAACACAACTTAATTGTCTCAGCTGGTAAGTGAAAAGATGTAAGAAAGTTAAGACGGTGCATAAAGAAATACGTATGAACTATGAGGTTGCCTGTTATTAATAAAATGAACAAAAGTTTGGAAAAAAAAAAAGCGTCTTTCACTTTGTGGGGGACCTATGCAGTTGATACCTAACTAGTGTACTCATAAAGTTGACTTCGATTTTGAACCCATGTAGATCTCAATATGCATATAATCTACCTAGAAATGTAGAAGTGGACATAGATTTTGGTTGTATGGTGAGGGACCTTTGGAACATTCAACAAGTATGGTTGAACTGGGAATAAAAGTTGAGGTCTCTCCGTATATGAGAGAAGTAGATGATTGTGCAACTAATTTTTGGTGTGGGTCTACAAGTGTTCGTACTTTTAATTTTCTCATCTTCCAAATCTTCATGTTGATTATTATCGTGGTTATTGATTTAATAATAGACGTTATTGAGCATTCCAATGACTGTTTAAAAAAACTAAATTCATGAACTCCAACCTTAGAGTATTTGCATTTTGAAAACAAAGTAGTTTAGACTTTAGAGGGACTACGAAATCATATAATCACCATATGGAAGCAGGCTATAGAGAAGAATAGTGTCATGAAACCCTTTCAAAATCATCATGGAACTTCATTAGAAAATGAATAGGATGTTGCTCCTGGTTTCAAAATTAGACTATGTTTACAACCTTGCTAATTCCCAAACTTAATCGTCTCATAGTTTACTAACTGGATAGGTCAAAAACAAAAATACTAATTTTATGCTTAACAAAATTGTTGATGCAAGTAATAATCTTAGAACCTTTGATGTATCAAATATCTGTCAAGTCCTTATGTTTCTCATTAGTGGGTCTAGTTGAAATTTTAATAGTATAACCACACATATTCTTTCCCTTTAAAAGATACAAATAACATAATTCCAATACAAATGGTCTTTCCCATCTACTCTTACACGAATCATCCCTATCACTAACCATTATCAATAATGAACATGTATAATTAGTATGATTCAAACAAGCATCGAACTCTACGAATAATCGAATCCATATATGCCAAAATGAAAATGCAGCCAACAATATTAAGGTGGAATCAATAATGATTGCTGCTGAATCAAGAAGGATAGATGAAAAACAGAATCCCTTACAAGATATCAAATCGAAAAAAAGCATGTGGAAACGATAGGAATAATGATATAGCTATTGACTTCCATGAACTAACAAATACAGAGGCTTCCTTTTAAATGATGCCCATTATGCCGTTAATGAAGGTCCAATACTGATTAAGGCTTTGCAATGTGAGAGTACCAAAGGGAACCAAAAAGTGATAGGTGAAGAAGATGGCTAAGATTTCTTTGTAAAGCCTTTAAAATAAATGCAAGAGCAAATAGCAATTGCTTGTATAAATTTACAAAAAACATGGCTAGAATACCCATTTTATTAATAGTTGATTCCATATATTACTAAATTAAAAATAAATGGCACCAAATACTTGGGAAGGAATTAATAGCCATCTTATATATTCAAGGGGAAGGATAGCTTTGTTATTTGATTAAGACTATGAGGCACTCTTGATCTTGAACACGAGAAGTGGAATCCTAAGATTTCCATTATCTTGTCTTGGTCACTACACTCATTGTAGTTGAGTGTACAACTGACTTGTGAAATCAACTAGCCCTCATGGATCCTCCAACTTTGGTTGCTCATAGTCACAAAACATAAGAACCATTGGTGTATTTTCTAAATGGACCTATGGAACGATATGAAGCATCACATTGGTTTGTCTTTATGTGGATCTCTATTTTTAGAAGCCTCTGCAGATATAAATTCAGGTTTTTTCAACTATGCCAAAGAGTGGATCTATTCAAGTCATTGGGAAGCCTAAATAGAAATTCAGCAGCAATGAACGTTCCTGATGCCATTAAAAGTGGCATTAGACGCGTGCAAGCCAAATTTTGCAACATTGGAAGTTTAGCAATTAAAATCCATTTTTTGGCTTCCATTAGCACAAATAGATTTGCAACATTGTTGTATTGACTAATCTTCAGCTTACACCATCTTTCCGTGTCTATTAATAGACCATCCTTGAAAGTGCTTCTATTGGTGTTGAACCAACTTGTTAGCTTGGTGCATCTACCTTTCCTAGAGGCATTTTTTAGTCTAATGCAGGTTTGTCTTGTAGGTATCAATCAAATTTGAATTTTTAATTCTTCACTTCTGTGCAACTCATCAAATGACACACAAGAGTTTCCTCTCGTTTAATTGTTATTCACTACCTACTCCCATCTCCATTGTAGTTTGTTGCGGAGAAGTGAAAAATCTATGAGATTTATTTCCTTCTAGAAAAGATGATAATTTTAGTGGTTGTTTTATTTAGCAGTTACTAAAATTGTAATCCTTGCTATATGTGTGTGTAGGCTGTAGCCCTGAATATCTATTTATACGGTGTTCCTCCATTAAGACAACACCATGAATAAGATTTATCCCGCCTCTTCTCCCGTGGATGTAAGCCATTGAGCCGAACCACGTTACATCTTTGTCTTGTTTATTTTACAACATGGTATCAGAGCTTTAGGCTCGTACAACTGGGAATATTTTTTCGTCCTTCATCGCCGGAATCACCATATTGGCCTTCAATGTCGTTCGTCGTTGCTGTCGTTACTTCCGGACGCTGTGACCTGATTAGATTCGTCCTTGCCAACTCATGTGTTTTGCACAACATTGTCATCTCTCTCATGTTCTGCACATCGCTGCATCACGTGTTTGACCAGCACGCGCGTCTCTCTTCATCGTCACCTCTCTCGCGGTTGGTTGCTGCTCATGTTGAAGCTGCGTTGCTGCCAATCGCCCCCACTCCATCGTTGCCGATCGTTGTTGCCGATGCTGCTGCTTGCTCTCGTGAGATGCGATCCCCGCATTTTTTTTTCTTTTCTTTCGTTTTCCTCTCTTCCCTCTTTCTCTTTCTTCCATCCTTCTATCTCTTTCATCTTTCTCTCTTCTTTCTTTTAGCACTTGCTTGAAAAAAAAATGTCAGTCATTTCTGAAACTGTGCGGTCCGAAGAAATAGCTTCTGACATGGAGAAAGGGGAACTATCAAATATTCAACATATGGACTCAATGGGAAAAATTACCTAAAGTGGTCTCAACTGGTTCGTACTTTTTTAAAAGGTAAAAGGAAATTGAGTCACCTTTTGGGCACTGGACCAAAACCTGGAGATCCTCAGTTTGCAGCATGGGATAATGAAGATGCATCAATAATGGCGTGGCTATGGAATTCAATGATGTCATATATTAGCGATACGTGCATGTTCCTGACCACCGCTAAAGATATTTGGGACGCCGTTCACCAGACATACTCCAAGGCACATGATGTAGCCCAAGTGTATGAAATCAAGGTTAAAACTGGAGCAACAAAACAAGGAAACAAGACAGTCACGGAGTATGCCAATGTACTGAAAAAAATCTGGCAGGAACTTGATCATTATCGGTGTATCGAGACTAAATACCCTGAGGACGCTGTAGTTTTAAAAAACTACATTGAAAAAGATTGAGTCTATGATTTTTTGGCTGGACTTAATACTGAGTTTGATCAAGTGAGAGTTCAGATTCTTAGCAAAGAGTTACCAACTCTGAACGAGACTATCTTTGTTATCCGGATTGAAGAAAGTAGAAGAAGTGTTATGCTTGCACCTCAGAAGATGGAAGACTTGGCTATGATTGCTAATCGGGGTAATGATCAGAAGACAAGCACCCTAAGAGCTGAATCATCAAAGGTCCCAAACCGAGATTACAGGGACAATCTATGGTGTACTTTTTGTCAGAAGGCTAGGCATACCAGGGAGAAGTGCTAGAAACTTCATGGTAAGCCGTCGACATCCAGTAAAGAATGGGCCTACAAAGGAGGACAACAGAAAACCAGGGGACAAGCACACTTGTCTACTGAACCACCAATTGTAGACTCATTGGCGCATGTAGGGTTCAATCAAGATGACATTGAACGATTGAGAACTTTGCTTGGCACTCTGGACAAACCCTCAAGTACCTGCTCATTGACACATTCAGGTAAATTTCCTTTTTTTATTGGATTCAAAGTCTTGGATAAATCTTTTGCCAACTCTTGGGTGATAGACTCTGGTGCTACTGATCACATGACTAATTCCTCCAATATATTCCATACCTCCAACCCCTGTCCAAGCAGTCGGAAAATAGCCACAGTTGCTGGTATAGGAGATGTTCACATTAGTCCCACACTTACACTCAAAAATATTCTTCATGTCCCATAATTGCTTACTAATCTTATCTCTATTCAAAAGCTGACCCATGATCTGAGTTGTAATGTGATTTTATATCCTACTTACTGTGTATTTCAGGACCAGGATTTGGGGAAGATGATTGGACGTGCTAAGGAACAGGACGGGTTGTATTATCTTGAGACACCAGTAAATCTTATCAAGAGTAACACTTCATTTCTCTCCAAGCATCATGTTTCTAATAAAGAAAAGATCTGGCTTCATCACCGCCGCCTTGGCCATTCTTTAAAATCATGTTTCCTTTTCTATTTAAGTCTCTGGATGTTGAAGATTTTCATTGTGAGGTGTGTGAATTTGCAAAACACAAGCGTATACCTTTTCCAATTAATAATGAAAGAAGTTCAGATCCTTTTGATCTCATTCATAGTGATATTTGGGGTCCCTCTCCAATACCAAATGTTTCTGGAGCACGATGGTTTGTGTCTTTTATTGATGATTGTGCTAGAGTCTCTTGGATATTCTTAAACAAAAATCTGATGTAAGCTTTGTCTTTCCAACCTTCCATAACATGATACAAACTCAGTTTGGTGCAAAAATCAAGAGATTTCGATCTGACAATGCAAAAGATTATTTTAATCAAACCTTGACCACTTACTTCCAAAATGATGAACCTAAGGATCGAATGACTAGAAACACGTACTCAAGGAAGAAAGCTGCAGTTCTTGAACCAATGCAAGTTTAAGAATCTGAACCAATTTCTAAGAATGAGGTAATAGACTTTGAACCCTCCTTACAAACTACATTAGCCTCAGAAACTGACAGTGATCTTCCCATTGCTACTAGAAAGGGAACTAGGGAATGCATTAAACGTCCCTTGTATCCACCATCTCATGTTGTATTGTTTGAAAAATTTTCACCAACCCATAAGAGTTTCCTTACTAGCTTGAACGATATCCAGACTCCTACATCATTATCCAAGGCTTTATCTAATAAAAATTGGAAACAAGCTATGAATGTGGAAATGGAGGCCCTGGAGAAAAACGCAACATGCGAGTTGGTTGATTTGCCTGCAGGAAAGAAACCCGTAGTATGCAAATGGTTTTATACTGTTAAGTACAGAGCTGATGGGTCACTGGAGAGATACAAGGCAATATTAGTAGCGAAAGGGTACACTCAGACATATGGTGTGGACTACTTGGAGACATTTGCACTGGTCGCCAAGATGAACACGGTCTGAGTATTGCTCTCTTTAGCAGCCAACTACGATTGAGATTTACAACAATTTGATGTGAAAAATGCCTTTCTTCATGGAGACCTGGAAGAAGAGATCTATATGGAAGTGCCTTTTGGATTTGAGAACAACCTAACCACTAGTAAAGTTGTGCGGACTAAGAAAGGCCTTTTACGGACTTAAATAATCTCCAAGGGCATGGTTTGGCCGTTTCGCCAAAGTAATGAAAAAAATGGGATATAAGCAGAGCCAAGAAGATCATACCATATTCATTAAGCACTCAGCTTTAGGGGGAGTTACCGCGCTCTTGTTGTATGTAGATGACATCATTATGGCCTGGAACGATGTGCATGAGAAACAAAGCTTGAAACTGACCAAAGAATTTGAGATCAAGGAACTAGGAATGTTGAAATATTTTCTAGGGATTGAAGTGGCACAATCCAAACAGAGAATTTTTCTCTCTCAACTGAAGTACATTACGAATGTTCTTAAGGAAACTTGGAAGTTAGCATGCGAACCAGTAAATACACCCATTGATCTCAATCACAAGCTTGGAGAAGCTGAAGAGCACCTACTGTTAATAAGGAAATGTATCAAAGACTAGTAGGGAGTCCTATCTATCTCTCTCGTACGAGACCTGATATTGCATATGCAGTGAGTGTGATAAGTCGGTTCATGCACAATCCTAAAGATATTATTTGCAAGCAGCTAACTGTGTCTTACAGTATCTTAAAGGGACTCCAAGACAAGACATCTTTTTTAAACGAAGCACATGAGTGGTACTTGAAGCATATACAAATGCAGACTATGCTGGTTCAGTAGTTGACAGAAGATCAACTACTAGATATTGTACGTTTCTTGGTGGAAATTTGGTGACATGGCGAAGTAAAAAGCAGAATGTGGTGTCTAGATTTAGTGCTGAAGCAGAATTCCAAGCAATGGTACAAGGGGTCTGTGAGCTATTATGGTTGCAGGTAATTTTGGAAGACTGGAAGATACGCTGGGATAGCCCTTTGAGACTCTATTGTGACAATAAGTCTGCATTCAACATTGCCCATAATCCAGTTCAACATGATCAAACCAAACATATAGAGATTGATAGACACTTCATTAAAGAGAAGCTTGATAGTGGGTTGATCTGTACTCCATATGTGTCTACCAATAGTCAGTTGGCTGATGTGCTCACTAAAAGGTTAAGCCATATTGCATTTCAAGCAAGTGTGTCCAAGCTGGAAATGGTAAACCTTTATTCACTAGCTTGAGAGGGAGTGTTGCGGAGAAGAGAGAAATCTATGAGATTTATTTCCTTCTAGAAAAAATGATAATTTTGGTGGTTGTTTTATTTAGTAGTTACTAAAATTGTAATCCTTGCTATATGTGTGCGTGGCTTCCTCCATTGAGACAACACCACGAATAAGATTTATCCCTCATCTTCTCCCGTGGACGTAGGCCATTGAGCTGAACCACGTTACATCTGTCTTGTTTATTTTACAACATAGTCTAACATGACCTTTAAGTTCATTGGTTTTGTAACTCAAGACTCCTGGGCACTCAATAATATTATATGCATTTCATACCCTTTCTATTTCATCTTTGTATTAAATCATTGATTTGAACCCATGGTCACATTTTTATCTAATTCTTGTGCCTTACAAGATCACACCATATGATCCAAATTGGGACATGTGTAGAGAGTGTGGTCTCTATTTTTCTCAAAGATCCTTACCTTTTGTCCTCTTCTATTGTTGGGACACTACTTTTTAGCAAATTGGTCATCAATTTTTTTTATGAATGACATCAAGAATGTATATTTCTTTATGTCTTTTATATTATAGCTGTTAGATGAGATCTTGGCCTAAAGGTTGTGATAAATTCTTTTAGAAATCCTATTTGTAGCGTTGGCAATTTGCCATAATTTTGGTGTTCTTGGTTTATTGAGTGTATTACAATTTGATTGTTTCTTTTTTTTATTTCTTTATTTGTTTTGTCGATTATTGCATCAATCATTAATCTTTGTTTCATAAGTCAACATTTTCAATTTGTTCTTGTTATTATCCGTGTGTAGGAACTCATTCACTATCTTTTGGTAAATTCTCTTGCAGAGGGTAAATCAATGTCTTCGAGATGTTTGCAAAAATTCGACTATAAGAACAAGATGTATGAATTTCATAGATTGTGGTAGTAGCAATAACTTGGAAAATTTTGAGAGAGAAAACCCATATTGGCATGATTGGAAAACCAACAAAGATGCTATTGATTGCTTTAATTATAAAGAAGGCCATTTCGACTATGGGATCTATCAAAAAGCTGTGAAAATTACCACTATATCTAGTATCGTTACTAGGTATACATATTCTTTGTTCTGGGGCTTCCAGGTACTTTCGAAATCTTATACCATTTTTAATTTAAGTTTGTGTCATGTGTACATATTGTTACGGAGATAATTTAGGATCAGAGAATATTTGATTTGCGATATTTTAGGATCAGAGAATATTTGATTTGCAATATTTTAAGGATGTTTTCTGTTAAAGCGAGATTGTAAATAGCAGATAATTAGGCTGCAAATAAGGATGATACTTATCTTGTACGTCGGCAAATATGACAACTTTGATGTACATTCTCTTCTATATAATGAAAGAAAACCCTAAGGAAAGGGCATTCAGACCAATTTTGACATGGTATCAGAGCCCCTACTCTGATATTCATCTCTGTGGTCTCAATCCTTCGTGTGTGACGAGAAAAGAATTTCTTTTCTGTTTCTGCAAGTTCCATCTTGCTCCTGGATCATCCCACTTTGTGGGTTCACTATTTTGTGGCTGTCGGCGATTGGTTTTGGGGTAGAGAATCGTTCTCTCTTGCGGGTTCTCTGTTTTTTTCGGTGATTCTCTCTCGGTGGCTGGGTGTCCATCGGCATTCTCTGTGGCAGTCGACCCTTCTGTGGTGGTGACCGGCCGTTTCTGTAGTGGTTGCGAGGTGGTCGGCAACCTCTGTGACGTCGGTTCTGGGTGCGACTTCATCGAACTGTGATTTCGATCAACATAATTATTTTTTTTCCTTGTCGTGGCTGTCTGAATTTTTTTTATCATGTCAATTGAGAATACTATTGTTCGCTTCACTGGCAAGAGTTTTCCTACATGGGAATTTCAATTTAAGATGTTTTTGAAAGGGAAGAAATTATCAACCCGTATTGATAGTTCTATTCGAGTTCCCACTGATGAAAACGAACTTACCCAATGGGAGGTCAAAGATGCTAAGGTGATCTCCTTCCTATTAGGAACAATTGAGCCCCATCTTGTCACCAATCTTCGGTGTTTTCCTACGGCTCAGGCTATGTGGGACTATCTACAGCGTGTTTATCACCAAGACCACAACGCTCGAAAATTTCAATTGGAATTGGAAATTAGCAATTTCAATCAAGGTAATTTGACTATTGAGCAATTTTATTCTGGTTTTATTAATCTTTGGGGCGAGTATTCTGCTATTGTTCATTCTAAGGTTCCCGCTACGGCACTCGCGGCTCTTCAAGCGGTTCATGCTGAGAGTCAGCGTGATCAGTTCTTGATGAAGCTTCGACCTGAATTTGAGCTTGTTAGAGGCAGTTTATTGAACCGTAATCCAGTTCCCCCTTTGGATATTTGTTTGGGAGATTTACTGCATGAAGAACAACGGTTATCCACTCAGATGAGTATGACTTCTGAGAAGGTTGTTTCTGAAGCTGTGAATGCAGCCTATGCGGCACAAGGGAAAGGAAAGAACAAAGTGCAATGTTTCAGTTGCAAGGAGTTCGGTCATATTGCTCGCAACTGTCCTAAGAAAGTTTGGAACTACTGCAAGAAAGAGGGTCATTTCATCAAAGAATGTCGAGTGCGGCCTTAGAATCGCCAATCCCAAGCCTTTCAAGCTGTTGCTCAGCCCTCGCCTTCTTCTGCGCCCCCCATTGTAAGCACTGATTCATCTGTTTTCACACCTACCATGGTCCAACAGATGATTGTGTCCGCTTTTACGGCTTTAGGCCTGCAAGGTACGAAAAATATTCAGATTGCTGATGGCAGTACTCTTCTTATCACTGCTGTTGGTAATTTGGGTTCTTCATTCCAACATGTTTTTGTCTCTCCTGGATTATCTACCAATTTGATTTCTGTTGGACAATTGGTGGATCATAACTGTGATGTTCATTTTTCTCGTGGTGGTTGTCTTGTGCAGGATCAGGTGTCGGGGACGGTGATCGCAAAAGGGCCTAAAGTGGGACGTCTATTTCCTTTACAATTTTTTATTCCTAATGTCATTTCTTTTGCATGTACGACTATTGCCAATAATACTGAAGTCTGGCATAAGAAATTAGGTCACCCCAATTATGTTGTCTTGACTCATCTTCTGAAACATGGTTTTTTGGGCAAAAACGATTCATTTAATTCTTCTCCTGTTTCTTTTGATTGTGCTACTTGTCGTCTTGGTAAAAGTAAAACTTTACCTTTTCCTACGCATGGTAGTCGTGCTTCTAAATGCTTTGAGATTATACATACTGATGTTTGGGGTGTAAGTCCTGTTGTTTCTCATGGTCAGTATCGTTATTTTGTGATGTTTATCGATGATTTTAGTCGATTTACTTGGATATATTTTCTTCGTTCTAAAGGTGACGTATTTTCTGTCTTTCAAAGCTTTGTTGCGCTTGTCAAGACACAATTAAGTACATGTATCAAAATCTTACGCTCCAACTCAGGGGGAGAGTACATGTCCCATTCGTTTCAGACGTATCTTCAGAAAAAGGGGATCATCTCTCAGCGTTCTTGTCCTTATACCCCTCAACAGAATGGAGTCGCCGAACGTAAGAATCGTCATCTCTTAGATGTCGTTCGTACTTTGTTGATTGATTCGTCTGTACCGTCTAAATTCTGGGTAGAAGCTTTATCTACTGCTGTCTATTTGATCAATCGCTTGCCTACTACCACTTTAAATTATGATGCTCCCTATTTTCGTTTGTTTGGCATTTCTCCTGAGTATCAATCCCTTCATACTTTTGGGTGTGTTTGTTTTGTTCATTTACCCCCTGTTGATCGTCCCAAGCTTGCTGCTCAGTCTGTCACGTGTGCCTTTATGGGATATAGTTCTACTCAAAAAGGATTTATTTGTTATGATGCTCATGCAAATAAATTTCGAATCTCCCGGAATGTGATTTTCTTCGAAAATCAATATTTCTTTCAATCTCAGGTTATTTTTGATCCCTCTGTTGCTCTTCTTCCAGCTTTTGATGATGTGTCTTCTTCTATTGAGCCGTTTAAACCAGGTCTGGTGTATCAGCGACGTCTTCCACCTTCTCCAACGCTCCTTCCAGACACTGATCCGATACCTGATTCTGCGGTTCCTATACCTTGACGCTCCACTCGAGTTACACATGCACCTGATAGGTATGGTTTTCCTCATACCTCACTCACTGCCACTCTCGATACTGTTTCTGTTCCTCACTCTTATGCCCAGGCAGCTTCCCAAGCATGTTGGCAGCAGGCCATGCAAGAAGAGATCCAGGCTCTTCAAGAGAATCACACTTGGGATATTATGACTTGTCCTTCTGGTGTCAAACCGATTGGCTGTAAATGGGTGTATTCAGTTAAGTTTCGATCTGATGGCTCACTCGACAGATATAAGGCTCGTCTTGTGGCTCTTGGGAATCGTTAAGAGTATGGCATTGATTATGCTGAAACATTTGCCCCCGTTGCCAAGATGACTACCGTTCGGACTATTTTAGCACTTGCTGCTTCACAGGGGTGGTCTCTCAGGCAGATGGATGTGAAGAATGCTTTTCTACATGGAGACCTAAAGGAAGAAATCTATATGTCTCCACCTCCCGGCATGTTTACTACACCTTCCTCGGAGGTTTGTCTGCTACGCCGGCTCTTGTACGGACTGAAATAGGCTCCGCGCGCTTAGTTTGATAAATTCCGCTCTACTTTGCTTGCCTTTCAGTTTGCTCAGAGTCAGTTTGATTCCTCTTTTTTTCTTCGCAAGACTTCTACAGGAATTGTGTTGCGTTTGGTATATGTCGATGACATTGTGATTACTGGCTTTGATACTGAATTACTTCAGCAGTTGCAACAGCATCTCAAAACCTCTTTTCATATGAAAGATCTTGGTCCTTTGCAGTACTTTCTTGGTTTTGAGGTTCAGATTACTCCGTCTGGTACATTGTTACATCAGCACAAATACACACAAGAAGTGATTTCCTTGGCTGGTCTCCAATCGGGTAACTCTGTTCTTACCCCCTTGGAGGTTAATCTCAAGCTATTTTGTGAGGAAGGCGTGCTTCTTTCAGATCCATCCTTGTATTGGCAGCTCGTTGGGAGTTTGAATTATTTGACGATTACTCGCCCTGACATTTCCTTTGTTGTGCAACAGGTCAGTCAATTTATGCAGGCCCCTCGACATCTTCATCTAGCTGTTGCCCGTCGTATTATTCGATATCTGAAGGGCACCTCTTCACATGGGTTGTTCTTTCCTAAGGATTCTTCCTTACAGTTGGTGAGATATAATGATGCTGATTGGGCTGGATGTGCAGATACTCGTCGTTCTGTTACTGGATGGTGCATGTTCTTCGGCAATGCACTCATTTCTTGGAAGAGTAAGAAGCAAGACAAAGTTTCCAAGTCCTCCACTGAGTCTGAGTATCGTGCTATGTCTTCCGCTTGCTCTGTGATCACATGGCTTCGTGGGTTAGTAGGAGAACTTGGCTTTCCTCAGCTACATTCCACTCCTCTTCATGCTGATAATACAAGTGCTATTCAAATCGCTGCTAATCTGGTCTTCCATGAGCGTACAAAACATATCGAAGTCGATTGTCATTCCATGCGAGAAGCCTTTGACAAACATGTGATTACTCTTCCTCACATTTCTACCGAACATCAGACTGCCGACATCTTCACTAAAGCTCTTTCTCGGCATCGACATCAGTTCTTGATTGGCAAATTGATGCTTCTTGATCTACTAGCATCAATTTGAGGGGGGATGTTACGGAGATAATTTAGGATCAGAGAATATTTGATTTGCGATATTTTAGGATCAGAGAATATTTGATTTGCGATGCGATATTTTAGGATCAGAGAATATTTGATTTGCGATATTTTAGGATCAGAGAATATCTGATTTGCAATATTTTAGGGATGTTTTCTGTTAAAGCAAGATTGTAAATAACAGATAATTAGGCTGTACATAAGGATGATACTTATCTTGTACGCCGGCAAATATGACAACTTTGATGTACATTCTCTTCTATATAATGAAAGGAAACCCTAAGGAAAGGGCATTCAGACCAATTTTGACACATACAAGGATATGCATGCACCAACTCAAATACTTGTTTTGACTAAGAGTTAGGAAACTTCAAGAATGAGCTATTCTATTCCTTTTAGTATTGTAATTTATTATATTTTGGTAGTAATTTTTTATAAGAAAGAAGAAAGAAAGTAGAGAGAAAGACAACCCATTACTTAGGAGGATGAGAAGGCCTCCTAAGAAAATGACAAAACCAATTACAAAATATGCCCCCACTCCCTTGGCTAATCTGAAAGACTATATCCCCTTAGCCAATCTTGCCATAATCAGGATTGCTTGCATGCTATTGAAATGTTCATATGCACTTGTTGGTAAATTATTCCATTTGTTTACAACCAAATGCACCAAATCTCTACTAAGATTGTAGTTGTCAGTGTTGGGATTGTATAGACGAAATAATAGGTCCACAATGGATATGGGCAAATTCATTACATGGAATATAAGTTGGCTCATTAGCATTGAAGCCTTTTAGAGTAAAACCTCACACCTGGGCCCAGTGGTGGTTAAGTTGGGGACAACGGTACTAATTGAGATCTAAACTGCTCAACAAATGGTATTAGAGTTGATGGTTGGATGCACATATATCAAGGTGGAGCACATGCGGGCATTCATGGGTCGTGGATGTTTCCTCGAGATGGTGGCGACAATTGATTTGACATAGATTGTGCGATGTGTGATCGTGATGAAAAGAGTTGGATTTTGGTCCAAGGTGAAGATTTTTTGGGATTTTGTGGATCGAAATAATATTCCCACATTGGGTATGAGCAAGTTCATCTCATGGAATATAAGTTGGGATCTCACCTTCATTAGTATCAAGGCCTTTTAGAGTAAAACCCCATACCAGGGCCCATAGGTGGTTAGGATGGGGACAATATCGATACTAGTTGATATTCAGACCTGCTTAATCGTCAGGATGCTCCTTAGGAAGGAATGGTTGTTATTGAAGGTTTCATTAGAACGAAGATCAACACAATTGTGTGTTGTACGACATAGATAACTTTTACTCTCTCCATATGTCCCACATGCTCCATAAAATGTACCCAAATGCCAATGATGGCATTGGCACGATGGTAGGGCGAGGGAGAACTCAGAGGGTAGGTTATAGGTTTGAATCCTACCATCATGTCCTTTCCAATATTGGTGAGGGGATTAGTGGAGCTTTGTCCATAGCCCTAGCAGGGGGTCCTGATACCGCTTGGGAGATGCACACACACACTTGTATCTTTTCAAAAAAAAAAAAAAACAAAAAGTAATTGCAACAAAATTAAATAAAGATATCCCAACTATGCTAAAAAACATTTATATGTTCTACTTCAAATGGCCCTAACTAAAGATTCCAACTAAGCAAGATACAAATCAATCTTACTATTTCAAAGTCTGCATACAAAATATGATGTTAAAGATATCCCAACTATGCTAAAAAACATTTGTATGTTCTACTTCAAATGGCCCTAACTAAAGATTCCAACTAAGCAAGATACAAATCAATCTTACTATTTCAAAGTTTGCATACAAAATATGATGTTTATGGAGTGAATTGAGGTTAAAAAAGAAGAAGAAGAAAAAGAAGTTGCGTAATATTCTCTTCACACAAAGATCACTAAAAATGAGGGAAAGAAGAAGAAACTAAGTTGAGCCAAAATCTGTAAAAATTAAAAAAAAATAAAAAGAAAAAGAAAGAAAGAAAAAAAAAAAGGTACAGACTAAAGAGGATGATGAAAAGAATAGTTCTTTTTCTATGAAAGCCCAAAATGATTTTTTCCTTTCTAAAATTAGGGAGCCTTGACACTCTATCACCTTTAGTTTAAAATAAAAAAATATTGAAAGGTTGACATGGCTGATCCAGGTGGAAAGATTGAGGTAGACAAGGAAATAAATGTAAAAGTTAAGCAATGAAGTAATTAATTATTATATGAAGGTGATTCTAGTCAGTATCCGATAAACAAAGAAATAAAGTTAAAATGAGAGAAAAACTTAGAAATACACTAAACGAAGGCCATCTTTCTAACTTTAAATTTCATATAACAAGATGAAAAGTAATACATTTTATTAATAAACTAATAAATTAAGCAATGTGGAATGCCAAATTAGCGTATTATGTGATATAGGAGCAAACAACAACAAAATTAAAGATCAAAACATTGAAAAGAGATCAAGACTAGAAGCCACCATTTCAAATTTCATCAACCCACTTAACAAGATTAATTTTATTAAATAATAATTTTTTAATATATTATAAGTGTGTATTTATATTAGTTTTCAGCATATATTACAATAAATCTAGATGTTTTAGCTTATATGCAAAAAATTCTCTAAACTCTAATTTGGCGAACTTTTATAAAATTCTCCATGTCAAATTAAATTTTTCCGAATCAATTTTGATTATCAAGTGATTGAAGTTTAGTGCAAATTCAAATTTTTGAAAAATCAAATTTTTTATCCTTGATTTTAACTATATTTACCCCCCCCCCCCAAAAAAAAAAAAAAAAAAAAAAAAGAAAAACATAAGGTGCTGTAAAAGCATTTAATAACTTCAAGAGTAGAAGTGAGAGTAGAATCTCTCCCCTTCAAGAACAATATATCATTTGCAAATTGAAGATGAGAAATATGTATTTTATCTTTTCCCTTAGAAACACCCGTTAATAAAGATGCCTCCTAGGCCTTCTCATCATTCTTCCTAAGACATCCACCCCTAGTGGAAAACGGAAGGTGGATAAGGGATCACCTCCCTAAGACCTCTCTCACTTTTGAATCTTCCCTGCTTTCTCCCATTGATAATCACCATAATAGTGTGATGGAGCACGTTCCTCAATCTTAGAGAAAGTATCTTCCTAATGATATTACAAAGGCCGGTTACCAAGCTTATGGGTCTAAAGTTTCCTTCTTAGATTTGAGCTTCTTTGGGATCAAGCATATCTATGTCCTGTTGGTGCATGTATTTATCGTTTCATAGTGATAAAGTTCCCCATTTCTTTGTGAGGTCACGCTTTGGACCAAGAGGTCTGATCCCATCACAAGTGAAAAATGCTTTCTTCACATCCTCCTCTTCAAAAGGTATCCCCAACTACTCCTTATCTTCCTATGCAATCAACTTTCGTTTGATCCCCGTGATACCCCACGTTCTCTCCTTCCCCTTTGAATACAAATCATGGAAGTAGTGAACAATTTCATTTATCGCTTCATTTTCCTCCTCCACCTCATTATTGTTGTCCAAACTCCATACACTAAGAATTGAAATTGACCAAATCTCTTTCATTGGCCATACTTATCCCACATGTGAACAGAGATTGTCGTATGAACAACCTTTTATGATCCTAATGTTCGTATTTCAGTTTTAATTTCTTTCAAGTGCTTTGAAGTAGTCACATATAATCTTCTTTCGCTAATTTACATGTTTGGTTGAATTTGCCTAACTTTATCTATTTATTTATTTTTTGAATAGCAAATAAGTACTCTGGCTGGTAATCAAGTTCCTAGTGACTTTGTGTGGGAAGTGCTCTTCACCATGGGCATTGTTGGCCTTGGCCTCTTTCTCTTTGCTTTACTTATTGGGAATATGCAAAACTTTCTCCAATCTCTTGGAAGAAGGTACATAATTCCTTTACCACTGTTTCTTGATGTTGAACTTGTTATGAATTATTTTTAGGATCCATTAATAACTAATGATATTATCATGAGGATTCATGTTTTCATGATTTTGAATTCTCCCTCTGTAAAGATTCTTGTTACAAAAAGGTTATAAAAATGAACATGTTGTGAAATTTCGGTGTGGTTGACTACAACGTGTTCTTGTTGGCATTTTGCTGCATGAAAGGAGTAGAATATATTGCATGATTAAGATTTAAGACCTAGTTATTGATTATTTTTTTTCCATTGGGCTGTTATCATTAAAAAATTTCCCCGTGGATTTTTTTTCTTTCAACTTGTAGCTGGTTAAAAGTTATGTTATTGCTAAACCTGTTTATAGTACGGTATTTGTGGGCCCGCTGAGATCTGTGAAACCCAGCCAACACATGATTACTTTTTACTCATTGAAGACTGGTGCAGTCCCATGGTACTGAATTACAAGGCCTAACTCAGATAAATAGATACATTAGGGAATGCATTTAACAATAAATAGGCGCATGTGTGGCTTGTTTTATTGTAAGGCAAGTCCATGCCCTGCCCACTAGCCTGCCCATAAAACTGATGCCTGATGCTTTAGTGTGTGAGCTTTGCACTCAGGTGGAGAAGAAAGCTTTACAATGGCTGCCACTTTAGTAGTCGGGTAAGGCAGATATGGAAGGGCATTTAAACTTAAACTTTTGCATCTGTCAAAGTCTTTTCATGCTTGGCTGTTTGAGAAGATACTGGATGGTAGGAGAGTTGATGGGTCCATTTGTTTTGTTCACATGGTTGAACACTTTTGAGGTAGTTTTCCTTTTCCAGTATCCACTTTCGTAATTCAAGCTAGGATCTGTATCCCATGTTACCATATGCTAGGAGCACAGTAGGGAAAGAGTTTTTTCATATCTTGTTTTTGGCAGCTCCTTTAATTTGCCACGAGCAAGAGAAAAAACCATCCTAGTTGTTAGATAAAGAATGTTATGGTTAGAAGTAGTAGAAAACTTGGTGAAAAATACTTCCCCCAAAAACTATACACTGGATGCTGGATTCCTACTAATGGCTTCTGGATCTTGGACTGTTGACAATTTTTGACATCGCACTAGGTTTGGTGCTGAAGCACTCTGGAATTTCCACCTATTTTTGAAAAGTAGGGCGAACAAGACCTTTTATAAAACTCCATCTAATTATTGTTACTCTCATTTCATATTATGGTCATTCCACATTCCTCAATGCTGCAACTCTATGAGATCACCTTCTGAGATTGCTTTATGAGATATACAATTTACACACCCCGGTTTAGAACTTGGGTGTTGGAATGATGGAAACTTGTGCTATTTGTATATCCCACCTCTTGAAGATGGCTGGAAATTTCTTTTGGTGAAAGATATGAACTTTGATAATCCTAGAATCCTTCCCAATGTTGGCTTGACACAAAGTTTTTGGTCTATATAATAAATGTGAAAGCACGTTTTTCCCTATAAGAAAATGCCTTCGAAGGTGTGAAGTCTGAAAGAAGGGTTGTCGTAATTGGGGTTTTGAATACGAGGGCCTTTTCATTTTTTTTTCCTTTTGCTTTAAGTAATAAGAATAGAGATTTAGGTAATTTACTATATAGGGAAAGTGATTTGCTCAATGGAATAAAAGTTTAAACTCCAACTGTAAGAAAGTTCAATTAAAGCCCCACTCCAGGAAAAAGTGAGTTCTATGCCACTTCTAACAAAGACCCATAACCATTAATATGTTTGTACAATGGTATTGGACCCATAAGAATAGTGCACAAGGCATGTGCAGCCCCTCATCCTTACACACTGGATCACGGCCTTGTCTCATAGGTCATAATGTTTGCAAACTAGTGTTCTGCTACAATGTAAAAACTAAAAACTATCATGCAAATTGCTATCTTTGTAAGTAACTAGAAAATTACTATTATAAAGAGGGTATTATTCTTTCTCTATGCTTTGATCATAATATCATCTCCTATTTTCCACCTTATTCTAATGCTGAGAAGCAACTTTAATCAATGAATATTACATTCATATAGATGCGCCTATAGTGGCTCTTTCATATCAACCAATTGGGCCCATCACCCCATGTTTAATATTTAATTAAAATTGAGCAGAATTAATAATTATACTATCACTTTTTGATGCCTATATTACCTATAAATGGAAAAGGTCATTATGAAGTGTCTGTGCCATCAATGCAAGGGCCATTAGCCTTTGTTTATTGAAAATGCTATTTTCTAATTTCTGTTAAATCCATGTATCTCTTCCCAAAGCCAGTAACCACCCATTTCAACAAGAAGTTTACTTCTTTTTTTTTTTTTGAGAAGAACAAAGTTTACTTCAATAACAATGAATCATTTATTGAACATAATGTATGATGAGCTTCATTTTGTTTGATTTCATTTCTGACTTCTCTTACTTCACAACTGATCACAATTTTCTATTGGTTGCCTAAATTTATTTTTCTAGGAGATTAGAGA
The DNA here is from genome assembly GCA_035771175.1 of Paratinospora sagittata. Lineage (NCBI taxonomy): Eukaryota > Viridiplantae > Streptophyta > Magnoliopsida > Ranunculales > Menispermaceae > Paratinospora > Paratinospora sagittata. Next base: position 42,546,535 of record CM069589.1, on the reverse strand, counting down.
TGCAACTTCGGCGGCAAGACGTTGAGCAATGGATGCGTCACCGACGCTTGCCGGAGGACCTAAGAAGGTAATCTTTTTTTAATTTCATGTCTTCTATTCCTATATGTGACTGCTTTTTCTGATGACATTTCTGTTTGTTCATCTGAAGTGTTGAGTACATTTTGTCAGGTATTAGGTTTAATGTTCAAGAACTAGCTTGACAAGATAGAAAGAAGATCTTGGAAGCAATATAAAATTCTAGTCATTAGGTCCATGCAGTATTCCTCACTGTTCAAACTTTTACTGAACCTGACCAATATTATTAAATGGAAACTGGATTCATACCCAAACTGAAATTTCAGTGATAGGAAACTAAGAGAAACCCAATTTGTATCAATTTTTTCTCTATATTTTCAATTATCTCTACCAGTTGATATGCCTTCATATATCTTTGCTAATTGTTGCAAAATAGCATTTACCCTGGTTTTTTTTTTTTTTGACAAGAAACATGCACCCTGTGAACAATATCTTTATTTTGTATTGGTAGACACTAGACATTTGTAATGTATTGGAGCATATTGAGTTGATGAGTATTCCCCATATCACATGATTTTTTTTTTTTTACATCAGTTTAGTTTATCACATGCAGGATTGAAAATTCAAGTCTTCCTTAAAGTTTGATCCCTTAAAATTTTGAATTAATTAGGGAAAATCCAATTTGACATAAAGATTTTTTTAAAAAAATTCAACATTGAAGAGAAGAACATAGAATTTTATTTAAATGTTATAAAGATCTATATTTCTTTTAGATGTGCTAAAAAAAACACAATTATATACTTCAAACTCATTAAATTATGAAATATAATGGTTTAAAGTAAGATTTCTAATCTCTGTTATTACTTGACGAATATTGTATGAGTAACAAGTTATTTTATGACTTTTATGCTTAACATATATAGGAGAAATAAAGATAAATTACTCATAGTTTATTAATTATATGTTCATTTTTCTTTTAAACTTTGTGCTTCTTCCTTTATGACTCTTTAGTTTCTATTTCTTTATATATGAAGTTATACTTCAATCTTATATACTTTTAATTTTTAGGGAATATCTTCCAAGTTCTAACAAAACTTGAAGTTAGCATATATTTATTTTTCTTTTTACGTAGCGTTTGAAATGTAAAAAGTAGTGAACGTTTTTTGAGTGTTACAAATTATTTCAATATTTTGCCTAACTTCGATGGAATTTTTTTAATAATTTGATAATGAATCTATAATTCAATGATGGAAAATTGATAAAATTCGATGACAATTTAGAGAATTATGTTGAATTTTCATTTTATTATCTTGTTATATAGAGGTATCTTTATTATGTGTTTTTAATATTATCAAATTGGGATCAATTAGTTGATGGTTTCTTTAATGTACTTGTCTTATTTTGTTATAATGGTTTATTCCACATGTTACTCATACTTTTTAAATTTGAAATAAGAATTAGCTCATGAATTCCTTCTTTCCACATGGCATTGGAAATGATCAATATACTCTAAAAATATGTTGGTTTTTGTTTACATGGTTAATTTATACAACATTGTCAAAATCCAAAATACTTAATAGAAATATGCCAAATTTATGTAGTTTCTGCTTTATTGGTATCTATAAGTATACATCAATGTACTTATATGATATCAGTTCATCAGATAATATTAGCAATTTAGCATGAATTTTATGTAATTTTCTACCTCATTGGTATCTGTAGGTGTACATCAGTTTACTTATGTGATATTAGTTTATCAAATAATGGTACACAACATGTCCCATCTACATCAATGTACTTATATGATATTAGTTCATCAGATAATATTAGCACTTTAGCATGAATTTTTTGTAATTTTCTACCTTTTTGGTATCTGTAGGTGTACATCAGTTTACTTATATGATATTAGTTTATCAAATATTGGTACACAACATGTCCCATCTTGTAGTTCCTTTAACAGAAAAGGTTTCATCCTTGCAGGATTTAGTACATGACCATATTACTCTAACAATTGCATCCTAATAAATCCACTCTCCTCAGTTGTAGTTAGTTTAGGGGGCCTGAGAACACCTTATCTTCTTAAGGCTTCTATTCACCCCCTTTCTTCTTGCATTTGATGAAAGTCTCTTGTTTCTTCTCCAAAAAATATACGTTAATAAATAAATCCACTCTACTTTTGGCTGCTAGTATTTAGGTCAGTTCTCATATTATCAAGACTTGTGAAAATAGAAACCATTATAAGACTTAAGTAATTGCTCATAAATCCTGTTCAAATACAAATGATATACTCTCTCAAATAGTTGGAAGTTGGAACTAAGGGTGTCTTCGGATCGGTTTATACCCCAAATCGTAATCCGAACCGATGGGCATCGGATTGGAAAAATCCAAACCGAGACCAATCCGACCCTAACCACTAATCCGATCCGATCCGAACAAATCCGGTTCGGTTCGGTTTGGATTGATCGGTTTTAGTATTTTAACCTATAAAATATATTTTCTTATCAAATGATTTTTTTACATAGTATAATAACAACATCAAATGATAATTTAAAAGTTCAAAATTCACATCAAAGTATTTATGTTCTAACATAAATGCAACAATACTATCATTCTTTACCATAAAGATAAAAAATGATTAATTTACATCTTATCTCACAAAATTAAATAAAGTAAAATAAAAATCATCAAAGTTTAATTGTCAACATCCTTCCCAAAATCAATTTCAAACCGATCCGGTTCGGTTCAGTTTTTTAGACCTTAATCTGTAGACTGAACTGAACTGATCGGATTTTAAAAAGTCCAAACCGAAATCGATCCTATCCGAACACACCGGTTTGGATCGGTTTCGCGGTTTGAACCAATCCACTGACACCCCTAGTTGGAACTTCATTGATGGGAGGTTAGTACATTGTGGTAATAGGGGATGGGTGCATTTTAGTTATTTGATTTTAATATTTTAAAGCTTGTCTAAAAGTCAAACTTCTAAAAGTTGACTATAGTAATCCCTAAACTCTCTTTTTTTCCCTTCCAATAACTTCAATGTCTACTATATTTTGAAAGTTAAATGTATGATTTCTTATTAAGAAAAAAAAAAAAAAGTTGACTGTGGTTGCATTCAATTTATGTACTTGTACTTTAAAGGTCCTAGCTGCAACTATAACACAGTCTAAAGGTATCTCCTATCCCTTATGAAGTATGAGAATGTATGGACTCCTAGGAAAATGCTAATGTTTACAGCATTAGGCATTAAAAGCTAGGCTATTACAATTTTTTCATGGTATTGAAAGAAAGGAACAATAGATGAAAGTTATACTTCCCCTTGGTAGATAAACCATTGTTCAAACTTTATTTAGAATGGTCAAATCTTTGACAAGAAGTCCTCCATGAAATATGAAAAAAAAAAGTACTTGAACAAAGAAAAGAGTTGAATAAGAGTCTTGCCTGAGGATTAAAAAATTACATCTTCTTGATCATGGTAGACTATGACCAATTCAACAACAAAATACTTTGTTAAATTACCCCCCTTACAATTATTGGTATATTCCTACAGTTTTTATATTAGGAAAACTGGTGAATTTTTCCTTCCAAAGGTTGACATCCCTAAAACAAAAGGAAAAAGTAGTGGTTGAAAGAAAAGTTTAGGTTTGGATAACTTTGATTGGACCTTGATTCTTTCGTTTTATGTTTAAGAAGTCCCTTTAAAAATAAAAGTTCATTGCATATTTTCTTGAGCATAGTTTACTATCCATTAGAAAATCGAAGTTCCAATGACAATTTGGTAGGATAAGAACATTTTACCTTTCACTATAAGAATGGATGTAGAATACCAAAGGGAATTATTCATGTTAAGGAATTTTTCAACACCACCGTTGTTGTTGTAAAATACAAAGATGTAGCGTGGTTCGGCTTTATGGTCTACATCCACAGGAGAAGAGAGGGGATATGTACTTATTCTTGATGATGTCTTAATGGAGGGACGCCATATATATAGACATACAGGGTTATGCACACATATAGCAATAATTACAATTTTAGTAACTGCTAAATAAAACAACTACTAAAATTATCATCTTTCCTTAAAAGAAATAAATCTCACAGATTTTGCTCTTCTCCACAACACTCCCCCTCAAGCTGGTGCATAAAGGTTTATCATTCCCAGCTTGGACACACTTGCTTGAAATGCAGTATGGTTTAACCCTTTAGTGAGCACATCGGCGAGCTGATTATTGGTAGACACATATGGAGTACAGATAAACCCACTATCAAGCTTCTCTTTAATGAAGTGTCTATCAATCTCTATATGCTTGGTTCGATCATGCTGAACTGGGTTATGGGCAATGCTAATTGCAGATTAATTGTCACAATAGAGTCTCATAGGGCCATCCCAGTGTATCTTCAAATCTGTCAAAATTATCTGCTTCGACACTAGATCTGGCCATTACATTCTGCTTTTTACTTCGCCATGTCACCAAATTCCCACCAAGAAACGTACAATATCCAGTAGTTAATCTTCTGTCAACTACTGAACCAGCATAGTCTGAATCAGTATATGCTTCAAGAACCACTCCTGTGTGTCGTTTAAATAAGATGTCATGTCTTGGAGTCCCTTTAAGATATTGTAAAACGCTATTAGCTACTTGCAAATGAATATCTTTAGGGTTGTGCGTGAACTGACTTATTACACTCACTGCATATGCAATATCAGGTCTTGTGTGAGAGATAGATGAGTCTCCCTACTAGTCTTTGATGCATCTCCTTATTAACAGTCAGCGCTTCTTCAGCTTCTCCAAGCTTGTGATTAAGATCGATAGGAATATTCATTGGTTTGCATGCTAGCTTTCCTATTTCTTTAAGAAGATCTGTAATGTACTTCAGTTGAGAAATAAAGATTCCCTGTTTAGAGTGTGCTACTTCAATCCCTAGAAAGTATTTCAATCTCCCTAGTTCCTTGATCTCAAATTCTTCGGTCAAACACTGCTTCAAATTCTGTCTCTCGTTCTCATTGTTTCCTGTCATGATGATGTCATCAACATACACTAATAGAGTTGTAACTCCCCCTGAAGCCGAGTGCTTAATAAACAGAGTGTGATCTCCTTGGCTTTGTTTATATCTCATATTTGTCGTTACTTTGGCAAACCGACCAAACCATGCGCTCGGAGACTGTTTAAGTCCATACAGAGCCTTTTTCAATTTACACACTTTATCAGTGGTGCCAAATCCTGGAGGCACTTCCATATAGATTTCTTATTCTAAATCCCCATGTAAAAATGCATTCTTTACATCAAATTGTTGTTGATCCCAGTCATAATTAGCTGCCAATGACAAAAAAAAGTCTCACATTATTCATTTTTGCAACCGGAGCAAATGTCTCTTGATAGTCCACACCATATGTCTGAGTATATCCTTTGGCTACTAATCTTGCCTTGTAGCGCTCCAAGGACCCATTTGCTTTGTATTTTACTGCATAAACTCATTTGCATCCCACAGGTTTCTTTCCTACTGGCAAGTCTACCGACTCCCAAGTATCATTTTTTCTCAAGGCTTCCATTTCCACATTCATGGCTTGTTTCCAATTTTCATTAGATAAAGCCTCGGACAAAGAGGTAGGGATTTGGATACAGTTCAAGCTAGTAAGAAGGCACTTATGAGATGGAGAAAACCTTTCAAATGACACAACATGGGAAAGTGGATACAAGAGACGTTTAGTGCATTCCCTAGTTCCCTTTCTAATGGAAATAGGAAGGTTTAGATCAATGTCTGTTTCGGGCTGAGGTTTTGAAAGGTTTTGTGAGAGAGGGTTAGAGACTGTACCTTCATTTCCAAGAGCTGGTTCAAATTCTTGGACTTGCATAGGTTCAGAGACTGTAGCTTCCTTCCTTGAGTACACTTGTCCAGTCATTCGATCCTCAAGAGCAGACGGCTAAATTCAGGTTCCCTACTTTAGTTATCACTGGGTTTTGAAGGTGCAGGTGCAGATGCAGATGGCTCAAGTGTGGAGGGAGATGGTATGGATGAGAGGTCAATGGAGAAGGGGTCATAAAGGAGAGAATCCCGATCCTTATCTTCCATGATGGAGTTCTCCCCCTGAGGAGGAGCGGGAAAATAAGACTCACGTTCATTGAAAGTAACATTCACTGAGACAAAAAATTGTTTAGACGGTGGATGGTAGCATTTGTACCCTTTCTGAGTTGAGGAATACCCCACAAAAACACACTTGAGAGCTCTTGGATCTAATTTCCCCCTGTTTGGATGGTGAACATGGACAAAAGAAACACACCCGAAGATTTTAGGAATAAGATTGTTGGAAGTTTTGATGTTAGGATAAAATTGTGATGACAATTCAATGGGACTCTTAAAACCAAGGACTCAAGAAGGTATTCGGTTGATAAGATGTGTGGCAGTTTGGACGGCTTCCCCCCAATAGAACTTTGGCACATTGTTAGGGAACAAGAAGGCTCAGGTTGTATTAAGTAGGTGGCCATTTTTCCTCTCAGCAACACCATTCTGTTGTGGGGTGTGGACGCAAGATGATTCATGAATGATCCCTTCCTTTTGAAAGTAAGGGATCAAGGTTTGATTAAAATAGTCTCTTGCATTGTCAGATCGAAATTTCTTGATTTTAGCTCCGAATTGATTTTGTACCATGTTGTGAAAGTTTGGGAGAATGAAGCTCACATCAGATTTTTGTTTGAGTAAAAATATCCAAGAAACTCTAGTACAATCATCAATGAAAGATACAAACCAACGTGCTCCAGAAACATTAGGAATAGGAGGACCCCAAATATCACTATGAATAAGATCAAAAGGAGATGAACTTCTTTCATTGTGAACTGGGAAAGTCACACGCTTGTGTTTTGCCACTTCACACACCTCACAATGAAAATCGTCAACATCTAGTGTCTTAAACAGAGACGAAAACATGACCTTAAGGGTTCTAAATGAGGGATGTTCAAGTCGACGGTGATGAAGCCATATTTTATCTTTAATGGAGAGATAGTGCTCAGAGAGAAATGATGAGTTATTTTTTGATAAAATTTACTGGTGTCTCAAGGTAATACAGCCCATCCTGTTCCTTAGCAAGTCCAATTGTCTTTCCCAACCTCTGGTCTTGAAATTCACAATGAGTAGGATAGAAAATCACTTTACAGCTTAGATCATGTGTTAACTTTTGTATAGAGAGAAGATTTGTGGATAGCTTGGGAACATGAAGTACATTTCTAAGTGTAAGTGTAGGGCCGATGTGAACATCTCCTACGCCTGCAACTGTGGCTATTTTTCGATTGCTTGGACATGGATTATAGGTATGAAATATATGACAAGAATTAGTCATGTGATCAGTAGCATCGGAATCTATAATCTAAGAGTTTGCAAAGGATTTATCCGAGGCTTTGAATCCAATAGGAATAGGAAACTTACCTGAATGTGCCAATGAGTTGGTACCTAAGGGTTTTCCAAGAGTGTCAAGTAGAGTTCTCAATCTCTTGATCTCATCTTGCTTGAATTCGACTTGCTTAAGAGAGTGCTCTTCAATTGATTGTACACTGGACATCTTTCTTTTGGCTCACGAACTGGTGGAAGCAGCAACAACAATAATGATGCCTAGTCAGATTCTTCAATAACAACGATGAAGGCCAAACGAGTCTCTCTTTGACAATGAAGGCTGAAGATGGAGGTTGATTTTTTTTATTTTTTTTTAGGTATCTGAAAGGAGAGGGAAGGACCAAAAAAAAAAGATGGCGACAGTAGCAACGTGAATAGTGTCACGTGAACAGTAGCAGATGACGAAGATAAAAGAAATAGGAAATATGATTTCGCAAAGATGGGTTTCGCACCGGCGATGAAGGAGTAAAGATTGTGGCAATGAAGGCCAAATAATTCTAGCAATGAAGGCCGAATAGACTAGGCTTCGGCGATGAAGGCCAACACAAAAAAAAAGAAAAAAAAAAGTTCTGGCAATAAAAGCCGAATCAAATTCCCAACTGTTCAAGCCTAAAGCTCTGACACCATGTTATAAAATAAAATAATAAAAAAAATACAGAGATGTAACGTTGTTCGGCTCTATGGCCTATATCCATGGGAGAAGAGAGAATATGTTCTTATTCTTGATGATGTCTCAATGAAGGGACACCATATATATAGACATACAGGGCTATACACACATATAGCAATAATTACAATTTTAGTAATTGCTAAATAAAACAACCACTAAAATTATCATTTTTCCTTAAAGGAAATAAATTCTACAGATTTTGCTCTTCTCCACAACAGTTGTAACAATTACAAATATGCAGGGTCAGATGATTTGATTGTTTCATGTTTTCTTGTGGTACTTGTGGATTTAGGGGCACAAGTGGCATAAAATAAATTTTGGATCAATTCCATCTCAACTATCAGTCTCTTTTCAAAATCCTAGGTTGTGTTAAATAGTCATTTTTCCTTTCCAAAAAGATATTGGACTATAATTTTTTTAATGTTTTTTGAAGAAATGATCATGGACAATTTATGCCATAATTTCTATTTTTGAAGGATGCTTATATATAAACAAAAACAAAGTGGGGATAAATTACACAATGCACATGCCATTCAAGTCTTTTATGTATGAAAGGCGAAATAGTGTTATTTTTTTAACTCATAAAAACATTTTGGGGGAAAAGAGACTTGCGAAGGTGGATGAAGGTTTGGATAATGGATTCATTGGACCATTGGACTATTGTAGGTACTAAGATAATAACAAATAAACAAATTTTTAGTAAAAAAAAAAGAAAAAAAATGTTACTGGGTCACAAGTTTATAGAAGTGGGAGGAACAGGGTTTAAAGCGTCAGTGGAAAACTGGACTTGTCAATGCATCCACATATATCCCATGTTATACAGTCGTCATTAGTGTGCTAACACCTCCAAAACAGACTAGTTGCATGTTCATAAAGAACTATGTATAGGGGTGGCAATATAGGTCACGACACGATAACATGACTCAAAACCGACACGAAATTAATGGGTTTGGATTTTGCATAAATAGGTGCGGGTCAAAATAGATTAAACCCAATTAGACACAATTAAATTTCAAGTCAAAATCAGATAAACCTGTTATACCCGAAATTGACCCGTTTAACACGATTATATTTTGTGTTGAGACTTATGTTGTGTGTGAAGACTTTTTAATATTTTATGTCACGTGTTGAAACTCTAACTTTATAATATTTTATTTGGTTTTTACTATATGGTTGTATAATTATAATTTTGAATTTTTTATTTATATGTTAATTTAGAATTTATGCATGTTGAATAGGCTAGAATGAACTTATTTAAGCTTTAAGGGTTATAAACAGGTTAACCTGTTTAATCCGTTTATTAAACGTGTCGGGTTTGAGTTTACATATAATGACACGTTATTTAAACGTGTTGTGTTTGGGTTTACAATATTCTTCATTATACACGATTACGACACGACAACACAAATTGCCACCCCTAAGTCCATGTACATCTTTATTTGGTCGACAAAAGAAGATGGAGAGGCAACTGGCTTTCACTTTTGCTATGGATGCAGTTATGAGTTCTCAGCTTGCAAACCTCTAGCAGATAAGATTAATTGGTTGGCAAGATTTAGGATTAGAGTGGAGTAGGATTATGTAAAGACCCTGCCCATTGTGATCCTTCATCCTAATCCTAAGGCTTGAAAGCTTAGTTGTTTCAAATAAAAAAGATTTGAGTATGAGACTTGTTAGTTTTTGCTTTATGGGGTGCGCAAGATCCTTTTTAGGTTGTCTTGGGAAAATAAGTCATTCAAGGAGCATTTTGGTTAAACACAGAAATAAAATAAACAGAATTGTGAGGAGGTGACATACTTTTGTTTTCCTTTCTATTTTTTTCTTTATTCTACTTGTTAAACAAAAGTTCTTGCAATTCTTAACTCCTTGATTGTGACATAGGCAAGTACGAGCCTCAGAAAGGTTTAATTGGGCTGCCACACGTGGTGTGAATGAGGAATTGATGATGGAGAATTTGCCAGATGACCTTCAAAGAGAAATACGACGCCATCTCTTTAAGTTTGTTAAGAAAGTGAGTATCAGAATATGTTGCTATTATTATAGAAAAAAATTTAGAATTTTTGCTTTATATGAATCGTTTGTTAATTTAATAAATCTCCTGTTATTTAGTTCCCTCTCTCTTTTCATTGAGATCTGGCATGTATCCTGTCATTTTGATATATTTGTTGTATATTTGATTAGTTTATGGTAAAGACACATCCATCATCAAATAAGCCTTATTTTGGACAATAAAAGGAAAACATGCCTAAAGCCATATATGCATATTTCACAACACTGATCTTAATTTGATCATATATATAAATCTCTCCTAAAATGCTAGCTTCTAGAATTATGATGCATGTAAGGCCCTTTCTTACTGTGACTGTCTTTTATTGCTATTTCTGGCAATAGTGTTAACGTGAAACCCCCATTTCCGGTGTTTCATATTTTTCAACAAACTCAGTTAAAAGTTATTGTAGATCTGGCTAGTAATTTGGACACCATTTGACCAACTGCCATGCTTATTCAACAGTACCAATCCCCTGACACTTTGTTGTGTCTGAAAGATGCTCCTGAGCTATAATTGCATTAGATTCAATTCTAGGGCAGTAAAGACCAACCCCATTGTGAAAAATTCTCTGTTAACAATTCACTTTCCACGTCATTCATACTTGTTTTTAGCCCTATGCAGCAGTAAAACCTCAGCATGACCACAGCGTTATTTTTTGTAAGCAATAACAATGTTAAGATTTTCCAGGTAAAAAAATGTGGAAAACAATTTGACTTAGTTATATGATATAGTAATTCATACTTCATTGTGTATGGAGGATGGTGATTCCTCAGTTTAAGAAGTCTCCTTATCTACTTCTATCATGTGATACATGTTCATTGTGAGATTTTGGATCCTTATTTTGCTTCTTCTGGTTTTCTGGTTGGTATACATGTACAACAGAACCCATGAACCCTTATGGTATTGTAATTTTACAGCCAATCAGAAATTCTAGTAAATACTAACATTGTCACTTTTGGGCATTAAGCAATCATGTTTAATAATTCCTTTTTTGGATCTCTTGCTTGATGTTGATGACAATTCGATCAGGTATCAATTTGATCTTTTTTGGCTTTAGTTGGTGGAGATGGATCCCACTCATTTATTTATTTGTCTACATTCTGTATTTTTCACCATATCAATTTTATATAAATTTACTCATTAAATAAATACGTACACAGTCTAATCCTAACCAGTAATTATTTTTAGGTACGAATATTTGCACTGATGGAAGATCCAATTCTAGATGCCATATGTGAGAGATTACGACAGAAATTATACGTCGGAGGAAGCAAAGTTCTTTATACTGGATGTGTAGTTGATAAGATGACTTTTATTGTGCGTGGGAAAATGGAGTGCTTTGATGCAGATGGAAACAAAGCTGCCTTGTCAGAAGGAGATACCTGTGGCGAGGAGCTTCTCACATGGTGTCTTGATCATTCTTCAGTGCACAAAGGTATAATGTTGAAATCAGAATCTGCCATGTCAAGTTAATAAAATGTGAGAGTTCCCACCCTCTGATGTCAATCATGTATGAGGCATATGTTGGATGAGAAGCTAAACATCCCTAGCTGTGTGGTGTTGTGCTGTTATTATTTCCAAATCATGATTCTGAAGTAAAGTTGACAACTTTTCTTTCAGCTTTTAGGACCCTAGGTTGGCATGAATGACCAAAAAGTTGTTATATTGACTTTCGTTACTTTCAGATGGACGGAAAATTAGGATGCCTGGGCAGCGATTTCTTTCTAACAGGACCGTGACATGCATAACTAATGTGGAGGCATTTTCACTCCGAGCAGCTGATTTGGAGGAAGTGACTTCCATTTTCTCAAGGTTCTTGCGAAGTCCACGATTTCAAGGAGCCTTAAGGTTCATACATGCTCTAAACCTTTCTTGCATTCTTAGCAAGCATAAAACATCAATTCTTGAAAGTTCGACATCGGTATCATATGCTATATTTATGACTTAATAGTTTTCCTTTTTTTCTTTGTTCGTAAGAACCTGTTTATTTAGTTTGTCCAGCTAGTGTAGAAAATGTGAAAAAAATTAACGAAAAAAAGTGTGTTTTTTTATGTTTTCTTTTTTATGTTGTGTTTTTCAAAACAAGCAGTTCCCTCGAGGTCGCTTTGGCGTGAACCATTTGACTTGGTGATTGCTTAGCATTCAGGAGATACCATATGCATTATTTGAGTCAACTCTAGAATACCTATTTCAGATGGGTCTTGAAAGATACAAAGATATTATGAGCTTATTTTCTTGTTTAGAACTTCTGTCTTACCTTGAAAACTTGTATGAGATCATCAAAGTATTACATAGTTGGACTCAAAACTGTAGAAGCAAACAAGCCCTGCCGATTGGAGTTCTCAAAAGATTTTCACTATTCTCACCAAGCTCTATTATGACCGTTTCACAATCCGAGTTTCATTTTCCGGTGTTTACTCCACCTCAAAATACATTTTTTGTAACATTCAACGCCTTGAAATAGTTTATGATGAAAGTCTCACATGGATTTCATGATAGGTACGAATCGCCATATTGGAGGGGACTTGCAGCGTTACGCATTCAAGTAGCATGGAGATACAGGAAAAAGCGCTTAAACAGAGCAAAGACGTCTAGTGAAGAATCTACTCATGCACTGAGATAATGGAGTTCCTGGTAAAACTGCATTCATTATACAACATAATGCCGATTTCTAGATATCCCTTTCATAGGTTCCACTAAAAGAATGACTATATGCCAACGGGGCTTCAGTGCGGTTGGTTCGCTAGGGAGGGGCATTTAGTGTCAGACATTGACGGTTTTGGGCTTAAGTTACAATGACGCTACGTTAGTGGAGATTAGTCGGGATTTTCGCGAAGACGTGGGCCGAACCTGCTTGTGTAATGCGAGTGTGTTAGTTGAAGTTGTCATACGTGTGGGTCTCGAATACTTTGGATTGTAATAGATAGCTTGTAATTGATTGTTTACTCTCTAAAAGAATGACTGTGTCTATTAGTAAAGAAAACTAGTAGTAAAATTGTTCTGTAACTATAAATTCTCATATAGTGAAAACTCAAGATGTTGGACTAGAGCTTTCTTTTCTTTTCTTTTTTAGGTTCTTTTGGGGTTGGGGGAGTAGCCATGTTATATTCTTTGATATTTCATCAATTGGATACAGTTATTTGTAATTTTCTAGTATATTTGAGCAGACAGAGAGCTTTTTTTTATTACTTTTTTCAGATCATACAAAAGAATGTTTGCGTTTGTTTAACATCCACCTACAATTCCTCAAAAAACAAAATAATAAAAAATTTCCACCTACAACCCTATAAAATTCTTAACATCCGCGTGGATTTAGCATTTATAAAAAGATGAAGTAGTTTTCATACATTACCATTCTCTTCTATATGGCGTTTTTCTTATGCTGGAAAAGTTGGACTCTGTAAGTTGTTGAACTTAAGTGTTTATATGCAATAAAAAATAAATAAAAAAATAAAAATAGGAGTCGAGTGCTAGTAGTGAACTACGAATAGAGACTAGCGCTTCTCCAGTGCCCTTCATTTTGACAGCTTGGCATTTGGACAGATCAAATTGATGGCAGTGGCACCGTTTGAAGGTAGATGCATATTCAGCTTATAATATAGAATATAAAAAAACATGTATGTGAAGAATTTAACAAAAAACCATTTGATCAAAAAATATTTTCAGAAAAATTTATCACAATCGTTAAATCATCTTAGAGTTAGAATTTAAAACAAACGGAAAATTCAATTTTTGAAGAAAACGAAGAAAAGGTAAAGGAAAGCAAAGAAAATGGTGTGCTGAATTGACTTCCAAGTCATAGTAGCACCAGGTCGTTCCAGTTCCAGACCCAATTTGTGAAAACATCAAATCACAGGGAGGTCTAACTAATTAATGCGAAAGTCAACTAGTGGCTCATCCATGTTGACTGACTCGTTCTCTTCCTTGACTTTGCATTTCCCTCTCCAAAGTCATCACTTCCTTTCCTCAAGCTCTCGCTTCATTCCATATGAAATAATACCTCAGAAACTCAGCAAAAGAGGGGGGGGGGGGGGGGAAGCTGAGTTACGAACCATTCATCCGACACTTCAGCCACGACCATCCTCTTGAGCTCTCCAATCTCCAGAACCAAACCTCCAATTTGGCTTCTTCATGCTCAGCTTGCAAGGCCAAACCCATTGGCGGCATCTACTACACTTGCAGCCCTTGCAACTACTTCCTCCACATCTCATGTTCTCAAATGCCTCAACTCATCCGCCACCCGGCAGACCAGAACCACCCCCTCGCCCTCGTCGCACGCCCGGCGTACCCTGAAGGCCGATTCAACTGCGACGCATGTGGAGCTCAAGGTGATGGCTTCTGCTACCACTGCGCCGCATGCGGCCTCGATTTCCACATCCTCTGTGCTTCCAAGCCTCTTGTGCTCAATCACCCATCACACAAACCTCACCCTCTTAAACTGGCGTTCTTCCCTCCCTATGAAACTAAGTGTTTTAGCTGCGATATATGCCACAAGTTGGGGTCCAACCACTGGCTCTACCGGTGCGATGAGTGTGAGTTTGATGCACATTTAGTTTGTGCAACAGCTGTTCTTAGAGGAGAAGTTGAGAATCAGATTCAGCTGCTGCAAACGCAACTTCTCCAATGTAACTATTCATTTCCTGGTGCGGATCGTCCCTGTTTCCAACCACCAGGACCTGTAGAGGTACAAGAAATTAACCAGCAATGGTGCCATGTAAATAGTATGAGTTTGGGTGTACCTCAGACTGGTCAGCCTGCGCAGAATGGCGTGGGAATAGTCGGGCAGGCTGTTCAGCCTGGTTATATGAGCGTCGCGTACACTGGTCAGCCTGCACAGAATAGCTTGTCTGGTAGTACTCTGGTGAGCGCAGCAGTTCAAGGATTGGTTGAAGGTGCTGCTCAGCAAGTTGGTCAGAGCTTAATGCAGAGTATCCTCGGGGACAGCAATAGCAGCGGTTAGCAGAGATTTTTCTGCGTGTGTTCTGGATCTTGGATCTTCAGTTCTGGGCGGGATGTTTGAGGATTGAAGCTCATCAAACAGATAAAGAGACTTGTGACAACTTACCTGATTTTGCCTTTGCATTTGAAGATCAGTAGCTTTTTCGACTGTTGTTATGATGCAATTGATTATGTCATCTTTTCATAAAAATTGAGCAATAACCCAAAACTTCTCGTGATGAACGTAAGGAAAGTATCTTGTTGGCAAAATTGAACTTTGTTCTTGGCTTTACAATGCAATAATGGCTGAATGTTATTATCATCTCATGTAATAGGCATCTATATTGCACCTAGATAAGGAGTATAAATTCACAGTTGTGCAGATGATTAAATAAATAGGCATCTATATTGCATCACAAACATTGAACTCGTATTATTACCAGCATGTTTCCTCAAATCTTACATCAACTTGGCTCTTAGTTCTGTAAATTGAAAACAGTAATCAACATTACATGCTTCATATAGATGAACCTCAACAAAATGAAGACAAATCCTCCTTAGATGTCATCAGGGCCATTGATAGTCTGGATATGCAAAACGAAATACATAATGAGATACCAAACGTGTTTTAATTATTGTGAATGCAAGATGATGTTCTCAACTTATTACCTTGTTCTCGAGCACTGCTCCATCAGGAATTTCCAGCTTTACCCCCGAGTTTGCTGAAATGCTTACATTGCCCTTCAGGAATACAGGATTCACAACAAGAGATAAAGAGACATCATCAGCGACGAGAATGAGGAAAACAGAAAATATGAAGATAAACAAACAATTAGTACTCAAGAATTAAAACACAATGGACAAGTCCAAGGTTGCATATTATGATTAACAAGTTCAATATTTGTATCAGACATTTCACCTATTCAAGATTAAAGTTTCTGCTTTGACTGTTTCCATGGCTTTATCATATCTTTTATATGATTATAATACAAAGCTTGAAAGAAAAGTTTGGAACTGGACTGTCCTACTGTGAATTCCTTCTCTAGATAAATATGTATGAGAAAAGAAAGGTTTGTACAAAAATATGGTACATAATAAATAAAATTAGTACCTTCAGGGTTACGCCAGCGCCGAACCATACATCACCGGTCACCTTCAAGCTATCAAGCTCAATGATGCTAGGGATAGACTTGAAGCGGCTAAGGAAATTGCCAACCTGGAAAAGATTAAAGAGTGTTGAACAGTAGTACCAACATTGGAAAGTTGTGGTCCTTTTAAACCTATCAAACCTCAAATAAATTTACCAAAATAGTGGGGGATTTGAAATTACCTTCTTAAACTCAGGACCCAATTCAATGATAGGATTTGCAGGGTTACTTCTAGCTTTGTCCCGGATAACAAAGCCATCAACAACAGTGTAAAGGTCGGACTGCAGAAATGAATAAATATGTTGAATATACTGAATCTATAACCAAAAAACTCGGGAAGTAAAAAACAGAAGGTGGCATTAGAAGAAACCTGAACGAGAAGTAAATCAGATGTTGCCTTCACTGGAAGGAACCGTGAGCGAGGCACATTAACACCAATAGCCTTATCAAAGAACTGTTCAAACAAATAACAATGACAGAACAATGTAAGGAGTTGTGACATTTAACAGCCTGGAAGAGTATCAAGAATGCAAAGATGTAGATGCTGATACCCGAATAGCCGCTCCAGCTGCAGTTTCCAGCTGAAGAACCTTCACTCCATCCACTTCCTGGAAAAGAAACTTCATCATCAGCTCGCATGTTCAACCTGGCATGTTGTAGTATGTGCAGAGAAAAGAAAGAATGCTTACCTTAGGGTTGGGAATGATCTCCATCTTAAGTGCATCACCTTCTACAAGCCTTTTAATAGCATTTAAATTTACCCACCTGTACAACTAGGAATTAGTATGCCGTAAAATATATAGGTACTTTCACAACAATATCACATAGAAGTAGTCCACGTACAAGTTGTTTGTGTTGAAAATCTTAAACTTTTCAATTGACTTGAATTCGTTTACCTGTATAACATTAACTTGCATCAATACCGAATGAACAAGATAAACCTGTCCAGCTAAGTACAATTTATTGAAAAAAAGAGAGGAAGAAGAGAAAAAGAAGAAAAGAAAATAAAGGCTAAGGAATTAGGATCATGCTTACATGCTCATCAGGAACTTGAGCAATTTCCAGGAGCTGCAACAAATAATAGCAGGTAAAGTGTCAACTATGGCCAACATTGACTTTACTAAGCAAAAATATTTACTTATTTACATGGTACTTGAAAAGATAACATCATCCATTATAAAGAATAAACAATCAACAACCTGAGCAATTCATGTTGCACATACATCAAAACACAGTTGTGGTTTAATTCGATTTTCGGATAGCTTGGTTTGTTTTCACTTTGAGAATTTTACCAACCAATAAGTTGAGTTTGGTTTGCAGTTTAGGAATTAGGACCCTTCTAAATCAAGAGAATCTGAACCAAACCAGGGAGAATGTAAAAGTACTTTTCTTAATTATTTAATCTATGTGAACCCATTCCCTCTATTCTGCTCTATGGGTCCAACCACTTTAAACAATGCTAAGTGAATAAAAATGTAAAAGTAAGTCCCTTAATCGTTTAATCTAATTATTAAGGCTATTGACACCAAAAGATTGCATTTTTAAACATAAAAATTGTTGGATTAGTGGTGAACCCAAAACAAATGACTCAAAAAACACAAGCCAATCAAACAAACTGATTTGCTTAGGTTGGTTTGGTTCAATTTTAATGTGTAGATCAGTTTGTTTGAATTATAAATTTTAAAAACTGATTTTACTTCTATTTGGTTCGGGGTTTGGCTCAAAATCAAACTCTGTGCACCTCTATATCAAAGGGTTCACTGTTTGGTAAATGACAAGGATCAGAAATTCAAATTCTCCCTATAGTTCAGTCACTTAAAATTCAAAATTCCAGAAAATCTAATTTAGAACATATTAAATTATAAAATGTATTATTCCATTGTAACATAAGGGGTATAAGGTTGCATACATCGTTTCCACCCTAGACCCACAATGGCATTGGGTACAACATTTGCTATTAAATTGTTAAATATAATGGTTTAAAGTAAGATTCACATTCTTATGTGAGTAGTAAACTATCTAATAATGCTTGAAGCACAACATGTGAGTAATAAAGAATTTAATAATGCGCCTCTACTGAACTATCTTTAGCCTTTCCTTTATCTGAACCAAAATTAATGGCTTATTATGTACAGGGACAAGTGAACCAGTTGCATTCTTTTGCTTTTTGTTGCTAATTGGTTCTGTTGGTGCACAACTCAATGAATGTAAACTCATTAACAGAGCTAAAGAGTAGCAACAGAAAAGATTTCGCTCTACAAATGTGTTTAGTTCCAGATGGTGGCTCTTTCTAGAGGGATAAAAAAAAATCCACCAATTATGAAGCAATCCCAACCAAGTTGATTCATAAATTTTTAACATATCCTTTTTATATGAAGAAACAGTCAACTCATCATCATATATCAAGAAACGTCACCTAAATATTTCGTTGCAACACAACATACCTGAACTTTTCCTTCATATGAAATAAGGGTACCACCTTTTACATCTGCCAGAGTTTTGGGGGTCACCTGCAAAAAGTTCAAAATTTTAGGACAGGGTTTAAAGGTGGAGCATTTGTTAATGCATCAGTTTTTTGGAATAGGCCTGTGTATGGTTATACCAATCAATGGAGCAGAAAGAAGTGGGGCAGGGGAAGGGGCAGGGGCAGTGGGTTAAAGCATACCTCCATACAGTATTGATTTTTGTTGTGGACCAAGTGATTTAAGATTTCTGTTGCATCTGGTCAAGGAATACAAGTGTCCCAAATAATGATTCTGCATGATGAACCACATATATAAACATTTATAAACCAAAAGAAGCAAGAAAGGCCTACAAGAAGAATCACTTGGTCAATAGCTGCCATAATTAAGGATACTTAAGTCAACAACGGCACCCAAGTTATCTGAGTTTGCAACGAAGACATACTCCTTTCCCTGACCAAAGGAAATAAACAGGATGATAAAAAATAATAAAATGTCAGCCAAAACAAAGAATTTCAATCCTCACTACACACACACAAGAGAGAGTTTTTTTTTTTTTCTAAGGAGCATGAAATGTCTGTCTAATCAAACCTGTGCTAAGAGAGCATCAAGCTTGCCACTGTTCTTCAAGGATGGGAAAACATCACCATGCCCAGGAGGATACCTTCACATATAGAGGGTGCACATGTAAGCGGGTAAGGTGAATTACATTTACTATTGTTTCATTCTCCATATGCACAATCATAAGAAAAACATAATATAGGTCACTAAAGCTCATATAATATAGACTCAAAAGTGTTACTCGAACATAACAGATCAAAACCAAAGAGCAAACTAAAAATTGCAATGTTCACTTACAACTTAAAAAAAAAGAAGGAAAGAAACATGTATAGTGTGTGATTATTCCCATTTCAGTCAGTAGAGATATTAACATCTACTGCATCAATAGGAAAGCATTCAACATGATCAACAGGAGGATTTTTTTCACTTCCACACTGACAAACATTGAGTCACTATTTACACAGAACCTACAATATCAACGTGAACTAATTGCATGACAACATCTACACCCATGAGTAGAATAACTCAATAACATAATATCAACAACACTAATAATAACATACCAGCCATCCTTTCCAGTCTGTCCCTTGCATGGCAGTGGCATAAAATCTTCAACAACTAGCCGAGGATATTGGCTCTATAGAAATGAGAAATCTTTTTTAGGGATACAATTATAACTCATGGATTTAATAAAAATCAGAAAATGGATATTAAGAATCATTTCTAGAATAAATTTTCATACCTGATTAAAAGTATGAATCTCTATATTTGACTTGGTATATTTCTCAACAATCTGCAGCAGACAATTAAATTGATTAAACACAAATGATGGCTCTATTCAGTCTGCTCCAACTAAAAACTGAAAGATCCAAAAACAAAGTAAAACACATAAAAAGATGAAGATCACTAACCTTCAAAGTATCATCATGAGTGTTGAAGGAGTTCATAAGAAGCAGAGGAACATTGCATCCATACTTCGAATTGAGTGTCTATATGACCATTTGAAAAAGGTAAGATACTAATGGTCAAAATGAAACACAGAGAACAATAAAACATGCAACAAACCTCGATTTGGATGACAATCAAGTCAAGAAATGTCAACCCATTGCGAACTTCAATAACAGATCTGCATTACAGCAAAACAGAAAACTAGAAATCATTCACAAGCATAAGAAAAGAAGCAATAAAGCATAATAGGTTGACATAAAAAGGCAGCATAATATTCATGCATCACACATCAAAGAGAATTAAATATTCAAGCATTACTTATTACTCAATCCTGAAGCTTATAATCCTACCAAAGGACCATTAGAAGTTCAAGCAAAGTAAACCATCCTTGATTCAGCCATTTGCAGAAGTCCTCAAATTTCCTAATATGAACAGTATAATCTCCATGATTAAACTCATTGCATAGGCAGCCTACAAAAGTTCCACTAATAGTATTCTACATCATAACCCAGAAATTGAGTAGCATTCTTTGCATGAATCAGGCAAAACTATTCTCATTGTTCTAACATTCAAGATTTTAACCATCATGATCTATGTGAAACTCTACAAAACAGTGATGATCTCTGGGAGTCTGAAGAAAAATGAATATATAAGAACAGTAGATATCACACAGAGACAAATGAGATTTTCTTCAGGAGAGACAATAATGACCTCTGTTTTCTCAAATTATCACGAATAAACTTAATGAACAGGACTAAAAACTCTATGTTTCCAAAAAGTTTTCCCTGTCAACAAAACCTAAGAACATCAGATTGACGTCTCCAAGGAATTTAAAATATTTGAGTAGAGTATCATGCAATGTCACCAGCAAAAAAAACTGAGATACCAACCAGATCAATATTTCAGATGTCCACTTTGACACAAGTACTAATCCTGATTAGCACCCAAGAAAAGAAAAACAATCTTTCTTCCAAAATAGAACATGAAATGTCACATTAAGGAGAAGCGGTGCCCCAGAAATTGCTATCCAGACAGTGGAACATTTGTTGAAGATGTACATGAGGCTCCAAAATAAGCTTTAATTAAAATGACCAACTTTATTGAAACATTTGTTGAATAAGTGTTTTCAAATTCCAACTTTATTGAAATTTAAGACCATGGTTTCCATGATTTGAATGTTTCTGTTTTCCAGCAATAATAACAAATTAACTATAATCTTTGAGCACAAGTGCATTAAGTACCAATATATTTGTGGCACTAATTTCTTTGTAATTGTGGAAGGTAACATTTTTTTTCCAACTTCTCATTATCTTACTTCACATAACCAGTTCCTGTTGTCCATGATTTATGAATTACCTCCATAAGCAAATGTGTAAGATTAACAGATATAAATGCCAAGATCAGAACAAACACAAACAACAAGAGGCACAAAGAATCTTTAAAATCATTAGACGCATCAATTACTCCAAATTCCATATGATCTAAGTCAGAAACAATTAAATAAACATAAAGGCCTACTTGGGACCAGTACAGCCCATTGTCGTCCCCAGTCCTCCATTGAGCTTTAACACGACAAGTTTGTCCAAAAGCTTCCGAGTTTCCCCAAGATCTGGCATTAGTTCAGCTAATCAGATCCGATTCTCAAAAAATAACAACAATAACAAATATAATTCAAAACGACTATCTGATTCAGAACAAACAAACCAAAACAAAAATTCACAATTACCTTCCGGAGAAGGCGCCAAACTCTCATAAGGCACAACAACTTCGTCCGTCGGAGTATTGATCTTACTCCACTCGACATGCTGCGCTTCTCCACTTCAATCCAGAATTCACAATCAGAATTAACGAATAAACAGATCCACACTACGCATTGACAAAAACATAAAAAACAATCATAAACATCAGAAACCACCACTAACCTGAGATACCGAGAGACGAGATTTATGAATCCTGATTTCTCATTCTCACTGCAAAAACAAATCAAACACAGATCAACAACGAACTCAGATCTGCATCATTTACTCGCAAAATCGAGCCGAAAACAACTGATCTGAAGCTAATTTAACACGATTTTCACATCAACAACCTCACCTGATCTGATCCAAACCAGCAACAGCAGATTGGAGTTTCGTGATCTTTTCAGAATCCGCAGCGCTTAAAGTCGCCATTGGAACTCTCCTAAACACAGATTCGAGCGATAGAGTGAGAGAGTGAAGGAGATAGACGATGTATTTAGAGAGGAATACTGGAATTCGGAAAATTAGAAGGAGAAATAAAACGAACCCTCGCATTTATAGGTAACAGAATTTGACGCTTTAGGTGTCAGAGAAATGACGCTCAGCCACTAAATATACGTGATTAATGGCGGGTTTTTGACGCAAAGAATCGAGAAATCCACGTGTCGTATTGATATTAAATGTAAGATCGACGTTGTTGCGTGAGGTGATGTCTTGGTCCTACCGATGGAACCTTAGGAATAAAGATTTTTTATACGTAATAGAATAGACCAAGGGTCGGTTGGTGCGGTAATACGGTAGAATTTTTTTTATAAAATCAAAGTAAATAGAATTAAAAATAAAGTAATTTTGTATTTAATGATATATTTAAGATTAAATTTAATTGATTTTTTTAAAAAATTATATTATACTTAAAAAAATAAAAAATGCTGCTTAGAATTTTTATTTTTTTTTTAAAGAAGAAAGTTGCACGATGCAGAAGGCGCCAGAAAAAGAAAAAAATAATAAAATAAAAAAGAGGAATAAAATAATTCCATTTCATTTCATCTCACCTTCAACACTATAGGACTAACACTAAAAATAATCAAATCTCATTCAATCTCATGTATCAAACAACTCCTAATAGTTTGATATTAACGATGTTAGTTTATTACTCGTGTGCAATGAGTTTGACTTAAGTTTTGGCCTTTTTTTTTTTTAATGAAAAATACTAAAGTAATATCTAAAATTTATATTTATAGTGGACACCATTAAATTATCTTGAATCATGTACCAACTCATAATTTAAGATAATTCAATAATATATAAGGGTGATGTATATTTTTTTTTTAGTGCTGACACAAAATTAAAAAATACTGACACAGAGACTAAAGGAAGTTGAGACTTTTCAATAGGGTAAAAAAAAAAAGAGTATAACGGCGAGATACATAAAAAACTGAATGAAGACTATGCGATTTAACTAACATGATCTTGCTCTTACTTTAAATGTATATTCTCATGTATCAATTTATAATTTAAGACAATTTAATAGTAAATAAGAGTGATATATACTTTATATATACATTTTAGATTAGTGATTTTACCTGACAAAAATAAATTAAAGGGAGTTAAAGACCCTAATAATTATGACTTGGGCATGTGATGGCAACGATTAATATTTCATAATTTTTATATTTTTTTTCAATAGGCAAAATATTTTTTTTTTAAAAAAACAACAAATTCTAGTTTTGAATTTTTATATGGGTGATTAGTGCCGTGTACTCACCATTCATTAATTTAACAGGTGATAGAAAAATGAATTTCTTATATGCACAGTCTTTGCATACCAAAGCCTTTGTATCGTGGTCACCTTAAAGCCGTTCACGTGTCATTTGAGTAAGATTTTAATATATTTCTTTAATGATATTTGTTCAGGGTAAATTAGTTAATGGGCGTAAGCTTAGGGAGGATACCCTTCTTATAAAAAAATGTAAACTCAATTCAAGCTGTGGTATACAAGCCTGAAATGATTTTCCACGTGGCATTTTTTAAGAAAGGCGATTGTGTTAGCAAAAACAGCATATTCTTTATTACGTTGAGCATATTCTATTACCGAAACAAGAAGTGGTCGAATGAGCCAATGAAGGGCATACAAATGTGTGCAAGTAGTCAAATTTGCGGGCCACCGGTGCGCCCACTGGCTCATTTGGTTCAAATTTGGGAGATCTCATCCTAAAATAGTCAAATATTATACCTCACCCTAAAAGAATTCAAGATGACATTGACATTACAATCCATAAAACATAGGTTGGGTTTGGTCTATACAATTTTTTATATTTAAAAAATTGGAAACATAAAACACACATTTAATTAGTTAAAATCTAAAATTAGTTTTACGAAACTTATAAAAAAAAACAAATTATTTTAAAAAAATGACAAAATATTATTTTTCAGGTTGTTTTCTAATTTTTCGGATCACGAATCAAATGTAGCCTAAAAGTTTTAAAGTTTTAAGAATTTTTTTCAGCACCAATATCATTAAACTTTCTTACATATTATTAAATTTTATTAAGATAAAATTAGTTGAACTCATCATGTTGCACATGATGAGTTCAACTAAAAAATAAAAATATTTATACTATAATATTACATAGTCTATAGTAGTTAATAAAATCAAATTTCTACTGTAAATTAAGTAATATATAATTGTGAATATTAAACTCAATATTTTTAAAAATAAATATAATAAATTATCAAAAATTTGTAATGGTATTTCTGAAACAACCATTTAAAAAAATGAATTAAAACTAAAAGAAAATAAAATAATCAAACTAAATCAACCAAACAATTAAAATAAAACTATTAAGTTTAATTGGGGATTGACTAATAACAGGTAGTATATAGTGCTCGGTTGACCTCTTTTTTTTTGTCTTTATTTTAACATGTTAATTTACCTTTTTATTTTATTTTAGTCTTATTAAGATAAAATTATATAAATAAATTAAACCAGTAAAGATTTTGTGAAGGTGCTGTGTAAATGGGTGATACGTTAAATAATGGGCAAATTTGAAAAACAAAAAGTGAAAAAATAAAAAATAAATTAAAAATTATCTTTTCGAGAAAAAACGTTAGTGCAATAAGCGGCAAGCGTTTATGCCTTAGTTGATTCTCAAGGATAGATAAATACCTTTCTTCTTCATTATTCTTTTATATACTAATTAATTTTGGCATCTTAGGCTTTACAAAACTAACTAACCTCTTACACGACAACTTAGATGAGCTCAGTTGCCTTGGTAGCTTGGTATGCCTTATCTTTCACATTTAAGAATAACTTTATAATCTAGTGAAAATTACACTAATGCATAATTAAATTCAACCAGCCTTTTTTTTTTTTTTTAATCTTGCCTTTACAATGCTTAAATATAATTGTAATGATGATGATAATATATGTGACACCTCATATCTCATTTAATATCAAGTTTTTTTACATGAATGTATCAAGTCTATTTAGATTTAATTATAATATTAGTTACTTGCACTAATTAATTATGATAATTTTATTAATATCATATGGTAAATTGCACTAGAGGGTGCAATTCACATCCCCTAGATGTAACCCTTTTATCTACCCTTTTCCTGCATCCCCTCATGGTCCTTGGCTCATACAAGATGCTCAATTTAACATACCAACTGAAAATCGAGAAGCCTTTTGCCCATGAAGATGCGAACACCGAAGTACTTGTCATTAACTTAACTTCATCCCACAGAACATTCACTTCTTTCTCAACACTACTATGGAATACTCTGCGGTTTCTATCTAGCCACACCACACACATCGTCATGTAGGAAGCTATTAATCCTATCTCCTTTCCGCTTTGGTAAGATTTGTATTATGGCTGAGAGTAAGCCCTTCCATCGAATTGGTAGGGTAACACATACTAGGATATCTTCTCTGTAGCACATCATGAGTGTTGATCTTGTTATGAACAACAAGTCACGTGAACACTTAACTTTAGAAGGAATCTGCACATTCCAAACACATGAAGCAATGGGTGGGAGGTGGGAGGTGGGAGGTGGGGGGGCTATCTACGACGATTCCGAAGTATGATTTGCCAACGGTTCCAGCGCTATTGGTTCGCTAGGAATGGTCATTTAGTGTCAGGCATTGACAGTCTTGGGTTCGATTTATGGTGGTGCTACATTGATAGAGATTAGTCAAAATTTTTGCGAAGACGCAGACCGATCCAGTTTGTGTAATGCGGGCGTATAACTGAAGTTGCCGTATATGGGTTTTGATACTCTAAATTGTAATAGATAACTTGTAAGTGTTTGTTTACTCTCTAAAAAATAAAAAATAAAAAAGGCAGTCAAATATATTTGTCTTGGAAAATGCAAAATGCTACTCAAAATGTACAATTAATTAAGGATTCTCTTTATTGGCTTTAGCTAAGGTGCAAGTTTGTGATGCTCAAATGTCCAATGAGATCAATTAGGCATTGAACAAAGAGTGCAATAAAAAATAGTCTCAAAGAGTCTCAAAAAATGATGTATAAATAACAACAAGGGAATCAATTTGCAATTGTAAATATTAATGCAAGTGCTAGTGAAATTCACCTTTTACAACTGATTAGATCACATATTCATCTATCTTGAATAACTTATTACACGTCATATTGATTGTTTCATGTGTTTTTATTATATACCCCTGCATGACAAGTATGTATTACCCCAATTCAACATTGATTACACACTATATGTAGTAGATATTTTTTGTAAGCCAAAAGAAGGGCATTAACCCCTTCTCCCTGTGTAAACAAATATTGGGCTCAAGAGAAACTATACTTGAGACCCCCCAATGCTTGACGCAGGTAGTGGGTACCTCACCTTCTACCCATGAGGCGGGAGGTTCGACTCTCCTGAGAAGAGTAAAATACAATATCGTTGTGGGACATAGGCCTTAATTGTCCGAGTTCATCGTGATCTCATATGATAGTTATCATCATTTTGGTGAACTTCAGGTTATTGCACCCTTGAACTAGTTGTACTTACATGTTACCAAAAAATATATATATATATTATACTTGAGGCAATAGAGATCAATTTCTACTCTTAAATGTAAACAATTATATGAGTTTATTTCTTTCAAAAAAAAAAAATTATATGAGTTTATGAAATAAGAAGGCTTAACTAGAGTTAGGGTTTATAGATGTGTAAGATCTCTTTCAAATTTATAATAATTAATGGCACTACTCTTCAATGTAAACAATTAAGAGTCTCAAAGGTTGGCGACTAAAGTTCAAGTTTTAACTAATCGTAGATATGCATGTTTGTCTTTAATTGATTGATCACAACCTAACCATTGAATTGAAATAATTAATGAAGTTAATTATTAGGAGTAATTTCTCCAATATCAGTGACATTCTTAGATGAGTAAAGGCTTACACACACATACAAGTAGATAGCAAATGAAATTGAGTAACTTTATGAAAGAAAAGCTTTTTTTCATGTAACCAAGAAAAGAAAAGAAGAAGCTCTTTTCATTTTTATTTATACCATAAAAAGTGGAATATAACTTCTTCGTTTTTCTTTTTTTTTTTAAATGCTACAGTTATTGTTTGAAATTTGTATTATATTGTAAGAATAAAATGCATTTTATTTATTTCTTGAAATATGCATCAAGTACAAACAAGGGAAAAAAAATAAAGCAATCTAATGCGCTACAACTCTTGTGAAATATATAATTAATGTAAACACTTTTTATGATTGTTGAATTTTATTTTTTTTATCAACTACAATTAATTCTTAGGTACAATAAGTGAAACCTCACCCGCATATAATAACTATCAGATAAAATTAGAATGAACTCAGATAAAAGGGACGAAGCCCATAATCAAAGTCTAAGACTTACAATTATATTATTTTTTTATTTTTTTTTAATAAAATTTGAATTATCCATCTTATAAATAAGAGGTAGGGTACCCACTACCTACCCTTAAGGTGGGTTTGAATCCCACGTGGATATAGCTCTTTTTGATATTTGTGATATAAATTTTTTCTTTGATTTTTGTGGTATAGATTTTTTTCTTTTTGAGAAGAGTGGTTTAGATTTTTTTTTTCAAGTACAAAAAGGCACAAATTTCATTGGTAGGGAGCATTTTTTATTTTTATTTTTTTGTGGGGGCACTTGAGATACCCTCTAGAATTTATTGTTTACATGTTAATTGCAAGAAGACAGGAAGCCAAGTCATTTTCAACTGTGGCTCATATTTACAAAAAGTCTTGTCATAGTCAAATTTCAAGAAATCTTATCCACGATGGGCACCATTAATATTTTCGCACCAACTTGAGGCAGAGCATTGGAGAGGAGAAAATTATGGATTTGTCTTCTAAATTATTCGTATTCTAAGTTGTCATTCTTACAAGGTGAGAAGGTTGTTAAATATAACCCCTCGGCTCTTATCTATGTACCATGTAAAAAGAGTTTTTATAAATAAGATTAACAGATCCTGGTCTCTTCTCCTATGCACGTAGGTTACTACACTAGCAATCGAAGCACGTAAATCTATGTTATTCTTCTTTTATTTGAATCTTTAAATTACTTTATATACCCTCTTGTTATATATTATCATTGAAAACTTATAAAGTATGTGGGTATAGAAAATGCTTTTGATAGATACATCTAGAATTATCCTTCTAAAAATTAAGTATATGCCCATTTCTATATCAAGTTGAATAATGGGTATATGCCCTAGGTCAAGGTTATTTTAAAGATTATTTATTTCATATTTTTCAATTAAGTTTAATAAATCTTATGGATAAGAGTGTACATCCCATCGACCTTATCGACCCACAAGTTTCATAACTTGAAACCGACACAACAATATTGTCGCCTGACCGATCTTGACTGTTAGAATTATCCATTGCCGGCAAGCACATGAGCTTTCAGTAAGGTTTTTATGTTAAGTATTAAATAATTATTACCGTGGTTCGGATAGCTTGACATATATTTTTTTTAAGCGAGATCATGTGTTCTAAACCCCCCTTATGTTTAGAGCGACCCTTTATTAGGATGCCTTTACATTTTCGTGGTCTAATTTAGGTCAAATTCAGGTGAATTAATCTTGTCGCAAAGGAAAATAGGACATTACCTAGGTGTCACTCAGCAATAGACCTAAAAACAAAATTATATATACATAATAAACTTCGTGTAATTTGAATTTTTATGCCAAAGGTCGATGGAACAGGTGAATGTTTGGTTAGATTTGAAATTTAAAACCCAACCGTACCAGTTGTTATAATAGTAACTCAATTGACCTACTTTTAGGGGCTGTTTGGGATATGAAATTGAATGGGATTAAGTTATTTTTAGTCTCAATCTCATATTTGGTGGTGAGGTAGGATGATGTTTAAAGTACCTCCACAGATAAAACCTGAGACATAGAGTTATCTATCTTATCAAAGGTCACTGACGTAACTTGAACCTTGACTCTACCTATCTACAATCATCTTACCAACCGAGACCATCTTTGGGGAGGGTAATTGGGTTTCAAGCACATCTTAACTTATATAATCTTTTTACTTAAATTGTAAGGGTAGAATAGAACAAATTTTTAAATAAAAGAAGCCAAAAATTTAGAATAAGGTGCTAGAGTATAAAGTGGTTGAAATGTGCCCTTCTTAATACTAAAAATAACTTTTATATACATTCATGTATATATATAACGGACTTTTGAGAGAAAATTTTAGAACTTGGTAAAAATATAAAATAAAAGTGAATTAAGACTAATAATTATTTCAATTTGCTTATAAAATAGATTTAATCAAACAAAGCTAAAAGAGAAATAAAATTTAGGAATAAGTAATTGTGCTTATAAAAGAGATAATTGTGCCTCATATTCAATAATAACCTTTTTTTTTTCAAAGTCCACACATTCATTCCACAAAAGGAGAAAGAGGAGTCGTGTCACACCCCATACAGACGATGTGATGGGCACCTCATACCGAGCATACCTCAACCATTATATACTACATAATATAGTTCGAATCTGGGGAGGCCCTACACTATTTATCAGTGAATAGTGTGAATAAATGATCTCAGGATACTAGACGCTGCGGTGAGTTGTGTACTGAAATATAATAATATTACGTGATATATAATGGTTGGGGTACGTTTAGTATAAGGTGCCTATTACACTGCCGGTATGGGATGTGACAAGTTGCCTCCTCGAAAACAATATCAGTGATACAAGGCAAGGCGTAGATTTCTCTAACCAAATAAGGGAATTAAGAGAAACAAAACACCATCTACTTAGGCGGTGAGCCACTTGATTTCCTTCTCTTGGAATAAATTTAACAAGAAGATTAGGAAAAGAGGAACACAACAGTTTAATGTTTTCAATTACTTCACCCTCTTCAGAAATAGCAGAAGAGATTCAGCTACCGCACATGCAAAATCTCACTCAAGAATGTCCACTAAAGAATCAAATTCAACTGCAAAATCAGCCCAGCCCTTAGCCATTAACTCTGCAGTTACAATATCGAAAATACCTTTGAGAATCTTAGATATTGCAGCTATGACCCTTCCGTTAGAGTCTCTAATAATCGCACCCACCCCGGTTGAACCAAGGTCGTCATTAATGCTGCTTGCATCAGTATTCATCTTTAAGACCCCCTCATGGGGAGGAGACCATACTATAGGCGTATTTATTTTTCCTTTCTTTTATTTATCAAAACTTTTTGCAACTACTCCGACGATAACAATCCACTATCATCTATATCATCAAACACTAAAAACATTCACAATCGTTGAATCCACCTGTTTCCCTAAATAAAATCTTGGGTTCCAGGGGGAAAGTGGGTAGTTTAGGTAAGGAAGATATAAGATTACAAATCTTTTTCGTGCTAAATTACCATATTACCCATTAAAAATTAAAATATTAAGCTATAAAACAGTTAAAGTAAGAAGAAGTGAGGGGTAGTATTAGGGTTTTTGCTAAATGGATCACCCCGTGAGTTGCTCCATGTTTTTGCATTATAAGTAGTATATATATATATATATATATATATATATATATATAGATAGATAGATAGATTGATAGATAGATAGATTTGTAAAATCAACCATGCCTTTATTATTAACTCTTTTGAATGTAAGATGGGAAAGTATTTCTTCTTCAAAGTATTGAAATGTTAATGTTACCTTTATTGGCTAAAATTTGGACTTGTTAGTTAAACGTATGAAATGTGATATTAAAAATTTCACAAGAAAAAAAAAATGATAGACAAAATTTGAAATTATTTCACATTTTTAGTAGTGATGGAGATGAAAGCAATAGTTTGAGCTATGCGTGTAACGGTCTAGGTTGGGTCGGGTTGGAGTCTTTCTCAACTTAACCTAAATAAGTTCTGGTTGAAAAAAAAATATAACCCAAACTGAACTAGTTCTTCAACCTAATCCAAACTAGATTCCGGTTAGGTTGGGTTGGATTAGTCATTCGGATTAAGATTATGTGATATTTTTTTAAATATGGCTTAATGTTTTTTTTTTTTTTTAAATTGAAGCTAAGAAGAAGAATAAGCAAAATGAAGAATAGACGAAGAAATAGAAAAAGAAGGACAAGAACTTTAGATTTGATTCGAGTTGAGTTGGGTTATAATGGTGTCAACTCATAACCTAATCTAAACAGTTTAGATTGAGATTTTTGAACTCAACTCAATTCAAATACCTACGTCAATCCAACTTAATCAATTAGGTTATGATCAGTTTGATCGAGTAGGCTTTTCTAAATATAGCTATTTAATATATATCTAAATATAGCTAAATCAATTGCAATAAATTTATTCTACCAATACATTCAACTAAAAGGGTCATTTAAATAGTTGACAATGAAACAATAATTTTTCTTAAGAAATATAGGAGACAAGAATCAAAGAAAAAGATACCTAAATCAACAACGTATTATTGATTAGAATCAATTCCACTTTTCATGCTAAGGATAGGTCATTATCCCAATATAAGAAAATTTATACAACTTGCAAAAAAGCTATAAAGTTTATAGAAAAAAAAATACTTTTGTAACAGTCCTAAACAGTTAAAGGATATTAAACTTCTCAATTGACATTGATGTTGATGTTGATTAAAGTGCATCTCTCTATCTTCAGACTATAGACCAATAGATAAATTCTAGCTAAACGAATAATTTCAAAAAAGAAAAGTAGGTCGAGGATATATAAATAAAATTGACATTTCACGACATCTGCACTACAGCATATAAAATAAAAATTTCAAAGCAGAAAAAAAAAAAAAACCATTAAATAAATCAAAAGATTTTACCTGAGCTCCACTTTAATTTCACCTGTCCTTACAATCCTAAGACCAGCTCATTTGCACATTTAGGCTAATATAAAATGATATAGGCGTGCATGTTATTTATATTGTTTATTAATTGAGATTTGTATTTTTAATAATAAATTTAAATACAGTCCTTATAAAGTAGAGGATCCAAATCAATCTGTCTCAATAAAAAAAGCGTTCCACAGACTTAAATCTCTATTAATATTGATATTATCTTTAACTTAACTATTTTTGAGTTCAGGTGTGAGATTTTACTCTAAAAGGCTTTGATACTAATAAGAGTGAGATCATAACTTATATTTTATATGATAAACTTATTAATATGAAACTATTATTTCAGTTCACACATACTCAATAAATCTCTATCTTAGACCAAAAACTAACTTTATTAGGATCACATCGCACGATCCATGTTAGATCAACTGTCACCATCATCTCAAGGAGGATGAACTCGAGGAACTATCTACAATCATGAGCACATCTGCATGCTTTACCTTGACATACGTGCGTTTCAACCGAACCATCAACTCTGATACTACTTGTTGGGTAGGTCTGGATCTCTACTAGTACCGATATTGTCTATAACTCATATTTTATGTGATGAACATGCTCATATCTTAAATTATTATTTTGGTCCACACATATCAAACAAAAAAAGATATAATTAAGTAGAGTTGAGAAAATAATAAATTTTTAATTATGAATATTTCTTTTTTCATTGCCCATGGAAAAAGGGTAGTAAGAATTTTTACAACCTAAAAATTATACTCAAAACTATATTTATATTGATCAGATGGTGTGGTGTATGGTGAGTAGATAGTATTTTTTTTTCTTTCATGACGTGATAATGTAATATATTGTCACATCAATTTAGATATATATTTGAGTACATATCTTGAATCATTTTAACATTTCTCATTTATAAAATATATTTAAAACTATATTGTGGTGTATATTGAGTAGTGGGTATTACTCTCTTTTTTTTTCACTTGATATAGTGACGTGTGTATTATCATACATATATATATATATATATATATTTAGCTTACACAAAATAAATTTAAAAAAACCAAAAAAATGTAAAAATTTAACAAGGAAACTTAAAGAATAAAAGAAAACATAGAAAAAAGTTGAAATTTTTCTAATGACTTTACAAAATGTTGGAACTTATAAAGTCCGTATTTTTTAACCCAAGAAAATAAAAAGAGAAAAAAAATAAATAAAACGTTTGAGATTCTGAAACACGTGCAAGCCTAACACATCAAATATTTCGAGTCAGAAAATCAACTCCAACACACAATAACAGCCGTCGATATTCCAGGTTTTATTTCCAAAAACATCGGTGAACAGTCACGTTTTTACGCTGTCACGTCCACGTGACCGCCCCCACAAAAATAAAAATAAAAAGAAGAAGAAGAAGATAACATTTCATTACAGCGAGAAAAGATCTGGCCCTCTCGTTGCCCCCCTAAATTTGACCAGAACCATCCAAGAATCGAACGCCACGTGGCGATAACCCAACAAGCGCGCGTGCGCGCACGCGCACAAAAACAGCGACGCAAAACCCTACAACTTGTGGCCAGAAATTCTCTCACACAATATTTTAAAAATTCCAAAAAAACCTATCCAATTGAGTGGTCTACGAGCGTCGATATCCCTCCCGTTCACCTCCTTGTCCAACTTACGCGTGGCTCTTCAGATCGTTACGGGCGGCGAGTGCTGCTGACGTGGCCAAAAGCGCATAAAAGGAAACACACACTCTCTCTTCTTTCGCTTTTTCCCATCCACACCTCTTGGTCACGGTTTTTCTCCTTCTCTTTATTTTTTAGTGGCTACAGATATTTTCCTTTTTATCCTTTTAAGAATAAAAATAATAATAATAATAATTAAATATTTTTATATTAAAGTTTTCTCACCATCCCTCCAAACACTTCTAGCCACGTGTCATACTGTTTCTGGTTCTCTTCAAAACCTTGTGGGCCCAATTAAAAATAATACTAAAAACAAAATATTCTAGATTGGTAATAACACTAAATAGTATGGACGTACAACATATATAAAATAATTTTAATAATAAAAATAACTATTTAATTAAAAGTATGGTGGATTAAATTAACAATTATTAATGTTTTTAAGGGACACGTGGCGGAAGAGGAGGGTAGGGGAATTGAGTAAGGAGGTGATGTAGGTTAGTATAATTAAGTAATTATATATATCTAAGAGAAGTAGAGAAGTACTTTTACTCTCTTGGCTCATCTGTTTCTTCGCGAAAAAACGAACTAAATAAAAAGTGAAAGGGAGAGGCGACAAGGAGAGGCCACGTGTCCCGGGTGTCGTGCGACGCGAGCCACAAGACTCCATGAGTTTCTCGAAATTTCTACCAATAAAAGAAAATAAAATAAAAAAGACTAACCTGACGTGGCGTCCTTTGCTTTAATCTCTCCTCCTCTTCCTTCTCAAAAAGCCAAAAAGGGCTTCATAACAACAACAGTTTTAAGTCCTCTCGTCTACCTTCTCATCCTCTTCTTCTTGCAAGTGTTTCTCTTGTTATCATTTTGTTCGGTTCTGTGTTTCGATTTAAGATTTCTGATTTCTGCTGCTGTTTTCCGGTGAATCAGAAGGCTTTGAATCTGGTTTTCCGGAAACAATTTGTAGAAGAAGAAGAAGAAGAAGGAAAAAAATTAAATTAAATTCGTTAAAAGAAGGGTCAATTTTTGCGACGAAATCGAGTTTTTTTCAATTTTTTCGATCTGAAGATCGGGGATCTAATAATCTATGCGTGTTTTGGAGATTCTAAGCTATGGCAGCTCAGGTACGTTGAGTTAGGATTTTATTTTATTTTATTTTACTAGTTTTGCTTTGGATGGAAGCTTGAGGTTATATGAATGATCTTGATGATTTGGTTAAGTTAGGGTCTGTTTGGATTGTTTGTAGATGGATATTTTTCTCTGGTTTTTGGATCTTATGGTTGAGTTGGTTATGTGGATTGGAAGTTCGGATTTTGGTATTTTGAAGTTAATTTGTAGACGTTTTGGTACTATTTTGGTATCCGCTCTTAGCTTTTTTTGTTTTTTGATTTGATGAGGAATTGTATGAATTGGTCAACATGAGTGCGTTTGCGCTTGCGAATTATTACTTGTAAGATTAAAGTGTATTGAAAAATGTTGTTGTTAACTAAATCAAAGTATGGTGCTTGTTTTGTGACTTATTATTGTTGTTAGTATTTATGATTTGTTTGCCACAAACTGTCGTTTTAAACTGATTTACATGATATGGACTAAACTGATTGTACTCAGAGGTTCTGAATCTAGTTATTTAATGAGTAATCAGGGATGGGAAAAAAAAATTGAGGAAGAGTGGAAATTTTAAAAAATAAATAAATAAAGTAAAGATGGAGAGAACTTGTACCGTTACGCAATATGAGGTTTGTGAATTGGTGATTGTTTAGAAGGTAAGAATCTCTGTTTTTCTGCTAAATATGATCTTAAAACTGAAAATTCATTCAATCAAGAGCATGACCAGGTGTGTAGAGTAACTTGGCAGATTGTTCCTGGATATATTTGCAGTGGAGCATAATCAATGTTATGGTAGTGTTACTTCTTGAATATTGTGAACTTTGGCCTGCATAACTTGATAACAATTAACAACCAGATGCTCAGGAATGAGAAACCTGCCTTTGCATGATGCTTACCTTAATCACAAGTCACAACTGTTTTGTTTAGTGACCAGAGATCATCAAATAAACTACCACTATACTCTGAAAAGAGCAACTCTCTACTGGATTGGCAACCGTTTTCTGACTTGGCACTTTTCTGCTTTGGTGTAGGACAAAGATGAAGGAACAAGTTTAAGTAATATTATTATGGGCGACAATCAGTTGGGTTTGGATTTCGGTAAACAATCTATAACTGCAGCTCAAGTGAAGGAATTATATCCATCAGGAGATGAACTTGCACCCAAGGTCTAAATAGATCTATGTCATGAAATTGTCATGTTCATGCAAAAATCTAGTGAAGGAACTTCAAATATTTATGCTGTCCTTTTTTCTTCTTTTTTTTCTCGGCATAGGTGAGGAAGCCATACACAATTACAAAGCAACGAGAAAGATGGACAGAAGAAGAGCATAAGAAGTTCTTGGAAGCTCTAAAGTTGTATGGCCGAGCTTGGCGTCGTATTGAAGGTACCATTGAGTATATAATAGTGTGTTGTTTTATGCTTTTTCTGCTTCTATTTCCCATTGCTTAGGGATGCTTGGTTATGGTAATCTTGCAGAACATGTTGGTACTAAGACGGCAGTTCAGATTCGAAGCCATGCCCAAAAATTTTTTTCTAAGGTTTACTGCCCTTTCCACAGTATCCAATTTTCTACATAGATGTTTAATGTAAGTGAAAGCATTTCATAACCCCAAGGCGTGCAAACGTTCTTATGCGGGTTTCACTTGAATCATACTTCACATGTACTAATTTTTTTTTTTTTCATTTCCTGATCCAGGTGACCAGAGAGTCAAACAGCAACAATGCAAGCTCTGTGAAGGCAATTGAAATCCCCCCACCCCGACCAAAAAGGAAGCCGATGCATCCGTACCCCCGTAAACTTGTTCGTGCAATTAAGAAGCGTAACCCACTACAACAGCAGCAGCAACAAGAAAGGTCCCCTTCTCCAAATTTGTCAGCATCAGAACAAGAGAACCGATCTCCAACATCAGTTCTATCTGCAGTTGGGTCAGATACAATGGGATCAACAATCTCAAATCCACAGAGTGGAAGTCAGTCTCCAGTCTCATCTGTTAATATTGCAAAGCCCATCTGCCCAGTACCTACTAAACAAGGAAACAAATACCCACCATCCACTTCTTTACCCAAAGTAGAGAATGGATCTTCATCATCAGCACCCGTCTCTTTGACAAACCCTTGGGACCAATCTTCAGTGGTAATTATTCTCTATCAAACTGTAACCCCTTTTCCTAAGTTCCATTTACCGTTTAGGATCACCTTTGCTGATTTCTATTTCTATTGTTTGAAACCAGAAGATTGATTTGGGTTCCCCAGATATTGTATCTAAAGGGGAAGATTCAACTGTAGAAGCACCAACAATGTTTCTTAAGCTCTTTGGCAGGACAGTCCTAATCACAGATTCCCACAGACCATCCTCACCTGTAGCAAGCCGCAAGTCATCGCCTGCTGAAAGCCCCACAGAGAACACTACAACAGATGAAAACCAGCCTGCGGAAACATTGCGGGACTCAACGCATAACAATTTTGTCACCGAGTCAAATGAAGGTGCTTGGAATCCCTGGACATTTGCCAATTCTTTCATGCTTCACTACATGCAAGCTCTGAAAGAGAACCCTAGCGCATTTGAAGGCGCTTCCACGACCTCCCCACCATGGTGGGCTTTATATGGAGGTTCGCCCATCTGTTACCTTCCATCACTTGGCCTTGGCCCTGGCTTGAATCCAGTACAGATGCAAGCAGATTCTTGTATTGAAGAAACACCAGAAGACCGAGCTATTCATACGAAAGAAGGATCTTGGACTGGTTCTAACACTGAATCAGTGAACGATGAGGGAATGGCAGAGAAGAATGGAGTGGTGGTTGATTCACACGTTGAAGAGCCTTCTTTGGACCAGAAGCTAGGCCTTGGCAGAAAACTGATAACAAGTGAAACATCAGCTTTCTTATCCAGGAGAGTTAATCATGATAAGTATATGCAGGGATTTGTGCCTTATAAAAGATGTGTAGCAGAGAGAGATGCAGAGTCTTCTGGAATTGTTGGAGAGGAGAGGGAGGGACAAAGAATCAGATTATGCTTATAATAATTCTTTCCTTTTTTTTCTTTTTTCTTTTTTTGGTTCTTTGGTAAAGATTTTCTTCTTTTTTTTGTTAGCTGTCCCAAGGCTGTTTGTTTAGGCATGACCACCAAATGTAGAAGATGTAGAGCTGCTGCTGGGTGAATGAGAAAAGGGAATGAAGAAATGGCTCAAAACAGAGCCATTTCTGTAGCTGGTGGTAAATATTTAGCTTGTTCTCTCTCTCTCATTCACTTGCAACTGTTCAGGAAGTTGTAAGTTTGTAACTGAAACTACTTTCTTATGACCCTGAAATTTCTGTAACCTCCTTTGTTTTGTTCTAATCCTCTGCCACTTCCTTTTTATTTACTTCATCCCTAATAACCTGTTCTGGGGGATACCAAATTTCAGAACTTTGTGAGAAGGCTGTGTATTTTTCTCTATATTGTAGTGTACAAATTTTCATTCAATAAGAATGACCAATTTAAGTTTACTTCATCTTATTTGGTTCATTTTATTTTACTAGGTCTTTGACAAAAGCCTTGTTTGGGAGCTTTTTCAAAAGCCTTTTTTTAATAAGTGTTTTTACTAAAAACGTTTTTGAGAAAGTGTTACTAAATAACTTTAAAAATATATTTTTGCTTGAACAGTAATTTGTTGAAAAATATTATTTTGGTTCATTTTATTTTAAATTTAAAAATATAAAAAATGTGTTTTTTTTAGTTAAAATTTAAAAATATTTTTTTATAATTTATAAAAAAAAAATATATTATTTTTAAAAAATAATATTTTATCATTTTTTGAGTTTTTTCGTTATATACAATAAAATAAAAATAATATAAAAGGTATATTAAATAAAATAAAAATAATGTGGATTAAAATCAAGGTCACTGGCCCTACTTTCCATGTGCCAGAACATGTTTATTAATTTGTGATTCCAATACGCGTGGCCTTTAACTCTACCCTTTTTCTTGTCTTCTCTAAAACAGAGGGGTGTGGATAGGGTCGAAGTGGGGATACTGCAGCCGCATCTTTCTTCCCGTGCCACGTGGAGGTTCAAAAGTTTGGAATATAATTTTTTTTTTTTTTTAATAGGATTGAGTATTTAAAGTTATTATTTTTGGTGAAAATGATTGTTTGAATTTTCAGATCCAAGCCAAATGGATTGTACTTCCTGTTTTATATATTCATGAATCAAATGGATTATTACTATCTCTTTCTTTCTTTAATTTTATTGATAGCGCGGCTGTTGTGGAGTGTCTCAATTTTATTTCTTATTTATCTTTTTTTAAAAATAAAAAAAACTTAATTAATAACCATCTATGTGGTTGAGAGCTTTCATTACTGTAGAGAACAAAGTCAACGTTAATATTATGAAAAAAAAAATCACATATTTAAAGTCAAAAGCAGAAAAAAATAATATTTTAAAAGTAATTTATCAAATAATAATACTATGTACATTAAATGCTAATATTATTTTTTGTCGTTAACATTCAGTTTCTTTTAAATATTTTAAAGATGTACGTCTATTTAAAAATAATATACAATATATACATATTCTTTTAAATCTAAAAAAATTAAGTGCAAATATCATAAAATGACTTTCACACCCAGCCGTATATAAATCATTTTTCTTCGTCAAATAACGGTAGAAGAGAATTTCTTGTTCACAACTCACAAATTTATTTTTGTCGAACAATGTGAAGACTAATATAATCTAACCTAACCCTTGAAAAGCCTCGTGCAATCAAAATTGACTCTCATTAAAGCATATTTACTTGAGGTGGCAGACAATACTTTCCTCAACGAGAGTTTACTTTTCTTTTTTCTTTTTTTTATTATCAATTTTTTGATACCCAAGAAGTGTCCTCCTTCCTTGTGGCCAAGACTAATTCTTTCGAATTCGGATATTACAAAATTATTTGGGCTGACCCTCCCACCAAAGACAAATAAATAAAAGTACGTCCTCGCTCAAACTTAAGACTTAGACCTTAACCTCACTTATACTTAATTTATCAACCAACTAAACTACTACGTATTAGTAAAACGAGAATTTACTTGCTATAGTTAACAGGAGAAAATTAATAATTTGTATTATGCAAGCCAACTAAACTTGCTTGTTATTTATATTGCAAGCATGAATCCTTACACCCCCATTTGTCAACTTTTATCCGGCCTAATTTAAAATGGGTCCGAACAAAATCTTCTAAAATTCGGGTCGGGTACGAACATTAATCTTATGTCCGTTTAAAAAACCGGGCCGAGTACAGATGGAGGCTTAAAAAAACATGACTCGGTACAAGAGAAAAAATTAATATTTTACATAAATTTGATTTCAAAATCCTTCAATTTTCTTCTTTGATTCCCGTTAACAACCATCATTCACTCACATTCAAAAACAACAGTAAATCCAATTTAACAACTATGGTAAAAAAAAAATTGAAACTTACGGGTACAAATGAATAGTAGTTGTCCATTTCGCAAAAGCGGACTAAGTACATTCATGCTATACATTTGTTAGTGGAAGGTGTTGTCCCTACCAATATCCTACCCGATTTTTTGCCACCCTTACCCACTGGCTACATAATAATTTGTGTTGTGCAAACCAATGGCAAGTAATACAGCACCCATATAAACCAAAATCTTTACTGCTGAACCCTTCTTTTAATATAGACTTCTTGTTTAAAAATAACCAAACTTATCAAATGTTAGATTTTATATTAATAAATAGGCACTGTGGGATTATTAAGAACTAGATAGAACAAGAAGTATAGCAGCATAGAAAAAGCCTAATTGAACTGA
This sequence comes from Paratinospora sagittata, assembly GCA_035771175.1. Taxonomy (NCBI): domain Eukaryota; kingdom Viridiplantae; phylum Streptophyta; class Magnoliopsida; order Ranunculales; family Menispermaceae; genus Paratinospora; species Paratinospora sagittata. The sequence continues at coordinate 42,505,703 of CM069589.1, read as the reverse complement.
ATATAACATTGGCCAATGTTGAGACAATAATTATCATAACTAACAAGAAGTGGGGAAAATTGCCACATATATAAGTTCCTCAATATTGTCTTGGACTTTGCTTGAAGTTTTGGGGCAGCTCTGACCTTGGTTTTGCATACTCCACAAATATAACTCTGCCATCCAAAAACTAAGCCACAAGTAGCATGTAAGTAATCAATAGTAATACTAGTAAAAAACAAAAAGAAGTCTTCTTAATTCACAGATGAAGCTTCTTAGCATTACATAAATAAACTTATTTTGCTCACTGTTGAGTTAATCCCATATCACAATTGGGTTTTTGATGTTATAGATAGGTTTATAATTAGGCATTTACATCTAAAACAAAGGCTAGATGGCGAAGGATCCAGTAGCTAGGTAATTCTATTTGCTAGTTGACACCACCATTCGTTTTTTTGGGATAGGAAACGAGAAGATATATTAAAAAAGTTAAGAGAAGCAATACAGAGAAAAGGCGAACCTGAGAAATTCACCGCCTAGAAAAAAGAAACTGCTAACCACAAACCAGTATCAGCTAAATCTGAGGGGAACACCCAAAGGGAAGTTTTAAGCATAGAACCGTCCCAAACCGCTATAAGGTCCAAACTAAGGTTTTCAAAGGACCTTCGATTACGCTCTAACTATGTTAACCAAACAATGGGAAAATATCTATCTTCCTAAGATTTCTGTGTCACTTAGACCGGTTAGAGGCATAAAGTTAAAACAGTCTTCCCACAGACGAGGTTTCTTGATAAGACCACTAGTAAATGCCTCCCATTTGACCCCAATTGAGGAGACAAAAGGGTGATGTAGATACCACTAGTCCTCTTTTACACCCTTTTATTCCGCTTTTGGTTCCTCTTTCTGTAAATTTTGATCACCATGTAAGTGGCCACATGGGCTGCCATGTGTTCCACGGTTTTGGGCCTTTTGGCAATGGCAACGAAGTTGCATTGGGTAAATGAAGAGAAAAACTATTAGTTTGTCTCTCCTAATGTTTGATAAAACTGAAGATTCTCTTAAGGATTATTCTCAAGAGATTCTCCCCCATTAAAGAGAGTAAAAGCTAGTGTTCTTGTTCAAAGTTTCATCACTCGATAGCCTCGTCGGAATCAAATTGGGTTGGTATTGAGCAGTAGAATTCGAGTTGCACTTGTCATTATAGTGTAATTCATCATGATGGAGACAAAGTACGTTAGGAACATTAGTTTGATAATGTTTCCGCTATTCTTCCGCATTATTTATATTTTCATAAATCTCCTGAAAATTTCTTTCAGAAAAGGTATGTTAAAGAAGGTACTGTCTAAATGCATGTCCATCAATGTGTCGAAGATAGCTAAGCAATAAGTGGTCCAACTGTCGAAACTTAAACCTAATTTTTCACTTTCTATTGCTGAAATTTCCTGGAGTTGAGGCTAAAACTATGGACCCATTTCAACGACACTTCTTCTCTCACTTTGTTAGGCATTGAGTAAAATAAGATGAGAATTAGAGTGCATACCTTTCCATGCATCCCTTCAATAGCTTGCTTGGATTCCTCCTCAGTTGCATACTTAAGGAACGCAAAACCTCTTGGTCGCTTTGCAATTCTATCCATTACAAGGTTGACTGCAAAATAGTTTTTTAAAATTTTAAGGCATCAACAGACTTCTACCCAAAGATCACTAACTGAAGCATTACTAAAAAATAAAATATCTATCCAGAGGAATCCAAAAGCAAAGAAATTAACTTTACTAAAATAAAGATAAAGAACCATTGTCACCTTCTACAAGTTCGCCGAAGTTTTGGAAGGCATTTCTCAAGCTTTCTTCAGTGGTACGAAATGAAAGTCCTGGAAGCAGAGGGAGCTAAGCTACTAGATAAAAATAGTCATTGAAAGACATGTATAGCAATTACAGGTGAACAGTGTATGATTTGTGTTTGGAAAATGTATTATTAATCACCCATGAGATTGCATAATAAATGGACATGCAAGACTGCCAAAAGTATTATTAGAAAAACTCATAATAAGCAGATTGTTACATAGCATGAATCAAGGTACGAAACTTCGATTTCGCCCTAAACTTTGACCTTCAAAAATCAGAATTAATTCGGAGAAGTTTAATTCGACATGGAGAATTTTTGTAAAAATTTGCTAAATTAGAGAAGTTTAGAGAATTTTTGCATATATGCTTAAATATCTAAATTTATTATAGTATAAGCTAAAAACTAATATAAATAGACACTTTTAATACATAAAAATATCAATAAGCGACCTAACAAAATCAATCTTGTTAAGTGAGTTGATGAATTTGAATGACGGCTTTTGGTCTTAATTTGTTTTCTTTATTTTGATATTTAATTTTGTGGTGGCTTGCTTCTCGACCATATACTTTACTAGTTTGAATTCTATCATGCTTAATTTATTAGTTTATTATTTGAATGTGTTGTTTATTAATCTTGTTTCATAAGAGTTAACTAAAAAAAGATGACTTTAAGAAATCTTTTAATTTATTTTTAAGTTTTTATCTTATTTCGACTTTAACTATTTATTTATTTTGCTTCTTTTCTTTTTTTTTTTTTGGTAAAGCATATCCCATAAACTACATAATTTGTTAACTTATTAAATTATTTTTTAAAATTTATATTGCTATGTTGGTTGATGAAGTTGAAAATAATACATAATTATTAGTGTTTTTTTTGTTTTTTATTGATGAAGTAACATCTTTTTTACTTCTCTGTCTAATTTCATCGAATTTGGTCGAATTTTATCGAATTTTTGCATTTTTTTATTGAAAAACTAAACTTTTGTCGAAGTTTATCGAATTTCGTCGAAGTTGTCGAAGTTTATCGAATTATTTAGCGAATTTTTGCATTTTTTATTTTACATCCCACTTTTCACTTCGATGGTAAAAAAAACCGAAAAAATTCGGCTAATTTCGCCGAAATTCGGCTAATTTTTAGTCCTTGGCATGAATAAAACCGTTTCATCCACTACCCAATGCTGCATTCCTTTGGTCTCTATTAGATCGGGGACAAAGGCCTTTGAATTTTAAATCATCACAGAAGTGACTCTGCGACAGTAATAAAGCCTACAGATGTTTTATTGATAAATGGGCTAATAAAGCCATATATTCCCACCTAAAATGTATTTGTTTGAGTAGTAAAGTAGGTATCTGGTTTGAGTAAATCAAAGAACAAATTCATGTACTCTAGAAGTGCAGAACATCAGTGCCAATAGAAATGAAAAATAGGATCATTTTTAATCGGGTATGAGACATAGCAGCACTGCAGTACATCATCACCATGGTCATTTTTGAATTGAGAGCTTTATGCCAACTTTAGAGATAATAGCAGCTATGCTACTCAACTCAAAGTCGTGTAGTGCTTTAAGATAAATGTCTCTAAATTTGTCTCCACACAAACTATTCTAACTAAACTCAACTTAATAAAGCCTTTTCCCAAACACACAGGGTTTTCTACGTCAATACACTTCCTTCACTCTATCAAGGGCTAAGTCTATACTTAAATTACAAGTAGTTTTATCATTCTTGAAATTCCCTCTCCTAAAGGCTAAAGATATACATATTCTTATTTTCATTTTTTTTACAAACAAATAACAACCAGATAAATACAACAAAAAGCATTACCTACTCAAAAATACAAAGTGCTTCTACTAAGATTTTCTCCAAGAACACAATATACCCTATTTAAAAATAAAGAACTCAAACCAACTTGTGGTTGGTGTGAAGGCCATGAACTCGCCTAAGAAAGTGGGAGTATTGTGTTTGTGCTCTTCATAAAGTATTTTGATGGGTGAAGATAAAGAAGTTCACGCAGATCTCGAGAGACTAGTTGGGTGTTCTAGGAGGCTCAAATACCATTGGATCAATAAAAAAATAAAAAACAAACTCAAAAAAAAGTTCCATCAAATCCATCAATCTCCCCATCTCCAACAGTGAACCTTTGATACGGATAATACCATGTCCTGGTAAGTCTTCTCTCCAAGCCATCAAAAGTCTTCTAGCTTATATGCCCTATGAAAAGCAAAGGAGTGCAATTTCTACAGGAACATGGCCGGCTTCAGCTTATTTTCTTCCATAAATGTTGGACTGAATTAATCGCTAAGGAAAGAAGAAATAGTTCCAAGAGGCAAAACAAAGTCGCATAAATAGAAAATGATTGAAAGTATCCAGCCAATCTTACACATGAAACAGACATGCACCAATATACATCCTATGGTGAGCAATAATCCAGATTAAGAGAACAATCGACCATAAAATAAACGAAGAAAGTGAACTTCAAGAGGTACATTATAACTCCAAATCCCACAATGCACTCCTCAAATTACACTTCTTAATACCATTTTATAGCAGAAATCAGATTTTTTTTCTATAGCTCTAGAAAGGAAAAATAGTGCAGGCTGCCAGTTAGCACCAAGGAGCAAGGTTTTACTTAGTACAAGTCAGAGAGTGTAAAGGGGTACCCAATACTGAGGTAAATTGGAAGTGTCAAAGTTTGGTAGTAAAGTTCCTAAAAACAAGTTTGGTGGTAAGTAGAATTGAAGAGGAACAGTAGACAACTTATTTCAGAATTGCAGATTAAGGGTGCTTAAGAAGTTGGATTTCAAGCTTGATCTATGGAACAAAGGGTGAGTATCAAGAGTCAACAGTGGTGGGCACAAAAACTAGGGAAATCATTCACCGTTCTCTCATGCTAATACCAATTTCTTAAACAAATCAAAAACCAAGCTCCAGCCATAGCAAAACAATTTTGCATTTTGGAGTGGGAATTCTTACTTAATCGACACAAGTTATAAAAACCCAATTGACATAATGGGTCCAAAACAATGAAGAAAGAAAAACAATAATAAAACAACAACTAAAAGGGATGCTAATATCAATTTCTTAAACAAATCAAACACCAAACTTCAGCCTTGCATTTTGGAGTGGAAATTCTTTCTTAATCAACAAAAGTCATAAAAACCCAATTGACATAATGAGTCCAAACCAATGAAGAAAGAAAAAACAATAATGAAACAACAACTAAAAGGGATGCTAATACCAATTTCTTAAACAAATCAAACACCAAACTTCAGCCAAAGTAAAACAATTTTGCATTTTGGAGTGGAAATTCTTTCTTAATCAACAAAAGTTATAAAAACCCAGTTGACACGATGGGTCCAAACCAATGAAGAAAGAAACAACAACTAAAAGGGATGCTAATACCAATTTCTTAAACAAATCAAACACCAAGCTCCAGCCAAAGTAAAAACAATTTCGCATTTTGGAGTGGAAATTCTTACTTGATCAACGCAAGTTATAAAACCCAATTGACATAATGGATCCAAAACAATGAAGAAAGAGAAAAAAAAACAATAATAAAACAACAACAAAAAGGGATGCTAATACCGATTTCTTAAACAAATCAAACACCAAACTTCAGCCAAAGTAAAACAATTTTGCATTTTGGAGTGTAAGTTCTTACTCAATCAACACAAGCTATAAACCCAATTGACATAATGGGTCCAAAACAATGAAGAAAGAAAAAACAAAAATAAAACAACAACTAAAAGGGATTTGACAAAAACAATCTGTTTTTATGTAAAATAAGAAAATGGGTAGCTGAATTTTCTCACCACTGACATAGAGCTTGGTGGAAGGAGTGGTGGTACTGCTTTTGGGTGTAGAAGGAAGACATGCCACCAAAACGCCGCTACCATGGCGCTTTCTCCATCGAATAGCAGAGACTCGCAAAACAGAACCACAAGAAGAAGAAGAAGAAGAAGAAAGCAATTCCAGAGGAGGGCAGAACGAGCTTTCTCTGATTCTCACAACTCTTCTTGGAGATGAAGAAGAAACAGAGGCAGTAACTGCCATAGTAAGTGCCGCCATTTCCTCCTACCCAAAACCAGAGAATCCACACCAAATCAGATAACACAAGCGAGAGAAATAGGATTTTATATATATATAAACATATCCTAAATTCGAACTCACTATCCTCACTGGTTCACTTCTTTCCCAGTTCGTGAACCCAAAATTTATTATTTTGTTTTTAAAAAAAGGAATACCATAATTCCTAAACGAAGTTGTCAACCACAAGAATAAAGGCATTTTCCTAATTTTAACACTAATCATGAAACGCATAAAACTGCCAAGGAAAAACAAATAAAAAGTTTGTCAAAAAGTAAAGCAATAAGACACTAGCAACAAAGGCATTCCTAAGCCAATTTGCTCCATGGATGGCTCTGCCCTCTCTCTTATGAGATGAGAGTTTAATAGAGTCTCAGTTGTTATTAATGATAGTTTGATATATATTATTAAGTTATTATCTAATAGCTAATAGTTTATAAAGTGGTATCAGAGCCAGCACATAAGGAAAAGTGTTAATAATTACTTAATTTTCATTATACAGCTATATTTTTTTTTTTTTTTTGACAACTGTATCTTTTAATTTTATTGGTAGCATCTCAACTTATGTCAATAAGTGAAAAATAAAGTTAATTTATTTATAAAGTCAAAACTTCTTATCGATGGTGTGTTATTTTTATCATAATCCTAATAATATTTTCTTTTATCTATTAAAAATTTCCATTTCCAACCTATATTATAAACGGTTAAGGGTGTTTTTAAAACAATTAAATCTAACTAATTTATTTTTTTAATTTTTATCTTTTTTTATGTTTATTTTAACCGACACATACAAATAATAAAACTTAATATTTTACATATTTTTAAAATTAAAATAAAATAAATATAAATTATAAAATATAATAATAATAATAATAATAATAATAATAATAATAATAATAATAATAATAATAAGGGCAAACCCAAACTAGAACAAAAAATAGTAAAACCCGAACAGCTTAATTTCTAAACCCAAGTTGCCAAACAACGTGAACAAGGGCATTTTCGTAATTTCACACCAATCATAAACCTCGAAACACTTTCCAAGAGCGGACAACAAAGAAGAAACTTGGAAAACAAGTAAAGCAAATAAAATCAAACGAAAGCGATCGAAGTTCCAAGATCTTTGATATTCCTTCTTCAAAATTGTGGAAATGCCACTGAACAATCTCTTACCCATCTCAATAATAACCCTTCTGATTCATCTCACCACAGCCGATCGCTCCTACCACTCTTCTTCATCATCACCGTCTTCTCTAACCGAGTGGAGATCGGCGAGGGCGACGTACTACGCGGCGTCGGACCCGCGCGACGCCGTCGCCGGAGCGTGCGGGTACGGCGATCTGGTGAAGAGAGGGTTCGGAATGGCGACGGTGGGTCTGAGCACGGCGATGTTCGAGCGCGGCCAGATCTGCGGCGCTTGCTTCGAGCTCAGGTGCGTCGACGACGTCAAATGGTGTATTCCGGGGACTTCGATCGTCGTCACGGCCACCAACTTCTGTCCGCCGAACTACGGGCTCCCGTCGGACGGCGGCGGCCACTGTAACCCTCCGAACAAGCACTTCGTTCTTCCGATCGAAGCGTTCGAGAAGATCGCCATTTGGAAAGCTTCTAATATGCCTGTTCAGTATCGCAGGTAAGCAAACCCTAGTTCTACTACTACTACTACTACTTTTACTATTACTGTGTCTGTGCTGCTTCTTCGTGTTTAACTTTTTCGTGCTATCTTGCGCTTTGAGAGAGTGGTTTTTGAGATGAAAATGCTTTAGAAATACACTTTGGCGGCCCTACTTGGTTGACATTGTCCCGAGATTTTGAGATTGATCCAACAGCTCTAGCAATGTTAATAAGCATTACTCTTGAGATTTTGAGATTGATTGATTGTTTGCTAACGTACGCCGAGTGCTTAGTGCGTTGCTGAGTGAGTCCTCGTGCTTGGTGTCTTTATCATACGCGTGCTTTTTCCTTGTCTTTTTTGAAGTTTGAACTCCTTTTATATGTTTTGTGGTGATTCTTTGAATCTTTGATGGCAAATTTTTCGTTATGGGGCCGAAACTATAGGAATTATTTGTAGTGCTGGCAATTGCGGCTTGATGTTTTTGGAAATAATTAGTGCTATTTTTGTTTGAATTTTCTTGCTTGAGATTTGAAAATGTAATTGGTGAGTTGTGGCTCATTTGATGTTTTGCGAACATTTGGTTTTTCTTAATTGAAGATGTAATGGGTAATTTTTTACTGTTTGATTGATAGGAATTAATCCAATGAGTAAGCTTAAAGTAAGATAAACCAAGTAGATTTATAGCAATGCTAGCTGCCCATGTAACTTCAATCACTGAGAGTTTGAACAAGAATAAATAACTTAAGAAATTTAATTGTTTTTAATTGACATTTCTCATCAAGGTTTTTGAAAATGCTAAAAAAATTAACTTTTAATCACCTACAACCATTTTGCAAAAAAAATAGAAGAAGAAGAAGAAGAAAGGAAAAACACCTACAACTAATGGGCTTAAGTAGGTTCCCTATGAGCATTATTTTGGTAATCACTTCCAGATGATCCATGATTATAAGCAAAAACTATACAATAAGGGTCCAAGATAAAGAAAATTGTTAAACTAATATTTTCATTCCAATTTTATGTGTGAGTTAGAAAGTTATACTTGACTTTAAATTATAGTGAATTTCAACACTTTGATAATTTGATGGGGGGAGGGGTGCATTTATAAGAGGCATTTGGATTAGATAAAGTGTTGCCAGCATTTTCAATGAATCAAGTATGTGTGTACCATTCTCTTCTGGTGTACCTTTTTTTTTTGTTCTCTCAAAGTTCAAAGTGCCATTGGTTGTTTGCGTGCAATGCAGCAATATGAAACATTTTGATCACCATTATCCTAAGATCTATAGATGTCTTTATAGATTTCTTTGATTTTGAACCTGTATCCACACCATAAATCATATATGCAATTCTTAAAAAAAACAAAAAAACAAAAATTAGTGCGTTTATTAATTCTGTTTGTCAAATACTGTGTATATTTTGCAATGGGTGGTGTACTATAGGATTTATTTCAGCATTCCCACTTTTTATTTTAAACATGAAACCATCCTAAAGTTGCAATATTCTTCTGTTCCCCCCCTTGATTTGTGCTTTGCAGGATCAAGTGCATAAGGGAAGGAGGTGTTCGGTTTATAGTTGATGGCTCTGGCTACTTTATTTCAGTTCTAATCAGCAATGTTGCGGGTGCGGGAGATGTAACGGCTGTGAAAATTAAGGGGTCTAGAACAGGGTGGCTTCCAATGGGCAGAAATTGGGGTCAAACTTGGCATATAAATGCTGATCTTAAGAACCAACCCCTCTCATTTGAGGTCACTACTACTGATGGGATCACACTCACAAGCTACAATGTTGCACCCAAAGACTGGAAATTCGGGCAAAGTTTTGTGGGAAAGCAATTTGAATCCTAAATGTCCACGGGCCTAAGGAGCTAATGGTTTGCGCTTGCCCTCTAAATTGAAATGGATCCAATGATCAAGCAGGGGGGTTTTCTATTCAGAGAGAACAGATTATAGTGGGAAAAAGTTTGTGTTATGCATTTGGGTTTTGTGTCATTGCATAGTTATTCGTTGAGAACAGAAGCAGAGAGAAAGCAGGATGGCTTCCAGTCTTGTATACCCAGCCAGAAGCTTTGGCAAATGCCTTGGTCACTGTATCATGTTTCAATACCACTCCAGCTGATCAGTTCCATTTGTAAGTGTAGTTAATTATTTCTTCTGTATTTTGGTATATGAGTGTAGTAGCTAGAGAAATGAGAGTGCTTTTTTTTTTTTTTCCCTTTCCTGCAAAAAGTCATGTTTGTAGTTGTATATTGCAAACTCTACATTGGAAAATCAGAATGTTGGGAGAAAACCAAACTGCCATCTAGGATGTGTTTATTGTTTTGTATTGGTTAAAAGAATTCTTCTTAAAAACTATGCTTTCAATTGTACGCATTGTAAATAAACCTATTACATTCCAATTACAATTTTTAATTTCTATCAATATTAAATACTTTTGAAGTGTTTTAGATGAATAATGAAACTCAATCTCTTAAATTATGAGATTAATTATTATTAATAATATCAAACACAATGTCTCACATCAATTTGCCAGTTAGCGATGTAATGCAGCTGCTTTGCTTAATCAGGAGAAGCCACCATTGTTATTATCACTAGTGAGAGACCATAGATTTCTTGAAAATCATCCTCTGATACTGCATACAGGTCATATGAGCATTTGCAGAACTTGGTATCTTACTAATCTGATCTGATCTCTAGTAACATTCTGGTTCCATTTCTACTATTATATCTGGTACCATATCTAAAACTAAATTACTGTAACAGATTGACTGGCTCAGGTGATACCAAGGATTTATCCAATACCAATTCATAAGTCAACATTAAAACAATTACAGCAAAAGAAAAAATAACCATAGCTGAAAAGGCAATGAACTCATCATCTCTGGTTCAACACGATGAAAATTCTAGTATCTTTATCAATACCTGTTGCCACTCTCACCTACATATATTTGTATTTACTGATGAAAAACCAACTGATATGGAACCTCAGAATGAGTGGTTTATCCAAAAATAAGATGCAGTTAGAAGCATCCATTGGGCAGAAAGAAGTTTTCAGATAACCCCCATGAGTTCATTTCAACGGAAACTTGCTAATGCAGTGTCGCCTTCCCACATAGTAAAGTAGACAGCCATATCCCACAGCTTAGCAGGAGATTGGTGTTTGGGGCTCCAACTATTGCTGGAGACCGCCGTGTCGACTGTGCAGCTTAGAAGAAATGAAGGCAGTTAAGAAATTGCAGAATTCCAATTAAGAATATCCATATAGATCTACCATGGAGTAACGAAGAGAGCAAACGATGACGACAGTCTGTTCAAAAACCTTCAGTGGGTGCAATTGTTTTGCCTTTACTGTCCAACAATTGAATAAAATGTGAATGTCAGTCTTCTGCAAATACAAATTTGCTTTGCAAGACTTATTGGTGGTTGAGGTAAATTTCAATACCATAGCTTTCATGTTCTCAAGTCTCTTACAAGGTGCTTTAATTCCCAAAAAAAGAAAAGCAACAAAATGAGTTCTCCAACCACAACTAAAGGTCTCATATCCATGGAGGGACCTATCAAGCACAACAACATACAAATATCACATAAAAGTTTGGTGTCAGCATTGAGTCTACCAACGTTTAAAACCATGAACATAATTAACCATTTGGGGATAGCTAAACAAATTTTGTTTCACTATTTGACCCTTTAAGGTTGTTGGGACCAAACCTGCAAGTTAAAGTAGGAAATTAAAATCCATAGGTCAATCTAAGGAAAGAGCGAAATCTGAAATATCATAGATAGAGATAATTAAGAAAAATATAGCTACTAGCAACATAACTAAAGAGCAAAATAGAGGAAGCATATTCATACAGCCGACCACATATAGTTAGAGAAAAGTTCCGTTAAGTTTAGTTATTTATAAAGTTGGCGCTTCTTCCTTGCTTTGTTTGACTAAATCTTCAATATCTCATCAACCTAGTTGATTTTTACCCTTGCTTATAAAAAATAAAAAATACAACAATATAAAAATAAAGTTATTGTTTCATTGCCCTGCCCATTGAAAGCAAAGTATCATGCATGCTTGTTAATCTTTAACTTAATGAAAGGCTGCTAGTTGCTTCCTTCAAACCTTTAGTTGGAAAATCCTCAACTTAAAAGTGAAACAAACTTGAAATCCACCTCAGCTATCATCACAATGTTGGCAGCACAGAACTAAGTTCATATCCTAATTATGATGCTATCAATGATGTAAGGATGGCATACAAATAATCTTCCATTTCAACCAAATTATAACTCTGCTTGTTTCTCCCAATCATTCCACACAAAGTACATAATTACAACTTCTAGCTTCTCAGATTCATCATCATAAAGTGATGGTTGTATTGATTCATAGAATTGTTCAATTGTTTCAATTCAACAATTCTATGAATCAATACAACCGTCATTCTACTTGAACTTATCATTTATTTGTCATAGTGGTACCTTGAAATTTTATTAGATTACCTAGAAACACTGTTGCCAAATCATGAGATGAAAATTAGTTATTTTGGGATCAGATTTGAATCAATGAATCGTAAAATTAACAATAGAAATGTGAATTGTATATTTTTATTGATGAAATACCAGTCACAAGGAAATTAGCATTATTTTAACTAATTAATGATTCTATCCTATTTGAAGTGATTTTTAGTTACAATAAATAAATAAATAAAATAGTGAAGCATGCAATTCACTGATTCAACTCACAATTCACATAAAAATTGGCAGAGAGAAGTCTAGCAATCATTTAAATTAGAACATATTGGAATATTTTCTTTTCTCTCTCCTTGATTTATTTACCTCTACCTTAGTCTTTATTCTGCCCTTGCTTTTCTGGCAGTTACACTGTTCGACTAATAACACACATAACCTTCAAGTCCACAGACCTCGCATGCTACCTAAATGAATTTGTGCTTAAAAAAAAAAAAAAAAAATCCAAACAATGCTTCGAAATGAAAAAGAAAAAGAAACCCAACTTGCCATGGTCATCACTTCCTCTCTTTTAGTTTCATGGAGGACAAAACATCTTATATGATATAGCTAATCATTCTTTTTGCTCTGAGGAGATGCTTCGAGCAATAGATCATTTAAAAGGCTGAATGTGAAAAAGACTCGAACAGAGAATTTTACCACTATTTCTATGATTGCTTCCTTCCCCCTCACTATCCACCATATGTGACCATTGGTTACCATATGGAAAAGAAACCTCAAAAGTATCACTTCTTATAGCATTGAAACTGATAAGTAGGTTTTTAGGTGTGTTATATGTCATGGTTTTAATTGATTATATTTCGGTTTACACATGTATGTGTCATTTTATGTTGAATGTTTTGATAGTTTTTACACTTGGTTTATGTTTGATTTTGTAGGTTTTAAAGTGGTCTTGAAGTGATATGAAAGAGGTGAACAAGTGGTCAAGCATTAGAAGGAAGAAACAAAAGCAATAAAATGACATAAAGCAGAGAAAACGGCTAGAAAAGAAAGAAGAAAACCAAAAATTCAGCCAGTTGGGCCCTACAGCGCCCAAGCACCAACGCTCTTGAAGTGATATGAAAGTGGTGAACAAGTGGTCAAGTATTGGAATGAAGAAACAAAAGCAATACAATGGCATAAAGCGGAGAAAACGACTAGAAAAGAAAGAAAATCAAAAATCCAACAAGTTGGGCCCCGCAGCACCCAAGCACCAGCACTGCAGCGTTGGTGGTGATGGAGTTAAATAAACACCAGCAAGGAGGGCGCTGCAGCACCCAAGTTGAGCGCCGCAGCGCCCGTGCGCACAGCGTTGGTGTTTGAGTAGGATTTTTCTCCTATTCCAAGTTCATTTCTTCACCAACTTTTTCTCACCTATAAATACATCAAAAATGAAGGTTTTGAGGGGGAGATCCATTGAGAGAAGAAAAAAAGAAGGTGCAAGACGAAAACACTTCGGAAAGCGCAGAGAAACCGATTCAAAGATTGGAGGATTCGTTGCAAAATTATATTTTTTTTCATTTTCTCCCTTGTAATTTGTATTTCTTTCTTTCAATGATGTCAAACCTATGAATTTTGAGTTTTCATACTTGATTATGGGGCAGATTTAGTTCTAGGGTTGCTATTGGAACTTACATGTAGCTTGGATTTGATTTTTAATTTCTGATGTTAATTAGTTAATTTTGAATTGTTTGTTTTAATCTATGCTTATTGCTTCTAGTTAACTGACCATTGATTGTTTGTTAAACCTAGATAAACTTGGGAAAGGAATTTTCGGTTTAGAATTGATTAAAATAACAAATGATCAAAGGGTGGAAGTCATGAGTTCATGTAAGATAAGAATATATTTGCATGACATATGTAACCATTAAGAGAGTTTGATCTTAAAGAGTTTCGTTTCAATTTTAATCTCATAGGAATATACTAATTAGATTAAACAGGATATTTATACTTGACCATTGGAAGAGGCTTGTAAATAAATTAAGGCCCTTGGTTAACAACTCAGATTAATTAATTAATTGAAAAAATAAATAAATAAATTCAGGTGAAGTGTGAAAGAAAATTGTAATCCTAGGTTTTAGTAATTGATTGATTGAATTTTAATTTGTTCGTTTAAATTTGAAGTTTAAGTTTCTTTAGTATTATTTTCAATATTTCTTTAGATAAGATTAGGTTGAAATAATTTTAATAATTAACAAGAGAATTGGAACAAATCTTTGTGGTAACGATACTTTACTCTTCACTTTATTACTTATTTACGATATTGTGCGCTTGCAATTATTTCACAACAGAAACCTTACTTTTGCCTTCAATTACCTTCAAGTTTGATCAATTTCTATAACTACATTGAATTTGTTTTCATATTCTCCCCAAGGACAAATCAATGACTCTTACTATTTACTAGCCATATGACAATTCCAAAAAGCAGCAAATGCAAATTCTTATTCAAGTATACCATGCTCTAAATCTAGTAAATCCCATGTTTTTATTTTCAGCTTTAATTGAATTTGAACATCTTTTCCAAGCACTTGCTGCTGGTTATAAAAAGTAAACCCAAGTACACTTCAAGCTTGTAAGGTTCCATGATTCATGGAATATCTGAAGCCAGTATAGTCTAGCAGATAGTTGGACAAGCGAATCTAGATGCTTAACATGGACAATCAAATTTTGGGAAGATACTTAACGTGGACCCAAGCCCTTGATGGAATTATTTCCAACAATTTATGTGTTGTCTTCCTCCCAATAACAAACAAGTTTCTAATTACCTCTCCTACGCCCAAGATGAGTCAAGGAATGGCCCCCTTTGGAACCTCCACTTGCGCAGAGGCCTTAGAAGATATAGAGAGTTCAACGAAGTCCAGCAATTATTGTCTACGCTATCTCAAGTGCACCTCATTATCTCGTCAAAAGACTGTAGAACTTGGGACTTTGAACCTTGAAGTACCTTCTCTTGCAATTCTCTTTTTCAATTACCAATAGATAGTCCCAACTATCCAACCTTCCCCCCTTCTTCATTTATTTGGAAAGCTCAAGTGCCTACCAAGGTGAATGTTTTGTGTTGGCTCATGGCTCGAAGAAGAATTAATAACATTAATAGAATCCAAAGAAAGAACAATTTTTTGTACCTTTCCCCCATTGATGCACGCCAGACATCCAAGAAGGTAAATTAGTGGACCATCATTTCACCTTTTGTCGTTTGGCCATGTCCGTTCTCGACATGATGGTGTTTGGGAGTATTCCAGCCTAGACAAAAGAAATTAGTAAAGTAGTTTAGTGCATGTCAAGCTCACCTCACTAACCACCTAGAACTTGCAACACCGCAGCCAACTCAAGCATCACCCACAACAAGATCACCATACCATCTCACATCAGCGACACACATTGAGCAGGCGCACCCAGCTCCAAACACTACCCAAAATGTGGGACCACTTCTCCAGTTGGCAAGCCACGTCAGGATCATCATAACCTTCTAACCTCATTAGCTCATTCTAACAGTGACCACACTCTCTCCTAGCTTCTATTCTAATCGCTATTTCCTTCTCTAACTTTAACGTCAAAGGGCCTTTCACTGGCACCACATCGGTGTCTACTAAAGATTCTAAGATGTTATTATCTTGCAAGTCACCTGCGGGCCAAGCTCGCCAGGTCAAGCACCAAGCTCCTTATAGAGCCAACATTCATGCTATGTCTACTGCCAAACAATCTCCTTACATCTCTAGCATGCCCTACTACAATGCAAATCTAAAATCTGTGCTCCAGTCGACTCCCTGCCAAAATCAACTAGAACAAATAGTAAAGTAAAGCAACCTTACTATTTAACACAAGTTCCTGCAATGAATTGTTTTCATCAGTAATTATAAATTATTTTATTTGGACACTTTGGGAAGGAAAAAAAAAAATATTCCAAGAGTCTTAGAAGAACAACTTTTCAACTAGGAGGTTGTTCAATTTTGAGCCTCATTTTGGATTGCAAAAGAGAAATTCTCTCTAGGGTATATATAACCTTTCAGATGGGCTAAGATGCTGGGGCAAAATTTTGTAATCAGTTTTTAATGGAGGAAGAACTTCTTGTCCTCCCTCTTCTCCTATTCCTTGTTTTCTTCCCTTTAGCATCAATGAAGTTTCTTTTCCCATAAGATTTAAAAAAAAAAAAATTGGAATCAAAATAACATATACTCTTCATAATACCCACATTAATGTGCAAAGTCACAAATATCATATAGCTTCAGTAATTGATAAATGAATAATAAGAATGAAGCACATATCGCATACTACAATATTTGCTCTAAACCCTTATATACTCAAATCTAAAGGCTTTTTGGCCATCTGGATATAGGAGGCAGGAGAAGGAAATAAAAAATGAAGCAACTCCAGTCAATCAGAATGGACAGTGCTCATACCCAAAATTGGCAATTGAGACCAAATGGACCACGTTCATACCAGATTAGAAACCAAGGATGTGAAACATACAATCTATTTGAAAACCTGCAATTAATTACAACTATAATAAAAACATGTAAGAAAATTTAGTAATGTCACTGATATTGGACCAACATCAACTCTAGAGTCTAGAGTTGGTCATACTATT
The DNA here is from genome assembly GCA_035771175.1 of Paratinospora sagittata. Classification (NCBI taxonomy): domain Eukaryota; kingdom Viridiplantae; phylum Streptophyta; class Magnoliopsida; order Ranunculales; family Menispermaceae; genus Paratinospora; species Paratinospora sagittata. Next base: position 42,489,107 of record CM069589.1, on the reverse strand, counting down.
GGATGCCCATATCAGTATGTTCACCCCATAGAAGGGACATAATTGAGGAAAAATCAATTGTACTTGTAATATGTTTAGAACATACAATATATCATATATTGCAATCAAATAATAATACATTATGTCATTAACTTTATAACCATCACCACACAGTGAGGAGTGGAACTGAACTTAGATGAGAAAAGCTGCAATGCCATTGTATAACAATTACTAAAATGTAACTAAGATGAATATACATGATTGAAGAGTTTGGTTTTGACATTTTGTCTAACACAAATAACCATACAGATACTGTGCATATAACAAAGTAACAGGAGTGCTATTAAGGACTTGCACATAGTACTATTAGGCACTCTTTGCACAAATGAACCAACTGTTAAAATCCCTTCTAATTTATCACAATCTTCTCTTTTTTCTTACACAATGTTAGTTAAACACGAAACATCTAAGAAAGTAACACAAACACACTAAGTTTGGCAATCGAACTGAACCAATTCAATCTCAACAAGTAGTTTTACAATTCAAACATGTGTGTTGTACTCCCAAACCATTTTATTCAAATGGTTTTCACCTCAAAAAAAAATAATTGAATTTAACCCTATCATTTCATCTCTAACTATAGCATACAAGTAATACATTGATGAAACAAGAACTGAGGACCCCTTTCCTCCAAATAGATTTGCATTCCATCAACCCATCACAATGGAGCATTGGCTAGGAATTTAAAGATACAAGATAAAAGAAAAGATGCAACCTCTTGCGTGGACCAAAAGCTTTGAACCCAGGAATCCTTTTTTTTACTTTTGTCTTTGTTTATGTCCTTCAGTTAGCCATCCATCTTGCATCTGAAATGCAACAAGAAGACCAAGCCATCAAAGCCGCTGTTGTGATTCAATAAGCAATGCATTGAGCATAACATGAACGGCAGCTTCATAAACAACTTTATCATAATGCATTCCATCTACTGTACACTGATGCCCACATTTCCGACTCAACAACCTGATATCCAGTAAAAGCAGTGGCCCCCCAGATTGACTCAAAAGCTTACTTTCAAAAAGCTCTCTTTCATAAGCATTTTGCATTACACCACTCATCTTCCGTCTCTTCTCCTCAGTATTCAACCTTGAAGTTATCAAGGTTGGCATCCCAAGCCAGAACATGTGTGGTGATGGAACCGAAACTGAACTCCTCGCAGACGCATCAGTCGAAAACTCTGAAGATACAGCTAGTAAAGACATTGCCGTTCTCCTCAACAATCCTAGAGAAACACCATACTCAAATGGACTTGTCACATGCAGCATATGCCATAACCCAGATCCAATTACCAAAACATCAGGATACCGACCATTATGCTTCAAATCCACCAGCAAATCAGTCAGATTTTCCACGTATGGCGCCCACACAAAATCCAATTTCACCCCAATCCGTTCAATCACAGTTCTATAATCACTATGGCGCTTAAACAAATCCCCCCGAATCGATTCCATTTGCTCTGGATCCAATATCAAACCCAACAGCGCCTGGACCATCAAACGCGCTTGGGAGTCCCCAGCTACAACAATCCACGACCCATTGAGCAGATCTGACGCATCAGAACGACCTAATTTCTGAAACCCACAAGCAATTACAGGCGTAGATTTCTCCCAACCCCATGATCCCTCAAAATTCGATGAATTTACTGAAAGATTCATTGAAACCCTAACTGGTTGTACATCCCAAACGATTTCATGAAGAAAAGAAATGCAAGACTTTCGATTGTCCACCAAAACAACACTGGATGATGATGATGATGACGATAAAAGGGAAGACATGAAATTACTAATTGAAGGAAAATAAGGAGTGATATGAACACCTACGGCTAGGGTTATGAACAGAGCGCCGCTGAAGAACAGCATCTTGTTCCTGCTTAGATGCCATCCTGCGAGACCCATTGGCACGAATAGAACGATACAAGCAGCCAAGATGCCAAATTGTACGCCACCCACCATTTCTCAGATCACGAGAAACCACATTGATGAAGATCGATCATTAAGAGTCATAATTAAAAACCCCCAAATTTTGTTGAATTTTTTTTTGAAGAACAAAATTAGGGTTTTGCATTTAATCGGTTCTAATGTTATTCGGTGTAGTCTCGCTTCGAGAGAAAGTTTTCTTGCAGAACAACTGAGATTGAAGCGGCGCACCAAAGATGATCCTCCTGATGGTGACGCCCAAAGCTCACGTTAGCAGCTTGCACAACACTAAACATGTGCAACCGACTCACGTTGGAACAACGTTAATAACACTAATGCACGCAGAAAATAATATTTTCTAAAAAAAATAATAATTACTGAATTGAACATTAAAAAAATTTAATATAATTCGTTATAAATTAATTATTTAGTTATATAATTATAACATCTTCAAGTATAAAATTTGTTCATAAAAAAAAAATTATTTTTTTACCTCTTTAGCTAAAAAATTATGATGAAAAAATAAGTAGATACCAATAAAATATATAAAATTTCTCACCTTTTTTACTACCTAAATACTAAAAAAAAAAAAAAATTCAAAACAAATTACTATTTTCTTAAAACAAAAAAAAAACATTTTCTCCATTATTAAACACACTTTAAAATATGCAAGAAAATTACACAATTTAATCCACTAACGTACGCCGATAAAATAAGCACAGTTTACGAGGGTCATTTTGAGAAATACGGACACACGTTAGAAACCTGCATAACACTAATGTGCGCCACCGGCTTATGTTAGAATAACAGTTAGTTACTCTGGGGAGCGTAACTACCAAACATTGCTAACGAACGCAGAAAAAACTAAAACGAAAACATGGAAAAATACGCGATGAGATAACACAATTTAATACGCTAACGTATGCCAAAAAATGGGCGCACGTTAAGGGGCCATGGCGACATACGGACGCTTACGAAGGGCAAGAACGTCTTTCAAACAATGAACCATTACGATTTGAATTGATCGAAGGGGCAAACTGGGAAAATGATAGTATTTAATGATGAGAACCTTCCAGCGATAACAAGAATGGCACTTGCGAAATTCAAGTTCTAATAAAGAGTAATTTGGTCAACAGAACAAAACGTTCGATTCAACCAAAATTTCAAACTGATTCAAACAACAAAATTTACAGAACGAAACCCTAACGAGACGGAAAAGCTATAATACGCCGACAAGAATATCCTATCATACATATTGTTGATGGATGATGCTATCTTGCGCCAAGTAAGCGTCAAAGCTAAATCTTAACCACCGAAGCCGTAGAGAGTCCTGCCCTGGCGCTTGAGCGCGTAAACGACGTCCATAGCCGTGACCGTTTTCCGGCGAGCGTGTTCAGTGTAAGTGACGGCGTCGCGAATGACGTTCTCGAGGAAGATCTTGAGGACTCCGCGAGTTTCTTCGTAGATCAGACCGCTGATACGCTTCACTCCTCCTCGTCTCGCGAGTCGCCGGATCGCCGGCTTCGTGATGCCCTGGATGTTGTCACGAAGAACTTTCCGGTGCCTCTTCGCTCCTCCCTTGCCCAAACCCTTCCCTCCCTTTCCGCGGCCAGACATCTTCGAGAACTAAAGATCGATGAAACTAAGATTTCTGAGAGTGATTTAGTTGAAATTGTGATTAACTGAGAAGAAGCTTAGATGCGATGATTGAAGAAGCGCGAGAGAGATTGGGCCCTTTATAGAGGAGATTGGGGGGATTTTGAAAATTTGGGAGTTCGCGGGTGTTTTTCGAGTTGGATCTGTGCGCGAGGGCTTTGTGATCGTTCGATGGAGAATCACCGGTAGAGATTTGTGTGTTTGGGTTCGAGCGGATCGATGACGTGGCGAGTAGTCGTGTAGGAACTGTGGCTTCGCAATATTCTATTGTCGGCTATGCACAGTCAACAATACTTGACTTTAAAAATTTTAATGACAAATAGCATTTTTTATGTAAATGGTATTTAATTATATCAAGTACAAAAAAAATATATGATAATAAAAATTATACGACTAATTAACTGCGTTTGGTATTATTTTTAAATTTAAATTTCTGTATTTAAAAAAAAAAAAGTCTAAAACAATTTATTTGTTTCATTGTGATTTAAAAAATATTGAAAAAAATTAATGTCTTTAAAAAAAAAAATTAATGTGATATCAAACATATTTTTAAAAATTATAAATTAATTATAATTAAAATATAATTTTATTTTTTTAAAACTATTTTTAAATTATATATATGAAATATGAACTCTTGTGTTATTATCAGAGTCATATCTGAATTTACCCGACAAAAAAAATTGTGTATATATACCAACACATCTGACTACATTTATTTTGAACCTAAAGGTTTAGGTATTTTTGGATTGAGACCTAATACGTAAATATGTTACTCTCTTACGACAACCAAAGAGGCTTGAACTTTTGTAACATTCAAAGTGTTACAATCACTTAACTAGTTGAACCCACCTTGGGTACCGTGTCTGTTAAACTTAGAGGTAAGCAACATTATTCATATTAATTTAGCAATAGAGCATGTTTAGTAGCCTAATTTAACTTTTAGGAACCTAATAACAAGTTTTACTTTGATAACAGGGGGGGGAAGTAATTAAGAAGATATTTATAAATAAATAAATAAATAAGTTCACCATCTGGTACTTTTTTAAAGATTAATTAATGGGCTAGTTTGGTACATACAATTTTTTACTTGACATATAATTTTGTAATTTCTTTAACACTTGTTTGGTAATTTTTATTTTTTTATTTTTTTTTTTTGTCGATTTTCTAGTCCCTAGGTGCCCTCCTTCCTTCGGATCAAAATTAATCCTTTTAAAGTTCAAGATTCTACAAAATTTGACAAAGACGAAACTCAAACCCATGATCAAATTTTTCAACCTGCTTTCCATGCCAATAGACCGACCCATGATTAATCGTAATTCCTTTCGGAGTCTCATGCAACATTAAGTAGTCCCTCCACATAATTAGCTCATAAAAATGTGCTGAACTAAAATTTAAAATCAAAATATTATCCCTTTAACTACAACCTACACCTTATTTTATAACCAATGAACTCGAACTGGCTGAGACATTGTTCCTTTTAAGTACAAACACAACCTATATCACTAAAATTTAAAACCAGACCAATTGTCCCTCAACTACAACCTACACCTCGGTAACCAATGAACTTGAACTGACTGAGACATTGTTCCTTTTAACTACAAACACAACCTATATCACATTCCACAATCAATGAAACTACCAACGTCGGGTAAATTTGTAACCTCTTACAACAATTGATAGATAACTATAATGATGTATAAAAACCTAATACCGCACTTCTCCACCAAAATTTATTAGAATTTTCACCAACAATTAGATGTTTTTAAGCATGAAGGATAAAAAAACTACACATGCTCTAATACACGTTGGAACCGACATTCCAATTGCAAGTAGGTCAACTAACTTAAACCCAAAGAGACTTATTACTTGAAACCAACAAAGAAAATAATATAATTACAAGAACAATATTACTATCACACAATTCATAACATGCAAAACCCTAATTTCAAGTCAATTTTCAACACCCGGAATGCTCACAGTTACAATGATAAGAACTTCCACAAAATTCACTTTGAAGGCCGGTAAAACTGAAATTTGATCCGTGAAGCTAATCAGAGGCATCATCAGATCGGCCTAGTTTCCTTTACCAAGGAAAAAAAGTTCAGATCTTTAACAATCTGATATCACCACAAGATTTGATGAATTAACAAAACTGTTCCCAAAAAACCCTAAATGGCTATTCATCCAAACAATTTCACCAAGAAAGTAACAGCGGAACTTGAATTAAAGATGAGAAATAGGTAACAACATAAGAATAACTAAACCGATAAATTGCTTCAACATCCCCAATTCTCATTAAACAACAGCGAAATTTACATGTTCAACTAAAAAGAAACCCTAAAAACCTAAAAAAAACAAAAAATAAAAACAAAAACAAAAAAAAGAAACTAGAAGTTGTAATCTTCAATTCTATCTCAATCCGGCGAGCGGAGCTCTCAGATCTCAATCTAATCGTCTCTTTAACCACCGAAACCGTAGAGAGTCCTGCCCTGGCGCTTGAGCGCGTAAACCACATCCATGGCGGTGACCGTTTTCCGGCGAGCATGCTCCGTGTAGGTAACCGCGTCACGGATGACGTTCTCGAGGAAGATCTTGAGGACACCGCGAGTCTCCTCGTAGATCAGGCCGCTGATACGCTTCACGCCGCCTCGTCTCGCGAGTCGCCTGATCGCTGGCTTGGTAATTCCCTGGATGTTGTCGCGAAGAACTTTCCGATGCCTCTTGGCTCCGCCTTTTCCCAAACCTTTCCCTCCCTTTCCTCGGCCGGACATAGTTGGAGAAGTATGAAATCGAAACTGTGATGCTGGAGAAGATCGAAGAAAGATGATGAGATCAGATGAGATTGAAAGGTGAGATGCAAATAAAATTTTGGGAAGTGACTTTTATAGATTGGTTTGGACGGTGAAATTTCGGAGATTTTGAAAAGTTTCAAGCTCGCGCGTGTTTTCGTTTTTTGGTCTTTTTGGGAAGTCGATCCGTGTGAGAGAGGCTTTTGGCCGTTCGATGGGAAGTGGACGGTCAGGATTCTCTTGTAGGGGCTTGAGCGGATCGATGACGTGGTCGTTGTTGCGGAGAATTTGTTTTTTTTTTTTTTTTTTTGCGGAACTCTGTTGTTCTTGCTTGGTTATCGTTCACGTGTCTCATTACTTTTATTGTCCGGGAAAAGTATTCATAAATGTTGAAATAATCATAGAAACTTTGGCTTTTCTTTTCTTTAAAAAAACTAATAATCATAACAATAATTCTAAATTAATTATGGTAGTTTATTGTAATATAAGCTTTGATACCTATTATTTTTTTAGTTGTATTAAAATTGCATTAAATTATATATTGATATGCGAATCAACAATAAAATCAAGGGCGTTAGAATGATTTTGTATTACAGTTTTCACCATAATCAATATAACATTATCACAAATATAATAATAATACTATTTTTACAGGAATGTGCTACACAATTTTTTATGCCCATCACTTTTAAATTGCATTAGAATTCTAATTAATCATATATTGACACATAATTCAATAAAATTCGAATGTGTTGGAATGATTTTGCATTGCAGTTTTCACTGTAATCAATATAACATTGCTCGACAAAAATAATAAATTTTGACAACTGATACAAGTCAACAAAAATTACAATAACACTTCTTTTATAGCGATGTGCAATACAAATTTTGAGTAGAAAGGATGTTCTTAATTTCATCTCTTTTACGGCTCTTATGATTAGGGTTCTAAATTTCATTTCATATATATATATATATATATATATATATATATATATATATATATATATATATATATATATTAGGGTTGGTCACTACCAAGCTTAAAGCCATAAGTTTAAGGTCTAGAACTACCATTCCAAGTTTAGAAGCATACATATATCTTGATATTTAAAGGAAAATGTTAATCTAGCTATAAAAAATATAACTTTGAGTACAATTACGCATTTACAGTTCTTTTGAATGTGTGTTATATATATTAAGGTGTACAATAAATAATTAAATGATTATAAATGTGTAATTTATATTTAAAGTTGTATATTTTTATAATTACATTAGCATTTTTTATATCCAATTTATATTGAGTTGAAGTAATGGCCAAACAAGGAAAGATATTTAGAAAAAGATGATGGCTTCGTACAAGATAACCTTTTCTAGGTACTTATCTAAGCAAGCATAGCATATTCGGGGAGGACAATAACTTGAGAGCACACATGCAACGAAACAATGAATCAAGCTATTATTAGGGGTGTCAACGGTTCAATTTAGATTTGTTTAATACACAAACCTAAATCAAATCAAATATAATCGATTTTAGTTCGATTTAGCTTAATCAATTTATTTCGAATTACCAAACCGAACTTAACATAATCAGTTTGAATTAATCGGTTTGAAGTTTTACATATATATACATTAAATAAATTAAAATAATTAATTATATATGTATGTATATAAGATAATTTTAACTTTTTTAATGCATATTTTAAAAACTTGAAAACTATTTTTACTATATAAAAATGATTATATATATTTTTAATGAAAATATTTATATCATAAAAGAATCGTAGACATTAAAAATAAATATTAATAATTTTAATTTTAAAATCGGTTCGGTTAAATTTCGATCGATTTTTAAAATCTCAAACGCAATCCAAGCCAAATTTATCGATTTATACGTTTTTTAAACCTAAACCAAACTAAACACAACAATTTAGTTCAATTTTACAGTTTCAACCAATCTATTAACACCTCTAGCCATCGTAGCTTTAAAAATACAATTCTCATCGACATGTTATGGTACACTAAGTCAATGGTTGCAGCGTGATCTACAAATAACCAGTATCATATGACAATTGTCAAGCCCTTATATTTAACTATTCCCCAACATATAATAAGGACTCACGTGTCTTATCACGTGGGCACGAACCTTTTATAATAAATACCCTTAATTTTTTCTAAATAAATAAGTTATTAATTAATGCATCTATACATTTTTTTTGTGTTATTACCAATATATATATATATTTTATTAGTACTGTCAATACGCATTTATGTATAGCAAACATAACTCAAACTTAAACATTAGAAGGTCTTCAGTCAATGCCACGCTAACAACCCCCCTCACATGATGGTTGTTTTCTCTTTCTCTAATGGCATGTTCCATGCTCCAATTTGATCGCGAGGTGATAAATTTATACTCAATTTCAATTTAGTATAGCTCATCCTCTGTGTGTGTCATGCTTTGTACAAACGAAAGTAACTTTTATGTGATAATTTGGTGTATGAAATTAAATAAGATTATTTTTATGAGATTGAATTAGATAAGATAGAATATAATATGATTAAACAATTAAAAAACAAAATAAAGTGCAAAACCCATTATAATAAAATAAAAATAATCTCTCCTTTTTTCTATTATTATCGGGATTTCGGCGCCTAAGTGATGTCCTTCTTCAGCTTTGTCGTGAGATTAATCTACTGGACTCGAGGTAACTGTCTGATGCCGAAATAGAGACCTCTTCCAATAGAATTTTTTGTATCTACAAGAATTCAAAACCGATATCTTTTGCTTAAGCAACCAGAATCCCTTCTACCCAAGCCAACCTTCGTTGGTAAAATTAACTAGATAAAAACGAGGATGAAATTAATTTTTATCTCATCTTCGTCGACAATCAAATATGAGTTTGGAACTAAAAAAAATCATATCTCATCCAGTTCCGTCCACCAAACGAGCCTTACATGAATAAACAAAAAATTATTTTACAATTATTTGATTATATACTCATAAACTAAGGGACTTATTAATATTTTCTACAACTACATTTGCAAGAGAAATACTTATAAATTTAGAGATTTTGGGAATATATATATATATAACCATAGTTTATGATTTAGACACAACTATTTGTACTGTAAAATAAGAAAAACATAAAAAAATATTTAATAGCATATCAAAAAACAATTTTCAATAATTAAGTCAATGCACTTACTTATAACCATTTTTTATAAGTGGTATCTTATCACATATATTCTTTAAGTACTTTACATAAAATCTTATAAGTAACCCCTAAAAAAAACTTAGTAGTAAAAAAGATTGATTTGTATTTATTGGTTAAACAAATATTGTTTATTGCATAATTTATAACACGTTTACTTTCTAAAAAAAAAAAAAAAAAATCTAAAAAAACAAATTTTTAGATTTTCCGAAAGTACAGCTAACCAGATGCAGTGAAATAGAATCTTCACGAACTACAAATTCTAACAACAATGCTAGCGGAGTCGTTATCAGGGCTAAGAGCTTCCATCTTCAATCTTCTCGGTGCTGCAGGGAAGAAACAGAAGAATCAGTGTGTTTTTAGCGTTTTTAGCCTCAGAAATAGAAGAAGAACACAACATAGAACTTTCATGCCAAACTCCATGAAAGACCCAGAAAAGAAAGCATCAAAATCAGCCGTGCTTTATCACTATCCATGCCCAGATGGAGCCTTTGCAGCTCTCGCTGCTCATCTCTACTTCTCTGCCACTTCTCTTCCCGTTCTCTTCTTCCCCAACACTGTCTACCAGCCTCTCAAGTAATTATATTTACTTCTTATTTGTACACATATATTTTTTGTTTTTCCCCTTTGATCTTAATTTTTTGTTAGTTTTGATTAATGGTGGGTATTGTAAGAAGGTTCTGATTTTGATTTTTGTTTTGTTTTTGGGTTATGTTTTCAGGCCAGAAGATCTGCCTTTGAGTGATTTGGATGATGTTTATCTTCTTGATTTTGCTGGGCCTTCTGGTTTTGTTGAGCAAATCTCTTCTCAAGTTGGAAGGTTGGTGGTTTTTCTTCTTCATCACCTTTCCCATTTAATGTTTGATTTATTGTTCTTTGGAGATTTTTTTTTTTTTTTGGTTGTTTTTGTTGCAGAAGTGGGTACCCAAATCAATGAAATCAACAACCAAGAACAATTGCTTAATCAATTAATTAGACACAATTGAAAGAATAAAATTAGAGATTATACCTTTGACCATTGTACTGATGCTTGGAACTTGCGGAATCCTTTGGTCTTCCAAGCCTTAGCCCTTTTGCAATATCGATGGAGAAGAATATACAAGCATGAATGGGCAGGCTGGGGGACTCTTATATTATAGCCTGTAACCATCTCATACTATCAATGAGATGAGGAAACCCTAATCTCATAGATTAGGAAACTTTATTGGGTTGGAAACTAATCTCTTTATAGCTTATGAGATAGATTTATTAGCCAATATAGATGTTGCTAATTAATTGTGAGCCATAAATAAATATATTACTAACAACAATGTCAACAAATAATTTTATGTAGTTTGGCCAATTGTGAGAATAATTATATTATAGTACTATAAAGATTATATATATAATGCGAAAAGGCCATCCTTTTTTGTGTTCTACCTTGCGAAAGTCACACATAGTCGTAGCGAGTTCTTTGTTTTTATTGCACCCAAATTTAATTAGGACAGTTGAATCAAATTTTCAATCAAATTAACGATTGAGAATTAATACTTTACTTAATCAGAGACAATCAAACAAATGTGCTTCATCACAAGTTAATTTTACTTGGCTTGGCTACTCGTGACCATATCCACGGGTGAAGAGAATCATTATATTGTACCAAAACAATCTAACTTACAACTAGTACAAATGAGTTTACAAGCTTTACAGTGAAGGAGCTCCTCCTACATGTAGAAAAACTCATTCTTTTCATTCTGGGAGAAATGGAGAAGAAGCTAATGCTGCAACTGACCCGATTCTATTGATAGTCTCTAACTTCTGTTTGGGACCTTGTGTCTAACCTGATATGCCAATTACAGATCAAACAAATAATTTTTTTTCACAAACAACACTGTTGTGTGCGGCAAAGTGGAATGCAAATCAAACGAACAAACTCAAATAAATGCAAGCAGAATCACAAGCAACAGCACACAAAATGCTTATTTCTAAAAAAGAAGTAATGAGTAATTGATTCATTTGTCTCTTCTGTCCAGGGTGATTATTTTAGATCATCACAAGACAGCACTTGAGATGCTTAGCGGGAAGAATTTCATTCGTGAAAATGTATTGAGGGTAATTGAAATTGAGAGGAGTGGAGCCACCATAGCTCATGATTACTTCAAAGAAAAGTTTGCAGAGAGAGGGTCTGGAAATGAATTGGTGCCAAAAAGTAAAGTTGAAAATGTTACTCAGCTTTTCAAATATATTGAAGACGGCGATCTTTGGAGGTGGAGACTTCCAAATAGCAAAGCCTTCAGTAGTGGAATGAAAGACTTGAACCTTGAACTTGATGTTAGATCAAATCCAGCTTTATTTGAACAGGTGCAGTTTCATTTTACATACTACTTGTTCATAAAAAAAAAATAACTTCTTTAATTTTAACTATTTTTTGATTTTGGATTCCCTTTGTGATTCAACGTGATTTTTCCATTTGCGTTTCCTGAAAGGAGCTTAATCCTTTTTGAGCAGTTATTGGCGTTAGATCTTCAATTGGTGATCAATCAAGGGATGGAGAGCTTAGCTCGTAAGCAGAAATTAATAGATGAAGTTCTTGAGCAGTCGTACAAAATTGCATTGGGGAATGGAGTTTTTGGACATTGCTTGGTATTCTTTTACACAGTCTTTGCATATCTTTCTTACATCAATTTTTATTTTTGCCGCTTCTCTTCATAAGCTGTTTCATATGTATGAATATTTGAAGGCCCGTCTTCCCAATCCAAAAAATGGGCTCGTTGGGAAGAAAGATTGAGTGCAGCCTGTAGAGCACATGTAACACTCCTATATAATTGTAAGCCGGTTGCTCACACAGCACTTGTACGGAGGTGCATGCATAATGGTTTTGAACCCTTTTCTTATTTGAATCTTAAGGACAGGTTCCCACCCTATTCTCGAGTCCTCTGTCGAGTTTCAACATTCAAAATGAATGAAGAACCAAAACTTCTAGCCTTTCAGCAGTCTTCATTTTCTCTTGCCAAATGATGAGATGACATTTAAGATATTAGTAGTTTTTATCCTGTTATTCTAAATGCTTATTCTTCTTGAAACATGCTGGTGTTTTAACACCTCATATTGTTATTTGCCAATTAAGTTCCATATTTAACACCTTTATAAACATGCTACTTCTGTCTCTCCCTCTCCCTCTCCCTCTCTACAAATAAAGTACTTGAGTATTTGGCACTCATACAAATTAATTGTAAAGGCTATTTGATTCTAGAGTGTAAATTTCTATTTTGGCCATCCTTTTGTATAGGCTGTTGAAGCGGACTCTGTTTCAGAATTGAGAAGTGAGCTTGGACACCAACTTGCTTATAAAAGCCGCAATTTAAATTTGAGGTTTGATTTTTATTTTTTTATTTTCTTTCTGTGTATTCCAGCCTATTGTTCAGCATATATATATATATATATATATTTATAATGGTACCTCCTTACTTGTGAATGTTAAATTTCTGCATTTGGTTCACTGAAATGCCATCTTAGGCATCGATATTTCATAATTTATGGATCAATTCACTCTTGATTGGTCTTGATTGGAAGTCTATGGTAGTCTGATTCTTGGTAGGATGATTTATTCAATAAAACAATTTAAAAAAAATTAGTTCATCTCAGCATTTCTAGCATAATGAAAAGTGTAGCACTTCAAATAAGTTCCCCTAAAAAAAAAATTGCATTACAAATTTCAGAATGACCTGAATTTTGTAAAGACAAAATTATTGTTTTGAAACAATGAAATCTTTGGTGTAGACATAATCCTCATAAAAAGTCTGTTTGATCTTAAAACTTCTAAAATGGGCCAAATTGCTACGAGGAAATTTTCATTTCTTTATGGAACTTATAGTATTTGTATTCTTTATCAAAGACCCTCTTCTTGCTCTTAATGCTGAAACTTACATTTTCCTATATGGATCTTATTTAGGGGCATTGGAGCTGTTGTCTACAAAGTTCCCGAGCTCAAAAACGACCAAAAGCTGAAAATAAGTCTCAGGAGTGTCGACGCAGAAGACACAACGTCCATCTCTCAGGTAAGATCCAATTTGCCTTAGCTTTTAGAAGGAGTTTTTTTTAGTGTGTTCATATTTTGCTGTTTCATTTACTTGCCTTCTCACTTGCCTTACCCGCCGCATTCTTGGTAATGTTGGTGCAGAAATTCGGAGGAGGTGGACATCGTAACGCAAGCTCCTTCATGTTAAGTTCTGCCGAGTTTGAGCGATGGAAAATTCAAGATTAATGTCTGCTTCTGTGTCATCTACAACAGCCATATCTCCTATTTGAAAATCTGGAGAAAATGAAAAAAATTAAAATAAAATGATCCCAACAAAGCTATTCATCTTGTTGCTTGCTACAGCTGGTGTGTTTGGTGTTGATGCTGATGGTTGCTTGGCTTCTGATCCTTCAACTTCTGCCCATACATATTCATTTCAAGCAATGTGTTTTTTTTTATTTTATTTCTTCTGTATTACATAGTGTAACATGTCTGTCTCTAATAACTTATATTTTAGTTTCTTGTTTTTTTTTTTTTTGTAATTATTTTAATTAAATTAGAAGCTTCCACAGTCTGATTGATTTTATTTAATTCTGACAATTTTATCAAATATTGGTTCTTTTAATTCAGTTTTTGAGCTTAATGTGAATAAAATTTGATCAATTAAATAAAAAAATAATTAAAATTATATTTTTATTCATGAAGGATAACTAAATTATTATAACTATTAAGCTAATTTTAGTACATTCGAACATTTTTACTTGAAATTGATAGTCTAATTCTCTTATTGGTAAAAGGTAAAGCCTGCAAGCATTCTCTGACCATGAGCAACACTAATAAAAAAAAAGAAAAATAATTAAACTATTAATGATGCTTTGGTTATTATGTATTTAATAATTATTGTAAAGATTATTTATAAACAGTCTCTGCACACGCTATGTTACCTAAAGAGTAAGGATCATTCGTACCCGTTGACGTCCTTATCTCCCTGTACCTCGCTCGCATTACAGTATGACACGTAGAAAGATATGACGCTACAATGACATCATAGTCCTGAATATATTATAAACGTCAAACGTGGCTTGGTCAAAACCCACTTCCCACGAGCGCAGGGGCGGAGCGGCGGTATCCGCTACCCTGGGCTTGCCATCCTAATTTATTAAATTATATAAAAAATTAAAATAATTTAATTAAATAAAAAAAATTATTAAAAATATTAATTTATCAAAATATAAATTAGGTAAAAACCAGTTGGGTTGGAGATGCAGGTCGATCAAAGCTAGTAGTGCAAGTTAGGCAAAACGCATCGAGTTTCGAAGAAGAAGAAGAAGAAGAAGAAGAAGGGGAAGAGATTGGAATGGGAACAGAAGCTCAGAAGTACGTGTGGGAAGGAGCGATTCCACTTCAGATCCGTCTTCACGAATCGGAGATCACCACTCACCCTCCTCCTCCACCTGCACTTGTAACACTTCTTCTTCTTCTTCTTATATTGCCGTGTTCGATTTTCATTACTGTGGTTTAGTTAGTTCTGTGTTGATTTGATTGAGTCAGTAGAGTATGTTATATAGATTTTGTAGTCTCTGTTCAATTATTAGTTTTCTTCTTTTCTTGTTCTTGTCATCATCATCATCATCATTATTATTATTATTATTAGTGTTATTAGACCAAAAATTGGGTTGGAAATTTAATTGCGAAGATGGAATTCCTCATATTTGAGCCACCTAGATTATAGACAGGTTATTTTATTTATTTTTATTTTTTACATATAAATATGTGCTAAAATCATCTTTAACTCATTGTAGGGTTTGTGGTGTGGGTTGTAGATTTTTGTGTTGGATAATATGGTGGTATTTGTGGGTTATGATTCTGTAGTGATACGGGGAAGATTTTTATTAGGTTTCTGTGTTTTCTGGCCTTTGGGAATGAATGTAGGATGTTGAGTGATCATTTTTTTGATGCCTTCATTTCATTATTATGCGTGAGAATGGAGAGGACAAGAAGGATGTTTCTGAGGTGTTGTGGTTAGACAGTGTATCTTTTGCATTGTTACATGGTTAATGGCCAACCAACTCAACT
Organism: Paratinospora sagittata; assembly: GCA_035771175.1. Classification (NCBI taxonomy): domain Eukaryota; kingdom Viridiplantae; phylum Streptophyta; class Magnoliopsida; order Ranunculales; family Menispermaceae; genus Paratinospora; species Paratinospora sagittata. The sequence continues at coordinate 42,473,425 of CM069589.1, read as the reverse complement.
TAGAAACTGATTTTACATGATAACGATGAAATGATGAAGCCTTTATGGATCCGGAAATTGGAGAATTAAAAAACATGTTCGCGAACAATAATATCACCAATGGAGGTGCAAAAGTTGCAGTTTGTTGATATATTGAAAAATCAGGGAAGTTTCTGTTACAGAGGGTGTCTAGTGACGTGCAATAGAGCATATTTGTATTGATTAGGAAATGTGCACCATGGGAATTCTTAGCGATATTGCACAAGTCAGGTCTTCACAAGTGAAGTTAGTTAGCAATGTTTTTGTTATTGTTATTGTATCTTTCTCAAAAAGAAGAAGAAGAAAAGCTACACTAACATTTGTTGACATGAATTTACCCATTTTGCGTTCTACCTTCTCCACATAATTTTCATATTTTGGAATTTGCACGTGTTATCTCAGATTTTGGGCCCTCGCCTTGGGTTTCTACCTCTATTGAAGAATGTATTGAAGCCTTATTTTAGTGACACACTTCCTCCTGGGGCAGAAACTATTTGGTTCGAGTACAAGGGCTTACCCTTGAAATGGTATGTTGATATTCTAATTACTTATATTTCTTGACTGTCCCCTAATCATTGGAGAAATAATCTTATTAATTGCCTCAATATCATCTATGCTAATTTTGTTTCTTGATAATCCGATCATAGATATAAAGATTGCGCTTCCTCTATGTATATCAAATCACTTAGGCATGCATTGTTGCCTTGACAACACTGTTTGGGACCCATGGGAGTCACAGTGAGATTGGCTCCCACTAGTCCTATATTAGATAAAGATTAATAAAGTACTTAGTTTAAGACATATTTGGCCCAACTCTCACTCTCGCACTCCAATACCTACAAAGTAATGAAAATGTCTCAAGTATTTAATTTAGAAATGCTTTTCAATACAAACTTTTTAATTCAGAAATGCTTTTTAATTCGGAAATTCTTTTTAATTTAGAAATGCAAACATTTCCGTTTCTAGAAACATGTTTGGAAGAGGGGAGAAAATGTTATAATGTTTTTTAATTGGGGAGAGAGGGTAAGAAATACAATGGGAGAAAGTGATCGAATGCACAATTGATTGAACTTTCCTGTCATAAATAAATCTTATGACTTCCCTAAAAACCAAAGTTTTGAGATTGTTTTTTATTGGAACGCAATAACAGGGTGTTCCATGGTAGGGAAAAGTCAGAGTTGCAGCTTTGGGAAGATATTAAACTTAAAGCTAGTACATGGGTCTTTGCTTCCCCTTTGGGCAAGGGTTTCTCCATTTCCGATTGGTTGATGAGCTGGAATAATTGTATGTATGTGGGTAGGGATGTAGTCTCCTAAGTGGATTCAGGCTTATGGGGGTATTAGGTTGTTTATTCATTTGGTGGGTTTCAAATGCTTTTATATTGTTACCTCCAACGGTGATCAACTCATGTACAGTTATGTTATCTCTATATTAATATAAGTAAACCTTGTTTCTTCTCCAAAATAAAAAAAATAAAAAAAAATAAAAATAAAAAAAGAACCTTTGTAGCCTTAAAAAAACTTAAGGTATAAAAGATAGGAACATGTGAGATTAGTTAATCTTCTAAATGTTTATTTTCCCCTTATATTCTGATTTTTTAAATAAGAAATAAAAAATAAGCTTTCGGGAGAGTTAAAATTGGAAATTGGGCTTAAATGAGCACATGATGACTACTTCCAGACCTATAGAATAATTTTTTTTTGAGAGAATAATTTGTAACTAAGAAATATAAAAATAATTCACATAAGTAATGTGAATAATATGATCTTCTCTTTCCCAAATTTATAGAGAATAATTTGCTTTATGTTGACATAGATCATGTTAAAATAACCAACTAGCTGAATCTATGAAGCAAAGGGTTGGAGTTTGTTTAGTCGCTTATTTGTTTTATGCCCTTTGTGTGCTTTTTTTGTGGCTCTTCCTAGCAAGAGTTCTATGCGTGATATGCAAATGTTTTAGTCGAATACCATTCCAAGAAAGTATTTTCATTTTCAATAAACATGGACCACTTAGTCAAGTAGCCAATGGAAAATGTAAAATTGTACATAAAATTTGCCTTTTTTTGTATGTGAGAATATTTTTAAGTGATTGATAGTGACATAAAAAACATGCTACTTTGCCACAAGTCTTTGAATCACTCATTTGTACCATCCAAAATGATATTTTTTGATTATATATGAAAAAAGAGCAAACAGTGTATGAAACTCTAGCCTACGTGAAGTCTTGGAGAAGGGTAAGACCACTTTGGGTCTATTGTATGCAGCCTTACTCTAGATCGCAGGAAGCTTCCTTTTGTATGAATGGCCAACTACGTTGTTTTAGTATTATATTTCCTTCTTTGAATCATATTCATATTGAATGGCAAATACGTAGTCAATATTGTTACAACGTAGTTACATCTTTGTCTTTTTTTATTGCAGGTATATACCAATAGGAGTTCTTTTTGATCTTTTATGTGTAGAACCTAAAAGGCCTTGGAATCTAACGGTAGGATGTTTCTTTGTGGTTTTCATCTTTCCTTTGGGAATTTATGTGCAAAGAACTATCTTGAATAATTTGAATGTTGTAAAATCTTACTTCCAATGCTCTAGCATTACTTCTTTATTTTTTTATTTTATATTACTTCTGCTAGCAACTACAATTTCTTTCCCTACCAAAGTTCTTTTAGATTATAATTTGTTCTATTCAAATAAAGTTTCAACGTCCTTTGTTGCGGATGTGGGATTTGTAAGAAAATACAGCCATTTGTGAAGTAGAAAGTACAATATAGGGAAGTTCCTCAATCTATTTAACAATGATATAGTTTTCTAGAAATTTTGGTGTCAAAAGTAGTTCCATAACTAATCTAAACCCCAAGAGAAAGGTTCTTTGTTTTTGGTATAACGAATGTGCAATAGAGTTTGATATGTGGACCATTAAGGTCTTCTTTCTTTTGACCTACATTATGATATTCAGAAGTACTTTTTTCACTAATATAGAAAATGAGAAAAAAAATTGTTTATTGGTTCTTAGAGGAAGACTATTAAATTTGTTAGTTCGAAAGGAAAACAAATTGAGAATTCACAGTAATGATAGAGGAAGAAGAAGACCTAATATAATATGGATAGAGATGATTAAAGAGGATACAAGTTTGTTACCCACATGAAGCATGGATATTTTATGTAAATACAACTTTAAAAATTAAATTAAGTAAATTAAAATATAAAAAATATTTTTCATTTTTTATTATGATTAGATTTAGTTTAATTTTTTTATTAAAATAATTAAATTAAAAATATAAATTTTGGAAATCATTGCACTTACTTTTTAGAGTTTTTCACTTTGTAGGTGAAATGTTTAAACATCAAATTAAAAGGGAAGCTCGATGCACGAAACTTGTGCATATGTGGGGTCTCTGGGAAGGGACGGACCACTTTGGGTCTATTATATGTAGCCTTACTTGCAATGCGAGAGGCTATTTTCACGACTTGAACCCGTGACCACTTGGTCACATGGTGACAACTCTTACCGTTGAGCCAAAGCTCCCCATTTGTGTAAATATCAAATTAAAAACTTGAATAAGTTAGAAGATAGGAAAAAAAAAAAAAGAACAAAAAAGAAAGAGTAGTTTCTTTGCTATATGTCCAAAAAAAAAGAAAAGAAGTGGGGTTTAACATAGTGACACATGTCAATTAATAAGGTGGTGTAGTGAGTTTTTATATATAGTATTAGATGGCACTTGCAATATAGCTAACCCTTGATAGAACAAAATGGAGGAAATGGATTCAACAACTAGGAAAAGGCTTGGTTGACTTGAGTTGACTGGAAGGATGTAGGATGTAGTTTTGATTTGCTATTTTGATGCTTGTATTTTTTGTAGTTGCACAAAAAGTGCTAAAAGTTTTGGGAGCTTTGTCAACTTGAGTAGTTGAACCCTTTCCCATCTTTTCTTTTTCTTAGTCTTTTCAACTTGATGTACATTTTTGATGGTAATGTTTGCTTCAAGTGCTTCTATCCATACAATGTCATATGTGCAAATGTGTCATTTTTTAAGTGGCTGCATATGTGTTATTTGCCAGATGATGTTCTCTTCTTCCCTTCAAAAGTAGCTGACGAGACTATGGATTCAACAGGTGCATTTTAGAGGATACCCCGGAGATCTTTTGAGCCCCTGTGAAGGTGAAGATAGTGTGAAGTGGAGCTTCATTAATTCACTGAAGGAGGTTAGGGCATAGAAATTATTTTTGGAAATTATTTTTGAGTATTTTTCAATCTAATAGTTAACTTTGGTTATCTATGTGCATTTCCATTAACATCCCCTAGAATTAGTTAACAGTTTCTGCAGTAATCATGAAGATTTTTAGCATAATTTTCACCTTTTTCATGTACTTCTGGTATTTATTAATATATATTGGTCTTCTACTAAATATTGGAATACCTCTGCATATCAGTTTGTTGCATCCTACGCCTTGCAAACTCTCAATTGTGTTATGTTGTTTTGTCTTGGGCACTTAGATGTAATGCTTGACATCTTGTTTGCTTGTGAACCTGGATTTGTGGCTTTGAGCCTTCGTATATAATTTACTAACCCTAGTTTGTATAGCTTCCTCATTTCAACTATAGGAGTCTAGAATATGCCCCTTTAAATAAAGAATTGACGACCCAAAGTTATTTTCCTAATATAGATAAGCGTATCTCAAGTAGAAGCCTGTTGAAAATGATGCACCAGAAGATATTGCATTAATGCATATCTCTATTTAAAAAAGCGCGTACCTAGTACACAAGGGTCTCACCATTATAGGGCTTGGGAAAGAACGATGTGCACAACCTTATCTCCACATTGGAGAGGCTGTTTTTGGATTCAATCCTGTGACCTCCAAGTCACAATGTTTGCATATCTCTTTATCTCTACATGTAAATTTGGGATCACATTTTAGAGGATGATTGTTTGCGTGGAAACACAAGCAACTTTCGAAGGTTATGAATCATGATTGTGTTTGTGACAATGGTTGATTGAAATATTACTTTTGTTTACTATTGGTGGAAGACTTTAGATACAGTCATAGTCAATGGAAAGAAACTTTTGGGCTGATCTACTTTCTAGAAACCACCACTAACTCATTTGATAAAATTATTGCAATCATACGAGATGCACAATTGTTGACGAATCACCTTACTCTTTTACTGATGCTAACTTGGGTGTGAAAAGAACCTACAGGCCCTAGGAACCCCTGATTCGACCAAAATCAAATGTTTTGATCAATTTTTGGTTTAAGCTTCAGCTTAGTTAGGTGAAGTTGGTGAGACTTGAGTGTTGTTGGATTGAGCTGGGGATGCATTGAGACTACCTGATTTTTTTCTTCTTTTGACAAGAAACAAATAATTATATTAATATCATGAATATGTAAAACCTAAGGTCTATTGAGACTACCTGATTAAAAGGTCTATTAATGGGTGATGAGGGTTGGCTTGTCTTATTAATTGAAGATAGGAGAATAGACATTACTTGACTTTTGGATATCCAAAGTAGAATAATTTTAAGATGGTTTTTTTTCTTGAAGAGAAAAGGTTGTGATTTGGGAAAATAACATTAAGATTATGTAAACAAGTATACCATACCATTATCTTCCACTAGTTCTGCATTCATGCTTTTTTACTTTTGACTACAAAAGACCTCCCACCACCCTTTCATTAGCCACCTTTTTCCTCTAATGGTGTTTTGCATTATTTTTCATTTTTGTTATACTTTACTCATTCACATTCTTAAACACGAGGGTTATACATCAAATTCCACGGTTTTCATTAACCTATTGTCTTCCAATAGGTTTTTCATTCTCTTTTAATTTTGGCAATATGTGTCTTGTTGACCTTTTAATGGGTATGCATATGAGAAAATGTTCCATTACAAGATAGATTTCAATGTCCTTTTAAAACTTATTTGTTCTCACTTCTCAGGCGGCATATATAATCAATGGGAACTGCAAGAATGTTATGAACATGTCTCAATCTGATCAGGTGGAACTGTGGCAATCCTTGGTTAAAGGTACATTCACTTGATAGTGCAGAATAAAAAATTTCTCTTTTCAACTTCTTTGTACAAAGTGAACTTAACCACAGTTACCTCATTTATTGTCCTTGGTGTTCTCGGTGGCTAAGTAAAAAATCAATTTTTGCTAGCTACTTATGTGAAACATGAGAAGGCTGATGTGAGTTTTGACTAGACTATCAGCCATCCTTTGCTTATGATTCCTGCATCATTAGATCCTGGGTTGCATTTCAGGATTGAAAGGGTTATCCAAAACTGATTGTGTTTGGTAGTGAGAGCAGAGCTCTTTAAGGCCAAATCTGAAGGAAAAGTTCATCAATGTACATGGAAAAAATAGCTATTAAAAGTATAAATAGGTGCATTATGGAGTTCTATTTACAATTATATCAATGCACATCTTTGTTGGCTTAGGTGTTATTTCCTGCAGCTTTGACACTAAACTTCTTTCTTTTTGGTGGATAGGTAAATTGTAGGATTTGAATCCATGACCTCAGCAATTGCATTCCATATTTCAAACCATTCAACCCCTTTTGACACTAAATTTGGCCCTCACAAACAAGACTTTTGTGATGCACTAATCAAGTATATGACCCTCAGAAACAAGACTTTCTTGTGACCTAAATAGTTGGATGATGTTGATGACAGTAACAGTGTTTTGCTTCCATAGTAGGTTATTAAATGAGCATAAGTGTATAGCTACATAAGCTATGGCTTGTTCTGTAGCTCATTTCTCTAACCATTTTAGTCTTAAAGCATAGTGAAAATATAAATGTTGGAAGTATAATAAAATATTCATTAGTGCGTCCATTTTTTATAATGTGCCTGTATTTTTCAACAAGTGGCTTGGCTAGTTGCATTGTGCTATAGTAATGTAGATTTTCTTTGGCTTGGTTGACATGGATATATTCTGATATAATTTTGCATCAGTTAAAATGGAAGGCTACCTTCGGATCTCATCAAAGCTTAAGCTGGGAGCCCTTGTAGAGGAGTGCGCCTCTACATTGACTTCATGTTCAGCACAACCTCAAGAAACTACTAGCGAGACACAAGGCTCTGGACCCAGCCGAACAGGTTCTTTCCCCCACTACGAAGTGAATGTTGCTTTCCTATTTAATACCATGAAGAATGATCAATTGCAATTCCTAATAAGGCATTGGGAATAATTTTAAAGATCAAGCAGTGAATGGTTTTACTTCTAGGAGGATTATCATCACATCTGTAGCATATATTTGAGTTATAGGGATTAGGGAATCTCCTTCATGGAAAGTCCACATCAATGCATGTTTTAATATTCAATATTATACTGGTTTCCTTTCCACACCTCAAACACTCAAGTTAGCTTATCGGTATAAATATTCTGTTAAATAACTTTCTTATGTCTCAGAGATGGTCTTTAGATGTTAGTAACTTGATTTTTTTTTCTGTAAAGGCACTAAAGTATTGTATATATTCGACCTATCAACCTATTTCTTATTAGGTGTTCATTGGATAAACCTCCTCCTTTGAAAGAACCTGAATTTCCATGAGATTATTTGTCTATTGAATACTGAATTTGTTTTTCTTATATTTTCTTGCCGTTCCCCATCTCAACATTTTCATTTCTGATGAGTTATATGTGCCATCGAAATCTGTCTGCTTTTTGATGTTCTGTCCTAGTTATGTTACTGGTTTTTTATGGTTTGAACCTCTTTGTTCTAAGTTGGCACTGTTCTGTACTTTTTCCCTTTATGGTCTCTTACTAAGTGTTGTCTGGTCAGGCAGAATTCCTGTTCGATTGTATATAAGGAATGTTGGCGAGGATTTTGATGATTTAGGAGATGAAACTGCCATTGACAGTTGGGACTCCATCTCCTACATTAACAGACCAGTTGAGATTCATAATGATGATGGTAAGTCTAGGTTTTTCTGTTATTTGCATGCAAACGTGTAAGTGACTCTGTTACCCTCACTGTCATATACCCAGCTTCTGTTTATACAGCTTCTCTTTTAATATATAGGGTACAATTTCCATCTCCCTCTCTCATAACCAGTGCCGATCCTGCCAATACAGGATCTTTAGTGGGCCTGGACTAGCTACAATTTTAACACTTAAAACATTTATTTTACGAAGTGGCCGTTCTCAAGACTTGAACCTGTATTCTCAGTCTTGCTGGCCCGAGACTATTTCTTCACATTATTATGATAATATTACCACGAGAATACATACATACATATCTATGGTTTAGGGTTTAGGGCTATGTAGTTCCCCTTGGGCACGGCCACAAACACCCGAGGACACCGTGGACAAATATTAGAATCAAGCTTGTGAATGGGGAGGCTTGAGCCCACAATATCCACACACACACACATTTTGAGGTAAGGAATTTTCTGACCCTTTGTGCACTAGTCCCCCTTGGGCACGACCACAAACACCCAAGGACACTGTTGGCCAATATTAGAATTAACCTTGTGAACGGGGAGGCTTGAACCCACGATGTCCTCCTCGATATCGTGTTTGGCAATTTGCCTTGACTTGGCCAACCTAATATTGGTTACTTCAGGGACAATATCTTGTCATGGTTGCGGTACCAATTAGACATTCAATTGGATGTTCCAAACAGTTTACTTGATATCCTGATCTGTTCAATCTATTGGATGGTTAGGTTGATTGATCGATTTGATGTAAGGTTGAAGGGCATTGTTTATTCGATGTGCAGATTACTTTTACTGGTTTGTAGATCATCTGATGCTTCCTTGGGCATCTTTTCACTGTAGGTAAAATATTCACCTTACACGATGCTCTTAAAATTCTACTGCCCGAGTGCTTCGAAGCTGAGCCTTCAATTGATGAACTATCTATAACGGAAAATGAAGAGTCGAGAACAACTGAGACTACTTCGCAGTTACAGGACTCAGAAAATTCAAGGTGTGAAGTGCCAAAAGAAACACTGGATGAACATCATTTAGGGTCTTCTTATCTGTCAAGGAAGCCTGAAATCAAGCTTGTGCGCATCCAAGGAATTGAACCCAAATTTGATATTCCCTTCACTTGGGTGGCAAAAAACTTGATAAACCCGGATCACTTCCTTCATATCTCTGTTTTTGTCAGAGTTCCGGTAGATCGATGATCCAACTCAAGGTGACGTGCAATTCCACTTTGGTCAGTTGCAAAATGGGAATCGTAATCTCCATTATTCTTTTTAAACAATTTTGCATTATCTTTTCTTTTTGCCCTGCAGAAATGTACAGAAGTAGTTGCTTTGTTAGAATTGGTTCAGTCCATTTATTTGTGTTCACTGTGATTGAATTATACACAACATGTAATTAAATTAATTCATCTTGTATACACAAAAGCAGGTTCAATAGTTCCCAGCTATGATGTACAGTTGATTGTGCTACGAGTGGTTTATGAATAGCTTCACGGCATATGTTTCATTTTACTTTTTACCAACAGGAGGAGGTCTCTAGAGTTCTTACTATTAGTTCTTTCTTATAGAAGTTGAGAAAGCAATGTAATGGTTGACTTAGTTCTTGACGGAATGGAGTGGAGGAAGCGGATTCATAAAGCCAATCCACATAAGGGGTTAAAAATTTCATTTAGTTCAGTTGAATTGTAGCAATTAATAAAGCACTTGTGGTGACAAAGGAATCAAACTCTTTACAGTGAAGATTCAATTTACTCACTCTCAAGGGCAATGTCAATAAAATATATTTTTTTCTTTACATTATAAGCTTAGATTCTTACTTCTGTGGTGTAATGCATGAGAGGAGGCAATAAGGTACAAGCATGGCAATTGATTTCTTGCCTTTGACTATAACATAGTTATATGATGTATTTGGAAAGGTCTTATTACTATAATTTTTCGTCTTCTTGAAATAACCATGGTTCTCTCTAGTCTTTTTGCGAAATTATCAGGCTACTATAAATTTTTTTCATATGGCTTCCTAGGAATGGAGCACTAAATGCAAATCCAAATAATAATCAAAGAACAACTGCAAAATATTAATAAATTTCATTAAGTCTTCATAAATGGGAATAGAAAAACATTATTCTCCCCTTAGCCATTTATTACTTAGGCTATAAGTAGCCTTTGATTCTCACCTTGGCTATAATATATATTTATTAGGCTAATTAAGTAGTCTTGTTGCAGGCCTTGTATAGATAATGTCACTAAATAACAAACAGAAGCCTTCCATTTTTCATAGAATGGAGTGAGCCCTTCGATGGATCCAACAAAAAAGAGAGTTTTGGAATCACAATTCTTTGTAAATTCCACCTGCATTGTGAAAACACAACTTGGAGAACAAAGCTATGAACACCCTTAACTCCTATAAAACTGCAAGTACTCTTCCATATCTACCACATACACACATATATACATACATATCTACGTTGCTAAAAAAAATTACAAAGAGCAGAAGAAGAGAATTAAACAAGTAACCAAAAGCACGAAAGAATGTCGAATGACGAAGTTGTCTTGTTGGATTTATGGGTGAGCCCATTCTGCATGAGGGCGAAGATCGCCTTAGCTGAGAAGGGAATCGAGTTTGAAGCAAGAGCAGAGGACGTACTGGGCAACAAGAGTGAGTTGTTGCTCAAGTCGAACCCGATATACAAGAAGGTGCCCGTGTTGCTGCACAATGGCAAAGCATTGTGTGAATCCACCATTATAGTTAGCTACATCGACGAGGCTTGGCCTTCTCCACCGTTGCTTCCTCCTTGCTCCTATGGCTGCGCCAAGGCCAGGTTTTGGGCTGATTTCATAGACAAGAAGGTTTGGTTCTAGTCTTCTTCCTATTCTATTGTTTTCATACATTTGCAGTAGTTGTACCATCTAGATGTTTTTGAATTGTTACTTTATCCATGGTGATGCCATATACTTGCTTCGGGTATTTGAAATTTCGAACTTAATTATGGCCTAGTGACTTGCATTTCATGAATACCCTTTTAACTATTTGCATATTTGGCTTTAAAGACATTGTTGCGAAACTTAGTTGCCCAAGAAGGATAATATTATTGAAATAATTGATAAATGAATCTAATGTTGATCAAATTTATTTTTCTCTTAAAATTGCATTTCTAAAATAGCTTAAAAGTATCTTAAATGACCTAAAACATTTAAATGTCACCTAAAGGGATTTCTTTTTGTTTTCTCATTTTTCTTATTGATTCTCTTTATTTCCTAGCCTACATAATTGTGATTTCATCACTTGCATTAATAAAAGATACTACTTACATTCACCTAAAATGTGAGAATTGGGCATTTTCAACATGTAATTATGCACAAACTTTTGTATCCCAAATGTGAATATGCTTACTGAAACAGCTATTTGATGCTGGATGCAACATATGGAGGAGCAAAGGATCAGAGGCTTTAGAGCTGGCCAAGAAAGAATTTATAGAGATATTGAAGGTGCTAGAGGGAGCACTAGGTGAGAAGGACTTCTTTGGTGGTGACAACTTTGGCTTTGTGGACATAATTGCAATTCCTCTCACCTCTTGGTTCTATGTTTATGAGCAATTTGGGGGTTTCAAAGTAGAAGATGAGTGCCCTAAACTTTCATCTTGGATTAAAAGATGCATGGAAAAGGAGAATGTTGCCAAATTTCTTCCTGACCCAATAAAGGTTTATGAGTTTGTTTGCATGTTGAGGAAGTTGAATGGTCTTGAATAATGCATGCCACCAAAATCTATGCTCTATATTATATGTAAGCTACACTACTTTTGTGTTTTTGGAGTCTTGTTCTTCACCAGTCCTTTTCCTTTTTTTTTTTTTTTTTTTTGGGTGGTTGTAAAATCCTCTTTCTCATAGCTTCTCTTAGTTGAGATAAAAAAATGAGATGTGAGAAAAATAATTATATTAGGGAATAATGTCCTTTGTATGATTTAATACAGGAGTTGGCCTAGTTTGTGCAATGAATATTTTATTTTGTGTTTTTTACATAATCTGTACTATTATAATGTCAAAAATTGAGAAACTCAAGTTAAAACTACTTTTCACGTCTATCCCTCAAGCTTACTATTGCTTTTAATTTTGAAATATTATTTTAGTAATTTAAGGAATATTATAGTAACTTATTCACATAATCACTTTTACTACACTTCTTTTTCATCTCTTCCTGTTATTATTTTTCATCTCATGAAGAAGATGAATGGGAATTTTACCCAAACAAGGCCTTAAAACCTTTTATACCTCTAAGATAATTGCGCCCATGTATTCACACACATCATGTACATATCTCAACTAGTTGAGCCTACCTTTAAGGGCTTTAAATTTTTTTTTTTTTTTGTAACATATAATATTTGTTATATTAAATCATTATAAACAAATAAGTTATTCTAAATAAATGAACTAAAGATTAGTACGGTCTCAACTATTAATATAAAAAATAAATGTCTACACTAAAGCGTAATATGGGTAGGTGATTCAAACTATGATTATTGCTAGAACAGTTGAGCCCACCTTAAAGGCTTTAACTTTTTCTTTTGTCAACATATAATATTTGTTATATTGAATCATTAGAAACGTATAAATTATTCTGAATCAATGAATCAAAAATAAAGAGTCTCTCAATTATTAATATAAAGAATAAATTTAATAAGGGCACATTCAACTTTTCATCTTATTTATAATATATACTTAATAACACACTCTAACTAATATTTTTCAACATGCCACGTCATATGTCTTATTGTTTTAAATCAAAATAATTATTTTCACATCATTTTATATAATATACATTTATTGAATTTTCTGCTCTTTATTTCTTACTTTCACATTTAATGCCATTTTAAATAGTGCAAAAATAATAATAACCAAGACCTTACAAATTTTTATTTTTTTCTTTCACATGAGATAACATTGACAATTAAGATAAATTAAACCCAAGATTTTCTTTCTCATATATCTTTTTTTTTTAATCAAAACAATTCTTTTCACATCATTTTATATAACATACATTCTCTGCTCTTTATTTCTTACTTTCACATTTAATGTTGTTTTAAATGGTGCAATAATAATAATGATAACTAAGACCTTACAGATTTTTATTTCTTTCTTTCACATGAGATAACATTGACAATTGAGATAAATTAAACCCAAATTTTTTTTTTTCATTTCTTATTTTTTTTAATCAAAACAATTCTTTTTACATCATTAAATTTTCTACTCTTTATTTTTTTTTTCACATTTGATATCATTTTAAATGATGTAATAATAATTATAACACCTTATAATTTTATTTTTTTTTATTTGACGTGAGATAGCATTAACAATTACTTTTAATTAAAATTAAGATTTTTTTTTTTCACAAAATTTGTAGCCTGGCCCAAGGGGCGCGTTTTCTACATTTACTTGTATACTATAAAGATTTGAACTACCCCACCTTGTTAAAAAAGTAAATGACTAACCAATTGAATTACACGTCATTAATTTTTTCAATTGAATGACGTACTATATATATTATATATCATGAAAGTTGAGCCCCTAATAATTATCTATCAGCCATGACACAATGCATCATACACATGTAAATTGGGTACTGGGCGTCCTTGGTCCTCTACCTGCTATACAATATGGAATAAAGACAACAAGTCAAGACTATATATATATACCACATAATTGAAGAGGGACAGGGCAGTGATCCCACATCACATCATGTTGTTTCACACACACTCTCTCTCTCTCACTTTCTTCAGTTCACTTTCTAAAAACAACAAAATATATAATTAAGTCGTACACCTCATTCCTACCATCCTCTAATTGCTGCCTTTTGTGGTTGAGATTTGAGACTTGAAAGGGATTGTTATTTACTCTCTTCATGCTTTAATGGCTTACCAGACACTTCCTGTTCCTTCATGTCGTCCATTCATTCTAAACTAAGTCATGTGATCATCTAAAACAAAAACATTAACACAAATTGCCTTCAGTTATGCATACATACACGCGTATATTTAAAGAAAATGTTTTAATTTTATTGATATTACCTATAACAGTTATTAAATGACATCAAATTATATATTAATGCTAATTTAATAACTCTAAAGACAATATTTATCAAGTGAGTTAGTGGAACACTAATCTATATATAAATCCAAGATTTATTTTTTATTTTTTATTTTTTTTATATGAATTTAATTTTGGTAGAAGCATATTCAATACATATCAAAAGATTATAATATAATCTTGAAAGGAAAGTAGATGGAATTTGAGACATCTTTGAACTAATGGGAACCACTCGACCCCCCAAAACGTTATCCTTACATTATCCAACACAATCAACGTGGACTGAATTATTGAGACCCCAGAGGGTCCCACAACTTAATTATGCCCATTCAACCCACCCAAAAAAATAATAAAACACATTTATTTGATCAAATAAACACATTTTTTGTTCACCTGAATTAATCATGAACCACGTTATTAGCCTTTTAAGTTAAACATTTCTTCTATTTGTTTGACTACTAGACGCCAACTTTACTACTAATTAAATATCTATGAACTAAAATGAAAGCGTATCAGACCTGACAATAGAGAAGAACTCTGCTGTTTCTCCTCCACATTTTCATCTTCTTCTTCTTCTTCTTCTTCTTCTTCTTTTGTTTTTCCCGCGAACCCATGGCTTCAATCAGCTTTGCCCAGAAGCCCAGTTTACTCATTTTCCTCTGTTTCTTCTTCTTCTTCTTCTGTGGTGCTTCAGGTGAGTTTCAGAGGCTCCAACACCCTGCAAAACCAGATGGGTCACTGAGCTTTTTGGTCATTGGAGACTGGGGAAGAAAAGGAGCTTTCAACCAATCTAAAGTCGCTTTTCAGGTCTCAATGCTTCTTAATTAACTTCATTTCCATTATTTAATAACCCTCCAATTAAAGCCTTCACTGAAATTATTAGATTTTTCATTTATGTCCAGGAAGAAAAAGAGTAGTTTTCAAGGTCAGTTTGGCATCAAATTCAAAGGTTGTTTTTAAAATGTTAATAGAGTTTTAGTTGGGCAATGCTAATCTCACTACCAAATAATTCAATTGTATTTTTATATCTTAGATCATTTATTATGTAACTTAAAATTTATTATACACAGATATAAACATATAGTTGCAATGTAATTGTATTCGAGCCCCAGTTAATTAGTATGGTTAACTCAAATACCTCTTCAAGTTCGAAAGAATTAGTACCTTACAAAGGAAAATTGTTGGAGAAGAGCATATTGGTTAGGCGGGTTGGTAGCACTGATGGGGTGCGCAGTTTTTTAACCAGAGTTAAGTTGTGGTAGAAGTCAACTTTCTACAGTACCTGAGGAAGAGAAATCCGAATGTTTTTTTAACAAGAGTTGCATTTTTTTATTTATTTTTATTTTTTATATAGTTAGATTAACAATTTTTATTTTTTATTTTATTTTATATGACTGGTTGCTCTTTCAATGGAATCATAATCAATTTAGTATTAATTGTTTGAAGATACAAAAGTTTTTTTTTTTTTTTCTTTTAAAAAATATAACATCAAGTGTAACTATATATTCATAATTATTAAATTTATGTGTGTTATATATCAAAATATGGATAATAAATAATTTAATAATTATAAATATATAGCTGAACTTGAAGTTTACAACTATTGTAATCAAACTAACATTCCTCCCAATTTTTTTTTTCTTTTTATTATTTTTTAATAAATGTAAAATTCTTTAAATTTTTGAAAGGCCCATTTTGATCTTAGATCCAAAAAATAAGTTAAAAAATAAATAGATATAAATTTGTATTCTAGTTCTTGATCTTATTTACTTATTTTTGGTTGCAGATGGGAAGGATTGGAGAAAAATTAGATATTGATTTCATCGTATCGACCGGAGATAATTTCTATGACAATGGATTAACCTCCGTATATGATTTAGCATTTGAGGAGTCGTATACTAAGATTTATACTGCCAAGAGCTTGCAAAAGCAATGGTACATTGGTATGTTCTAAAACTCAAAAAATATAAAAAAAATGTATATATATTTTTGTTATATAAGAATTGATTTTTCTATTATATGTTTGCTCTTGGTGTTGCAGTTTTGGGCAACCATGATTATAGGGGAAATGTTGAGGCACAGTTGAGCCAAGTACTAAGAAATATGGAGGGAAGATGGCTTTGTTTGAGATCCTTTCTTCTCAATGCAGGTAAACCAATTTTCCTTATTTTTTAAACATCTTTTTCTATTCTAATTTTCACTAATTCAAAATGAAAATTTCTTTCTTTTTGTCTCAGAAATTGTAGACTTTTTCTTCATTGATACAACTCCTTTTGTGGATAAGTACGTCACTGATTCAAAAGATCATATCTATGATTGGAGCGGTGTGCTTCCCCGCAAGAATTATGTTAAGAAACTTCTACAGGTATTTGTATTTTGAAATGACTTTTTTAATTTTCAGATACAAAAAATTGTATTTGAAGCACAAATCAAATAGAGGCCTTTATCTAATTTAATTTGATAGAAATTTGGCAGGACTTGGACTCAGCATTGAGGAAGTCATCAGTAAATTGGAAGATCGTAGTCGGTCACCATAGTATCAGAAGTGCAGGGCATCATGGAGACACGCCGGAGCTGGTAAACCAGCTTCTCCCAATCCTTGAGGTAACAAAACTACTGATAACAACACATCATTACTATTCATAAGGATATCAAACAAGATCATCTTTTCATCCTGAAAAATCATATCTAGAACCAAACTTCAGCTTTTCTATTTAAATGGATATTAAACGTTTTCAGGCCAATAATGTTGATTTCTACATGAATGGGCATGACCATTGCTTGGAGCACATCAGCAGTTCTAGCAGGTAAGGCCCAGTTCTTAAATATACAGAGTGAAGTTCATAGAAAAGAAGAACAACTAGATTTTTTGGATGAAATTTGCTGATAGAGTTGTGGTCAACTTATGCAGTTCTCTGGAGTTTCTGACAAGTGGAGCAGGTTCTAAAGCATGGAGAGGTGATGTTAAAGGGTTGAAAGGAGATAATTTGAGGTTCTTCTATGATGGGCAAGGCTTTATGTCTGTTGAATTGGTTTCCGACAATGCTAGGGTTGTGTTCTATGATGCATTTGGAAAAGTTTTGCACACATGGAGTGCCTCCAAGCAGCTTTTCTCTAACATTTAGACATTTTGTATATTTCTCCCTATGTGAATCTCTCTCTCAAGTCTGACATCAATGTCAAGAAAGCAATGTTCCATATGTTCAAAACTAACCAAAATTTGATTCTGTTGTTATTACCATAATCTGAAGCTCTATCTTAATTACTTGAAGAGTGATGTTCTAGTGACACCGTGTGAGATATTTTTCCCACTGAATCTGACCCGAGCATAACCAGTTGTCAACTGATCAGATCAAGTTTGGTGTGTTCGTCATTAACCATCAAGCCCAACTAAGAGTTTTTCTTTAGCTTTTAACCACCTCAGATAGAAAGTTAAAGAGGATGAAGGTTGGGATCAAGTGTGAGGAAGAAGTGAAAGAGTGGGAAATGGGCAGGGGAATGAGGCGAGACCATGAGGGAATTGGGAATTGGGAATTGGGGAGCCTTCTTTTTAAAGAGGAGAGAGAAAAACTGAACGCCCTCCCCCCTACTTCTCAAGCAACATTGGGGTCCCTTCAAATGAAGGTCTCCTATATATATATATATATATTCTAATATAAATTATATGCACGAGACATAGTAAACTATTGAACACAACGAAAAATTTGTTTGTCCCAACTTTTCAGTTGTAACATGTGACCCAATTGACCTGTTGTTAGGTTCAAAGCTGACCAATCTGGCAATTTTGTGATCAAGTTGGTCAGGTTTAGTTGGTCATTCTGAATCATGCACACCCCTGGAATGGTGAATGTATAGAATATAAATGTATAACAATTAAAAAAATATGAGCAACCAACCATGGTTTTGGGTTGGGTCACTCAAGTTTTTCGGTTTGGTGGGTTTCATGCATACCTTTAGTTCAAGCCCAAAGCTTACTAATGCATAAGGGCAAAAGGACCAAAGAAAAAAAAGAAGAAGCTATCATTACAGACAGATTTGGTTCAATTTATAAGTTCAACTATTCTGAGGCCCAATTAAGATGATTTACGGAAAAAAATTGATGTAAATTCGTCGCGAAAGCAAAAATTAAAATACTCAAAAATATAATCAAATATATATTCTATTGAATAAAATATTCAAAGAGAAAAAAAAAATTAACTTCATCTCCTAAAATTCGTAAAGAGCTCTTTATATATATATAACTCCCCTAAAACATCTTAGAAACTAACTAAAACACCTAAAAATAATTTTTCTAACCTATCTATAACATAAAAGCAACTTCCTAATCCTATTAGAACTCTATTTAGACACTTTTAAACACTTTTTAATACACTTAAATAATAAAAACGAATTTTAAAACTATCTAGAATTACCACTAAAAAATTAAATATACCAAAATAAAATCTTCTTAAAAAAGTACACTAAAATAAAAAACATTCTAAAATACATTATACATCAAAAACTATAAGTGAACCCATGCTATGCTATAGTACCTAAAGCTATATGATAAATATCAAGATTCAATTCAAACATAACATAGCTCACAAAAGAAATATAAATGCTTAGGATTATAATACTAAAGATGTTTTTCAAAAGCTTAAAATGCAATTTGTATTATGAAGTTCCTTTCTGAAGTTCCAAATGGGGCACAGAGAAAATTGATTGATGAGTTCTCCAGTGTGGTAAACTTGCAAACAATTTTCTACGCAATTGAGTGATGTAGCCTTCCCATGCAGCAACTGCAGTAGAGAATTCAGCCCAATCAAAGAAATTCTGCAGCTTTTCATCACAAGATACACAGCAGAAAACAGTCTCTGCAAGGAGTTGATCACCCAGATCCACTAATTTGAGGCTGTTATTCTTCTCAAGAAATGATTGGGTTACCCCAAATACACTTCTGGCCTCCTTCCCAACATTATATGTTTGGAGTTTGGAGGCTTTCCAGCAGTAAAACTGCACCACCTGTTTAATGGAAAGGCTAGAACAGTTAAAGCAGCCATGGACGCCAGAGAGTAGCGACAGAGTTTCCAATTCGTAGAAGTCCAAATAATGCATGAATTTTATGATTTAAATGATAATGAAGTTCATTTTCACCAGAAGGTAAATGTCTTCAAGTAATCAAGTTGCAACTATGGTTGAATCTGAATGTAATTGTATCTTTATACGTACTTAACACTAGCTACGCATTGGTATATAAAACTTGAAACTTCCCAAAAGAAAAGGCTTCAATTAAGTTATTTGGTCCATTTGCACAGGACATTGTACACAAATGACTTTTCTTTATCTGCACAGGACATTGTACATACTCTTTAAATCCCTTACCACATTAATTTGACATGCATGAATGTGTGTGATATTCAGCAGTGTATGCTACATGAAGAACAAGAAAACCCAACAAAATGAATGTAATCCACATTTTGAACAGACATTAATATGATGTTTCCATGTAGTGATAGATATTATTAGATTAATGCAAAAGGTAAGCATTTACAAGATTTTATTGCAGACAGAATTCACCACTCACAAGGCTCAACAAGGAGTGCATGATGAGGGGAACCAAGATCAAGTAAAACTGATTTCTCTATGGGAATTTTCATAGTGGATGCAGGATTCTTGATTTCTTTCCATTTAGACTGCGTTGGACAAAGTATATATCACAATGATAAATTTTGTATACCACCAAAAATATTGGCATCAATCATTAACTAGATAAATAAGTACCAAATTATTGCACTCCCAAATATGTCAACCAGACACCAGATGCTTACTCAACCACGAACATTTCCATTATTTTCAAAAGCAGTTTCTTTTAATTATTATTATTATTTTTATTTTAATTTCCTACAAAAACCAGTTATATACAAGTCATCTACATCAAATATATGCAAGACTTACCTGTACTTTGTAATTTGTATACTACAAATAGCTCTTAGAAATAGATTATGCAGAGAAATTTCAACAGATACACAAGCATAAATAATGTGAAGAATTTACATAACAACAAAAAGTTAAAAAGTTTACGATGCATTGAAGAGAAAGGACACCTGAAGGGCATGCAAAGAGTTGACGAACTCTTTTTCAAATATCTCTTTCCCTCTCGCTAAGCTCAATGGCTTTGTAAGAAGTTCTGAGTGGTCAAATGAATCTGATGCAGAAGCAGAACTGCAAATCTCATGATCAGGGAAATAAAAAATATATCCAAGAACATGTACTCTTGCCCAGCATATATCAAAGCCTGATTGGCGATCAGTATCTTGTTCTGTAGAAAACCAGTACATGTTACAGGATGCTGGCAAAGGCAGGTAAGAAACAGGTTTATCTTCAAGATTACTCAAAAGACACAGACAGAGAAGGGAAATAAGTTTGGCATCCTCATCATGGGAAGCATCACGGCTGAACCACAATGTCAATGTCAGTCTTTCACCAGCAGTTATCTGTTGTACAATGAGAGAAAGGTCAGTAATAAATAACCATTTGTTTTTTTTTTCAAAAACAAAAGTTAACAAAGGAAGAACTCCGATACTTGTGTGCAATTGGATGAAGGACCTCATGTATATTTCAACAACTGTAGTTTTGCAAAGACAAGTGCAAGCCAGATGTTCATTTATACTTAAATCATACACAAATATCACAATTTTGCTCTTTGCTATGGAATCTGTACTACATGTTCAGTTTTTACCCCCTCCGAAATGATACACCATTATCTGAATGCACAGAAAGCTCTCACAATTTACAGGAATGTTTAAATATGAGTTCCTATGTACTTTCATCTGATGTTTACATAATACAATTATCTGGCTTTCCAAGTTTAAATGTTGGCAAAATGATATATAAGAACATAGAAAAATAATATATGAGAAATGCTTTGGTAACACACATTTTTGACATTGTCCTTCAGAGTTGTTGGATCACCTCAAATCACACAATCAACGAGTGATTCGAGGTGATCCAACAACTCTCAAGGACAATGTCAAAAATGTGTGTTTCCCAAGCATTACTCGAAAGATATAGCTCCAAAATGTGATATCTAGGCTTTCCCAATTTCTAGCAATCTATCAAACAACTTCAGGGGAACTTTATATATTCAATTTGATATATACTCAACTCAACTAAGTCTTTTCCCAATTACAGGGGGTCAGCATTCAACTTGATACACAAACAAAGTGATGTATAGAATGTCATTTCAACATGAAAAATGAAACTAAGACGTATCACATTTAAGGGGATAGAATAATTTTCAAACAAATAGCAAATGGCAGTAGCCAAGAAACCTGCCTCATCAACAGAGTGAATATTGCGACTGTCAGCCGTGTACATTACAACATCCTGCAGAGAGATTAAAGAATTTGCATTTATTTATCAAGCACTCAATTTGTATACAACTAATAGTAAATGTAAAATAGGTTCGTCTGATCATACTAGCAAAGCATGCCAGTTGCAAAAGAACCCCGCTCACGTGTTATATGTAAAACTGCACTTACTCCGGCAACAGGAATAACAGTGGTTGGTTCACCATCCTGGAAATGAAGAAGTCCACCTTTGAAATCTTTTCCGTGATTATTCAGATAGCAGACTGCCTTTATCCTCAAATGGAGGAAAACAGTGTTAGCAAGACTAGAATAATTAGAAGTATGCATCATTACAAAATGATTGTTTCTGAATTATACATTTATACTTGAAGAATTGTGAACCAAAATCAGTATCAGTATGTCCAATAGCAAACTTTTCTTTATCTTATTTTATGAAAAATGAATGCAGAAAAGGTGTCGCCACTCACGAGATGTTGACATCATGAAATTGTATGTTCATTATCTGTAAAATAAACAGAGACATCACAAACAAGGCACTTCAACCAAGGTACCTTGACATGACACAAATGTCTGTTAGAACTATAGACCCACCAACATGCAAGCCCCCACAAAATTCCTACTTCAGCTACATGCGCTAAAAAATACACTGAGCATTCATTCAACCACGGATAGCAAAACTCACTGATCAGTATGACAATTTGCGTAACCTAACCAGGCTGATTCTATGACACGGTCAAGTAAGATATGTCCATTCATGCTCGTCAACTGAACAGATGAGAAATGACTTTCTTGCCAACAGAATGAAATGCTTTATTTTCAAACAGCTACCCTAACTAAAATGTAAATACATGGCCTGATACCATATGCACCAGTCTCAAGTACACTAAAGAAAAGATAAAAAAAACAGGGCGGAGAGGCAGGACTTGAAGCACAGAATGCTCTGCAGACAATTGAAATCAAGAAACAAATACCAAAACATTCATAACAGAATCCATTATTTAAATAGTCTCTAGTCATTGACCTCCAAAATTGCAAAGGGTGCCCTTCGTTTATTATTTGGTTTTAATTGGATTGTATGAAAGAAAAGGGCCATAATTTATCTGCATTCTGATTCATTATTTTGTAGGTATCCAATTCCTTTAAGATCTATTCTTTGGTCAGCATATTTCTTGGTGACCCCTGCCCATTTATATGTTCACATTGGTGCACCAGTAAAGTTAATTAGTATTTTACTATTTGCTACATTGGCTAAGTTGAATACATGATACCAATAATGCCAAGCAGCAGAGATGGACTGGGTCATATCTAGAAGACTCCTGTCCATCCTAGTTGTTCAGCTGCATTGGCCGTTCTGTTAGTTCCTTCCACTCAGATAGAAATGGACTCCAACAAATTCAATTAAAATATCAGAGTAAGATAGCAAGAATGATTAATCATAGAACAATGAGTATGTACTCCAAAATGTATGAGCCAAGAATGTTATGCATGGAACAGGACATACATGAGTCCAAGTCCGAGTCTAATTAGGATTTTATTTTTATTTTTATTTTATTGTATTTAGGTGTTATTTATTTTAGAGTATGTTTTGAGTAGGATTTTAGATTGAGTGAGTTTGTTTAAAAGTCCTAATTAGTGTCGGTTTAGAAGTTATATTTAGTTATAAATATTTTAGGATGTAATGTGGAAACCACCCTATCATTGATTACTGAATGAAATTAATTTGATCTCTCATTCTCTCTCGTTCTTCTTCTCACAGCACTGCACCATCATAGAAAATGGATCAAGACGGGGAGAATGAAATCGATGATTTTAAACTCAACTTGCACTAATTTGAATTTGACAATAAGTGAAAGAATGATAGTCATATCTGCATCTACATGAAATTGAGCATTGACACGAAGGACAAACATCATGTAGTTTAAATTTCAGAATGAAAATGCAGCCATCGAATAGACACTTGATACTTCATTAACATTCAAAATTTTGAAAACACTATTAAAAGACTTTTCAGAAAATTGAATTGTATCACGAGATTTGTAAACCGACCGTGAAATCCCGTTGTTTAAGGTAGGCCCTATTATCATCACTGTGCCATCCAATACTTGATCCCTTGCTCCAGCTGGTTACAAAAAGAAACATCAATCAATCGAGACAAAGTACAACTTCAGAATATAGCTTCTGTAGGATTGGACCCCAAACTCGCAGTGTATACTCAAATTGTACAAAGTTGCCCAGTGTCATGAATCACTTCCATCAGGTTAAATTAATTGCATTTACAGATCACACCCCACCACCCCAATCCACACACACACACACACCTAGAAAAAAAAGGAAGTCCAACTAAATAACGTTGTCCAGGTATTTGCCCGCTTTTTGAACTTTTTGAACCCCACACCAACATGCGAAATTTATGTGAATTCTGAAATTCTCTGGTTTACATTAGCACATGCAATTAGCTCGAGTGTTTGCTCTTCAATGTAACAACAAAAAAAGAATTTATAAATACACCCAAACACATAAGAATTAAACTATTTCTAACATTTAATAATTATTTACATATTCTTAAAAAGTTATTATCTATGTTTAACATTTAGTTTTAGAAATTAAATTTATTTATATTATACAATTTTAGTTTTAACCATAGTGACATCTTGAATCAACTAGGGAAATATTAAGTAAAATCCATTCCATGAACAGCCTTTGTAATACATCTAAACATCAGAGGGCAAGCAGGCAAGCAAAGCTGCCTCTACTTGAGAGGAAAGGCAAGATAAAATGGTCACAGTTTGTGGTGATGACATGTGAGAGAGTAGAAAACATAAGGTCCGTAGGCAATGGTAGAGTAGATCCTGTGTATGAATTCAAGCTGTTGTCATTTTGAATTGAATTATAGGACTTGACATGACCAATCCAAGATTTAATAATAATAATAATAATAATAAGCTGTTTTAAATTCAAACCAATTGAATCTTGAAGTGACAGTTTGAATGGTCATTTAAGGATTTGGACCTTTCCAAAATCTGATTTGACTGGAAAATGACTGAGCTAAGAAATTGGACCCCACTTAACCATATCAAAGGAAAAGGTTTTTGGGTCAATTACATAGAGGGATCTTAGTGATCCATCATTTGGAGTAAGTGTACATGGCAATGATGTTAGAGGGAACATAATCCAGATTTTTAGCTCTTAGTGAAAGCCTTGGTTGATAAGCTCACACATTTCACAAGGACCTTGAAAATTAAAAGGAAACACCATCTCCCACCACAAAATTCAGAAATCCAACAAACATTCGGGATTTTCTTAACAAACTAATAACTATACATAATTTCAGCAGATTTAATGTTATCAAATGATTGAGAAATTATGATAATCAACAACATCAATATAAAAGCTTTATTCCAACTATTTTGATTACCCCCACATTGAGAACTAACTAAGAATGTTTAATTTCAAAATTGAGTAAAAAAGAATTTATTTAGCTTAATTTTTAGGAAAATATTCAATTGAAACCCAAGATTCTTGAACTTGCTTGTTGCAAATGTTTATCATGTAAGAAATGTCACTTGGTCAAAGCGTAAACATCATGCTGTTTGAGAAAAATTGAACAAAGAATAAATGAAAATTTCTTGGCAAAGGTGTGGGATGGAAAATGGGTACAAGATTTTATGGTCTCAAGAAATTTACAAACTCTTTTATTCCTATTCTTATTCTCACCTTCTTATTTTGTACAAAACCCATACTTTATTCTATCCAATTCCAAAAGGATGAAATGATTAGCCCAACATGAATGAATTGAGGATCCTAGAGTCTGCCTAATGCAAGGAAGAGAGGCTTTCATTTAGCTATATAAAGTCATATAATCAGCTTCGATTTTTTGCCTCTCTAGGTCAAACTACAATCTATGCAGAATGAAATCACCAATGACAGGAATCTCTAGTGGAAAGAAATCTCCAGCAGAATGACAATGCTGATGAAAGAAATTTCAATGCTCAAAAGTATTTTGCTGTTTTATATTTGAACTTTGACTTAATGTGAGTTCAATATCTCAATAATTATGATATCCACCAATAGAAAAATTATTGAAAGGCTTGGGCCTTGGCACAAGAGTAAAGATTGTGATGGAGAGGTCAGGGTTAGAATACAAAAACAATTTCTCTTTAGTGTGAAGGTTTGAGGGTAAGGCTATGGATGTCAGCCACACCCTAGACCCTCTCGTGCAAAGATACGCCCTTACTAGTTGAAAAATTACTTGAACAACTAAAAACTAGCTAGGCCTTAGAGTGATGGCCAGTCAAGGTCCTAAAATGATACTACTAACACCAAGCATGCTCTTGGTCAAAGATGGGCGAACCTTGTCCTAGGTCCTTTCCTATAAATGAGAAGTATATGACCACTCCAATCTCAAGGAACCACTGAACCAAGAAGAAGGGCAACCACACGAAGGTCTTGACACTATAAATGATAATTATTTATCATTTCACTGAGGAATTGCACTTTTTGTCAATACATAAATGGATCATCACCAATAATCCTTGCAAGAACATGCTCCGTCTTCAAAATGGTGGAAGCGATTTGTGTCTCTCAAAACAATTACCCTACTTGTAACTCTTGTGACAAATTTCATCCAAGTGTGGCAATCAATGCAAACACGGAGATTTTTGGTGATCCGAATTGGTGTTGTAGGGCCAGTATGGATGAGACTATACACAGCTACAAGCCTTTCACTATGTCCACAAACCCAACTTACCTTCATTTCTTCATCAACATTGTGAAGCACATCATCTGTATCAGGCATATAGCCAAACTCTTTCATAGCTTTCATCAATTTATTCCATAATATCTTAAATTCCATTGAGCTACGAAACTTGGTACCACCACCAGCCACAAAAGTGTGAACTTTATTCTTGATTTGTAACCAACTGCATCCGGCCTCTTTCTTGATTCCCTTCTCCTCCATCATCCCTCTCACCTCCTTAACAGCATCCCACCTTCCTGCTTTCGCATACATATTTGATAACATAACATAATTTCCAGGGTTTTGTGGCTCTATCTCAAACAACTGTTTTGCTACGAGCTCACCGAGTGCAACGTTTCCATGGAGCCTGCAAGAATTAAGCAATGATCCTAATATGCTACCACTTGGACTCATGGCCATGTTGCTCATCACATCAAATGCCTCATTTATCTTTCCTGCTCTACCCAACAGATCCACCAAGCAAGCATAATGCTCTAAAGATGGTGGTATTCCAAACTCTTTCTCCATTCTTTTGAACAAACTCTGGCCTTCATCAGTAAATCCAGCATGGCTGCAGCCAGACAACAAGCAGATGAAGGTGACATCGTTTGGTTTAAGTCCAATCTTGACCATTTCCTCAAACAATTTCAGTGCCTCATTAGCAAAGCCATTGATTGCATATCCCATTAGCATAGTGTTCCATGATGTCAAATCCTTGTTGAGCATTCCATTAAATAATTCCCTGCAGTAACTCACTACCCCGCATTTGGCATACATGTCCATGAGTGAATTTAGCAAAGGAACATCAGGTCGCCTCCTTGACTTAATGAGCTGTGCATGAATTTCCTTGCCACTCTGAAGGGCAGTCAATCGAGCACAAACTGGAAGGATTGTTGTTAAAGTGACCCAAGTGAATGACACCCCTTCACATTGCATCCTCCTAAATGTATCTAGTGCTTCAAAAAAGTTATCACGTCTAACAAAACCACCTAGCAAAGAGTTCCAAGAAACAATGTCTCTTTGAGACATTCTTTCAAATAATTTAAGTACCTCCTTGAGAGTTCCACAGTCAGCGTAAAACCTAAGAAGAGCATTGTTCACTGTCTGATCTAGTTCTTCCTCACATTTAACAATCTGTGCATGGACTGCTCTACCAAACTTGAGGTCTAATAAGTTAGAGCATGCCTTGAGCGCTGACGAAAATGTAAAGTTACAAGGCTGGAAAAATTGGTAATGCATCTTGGAATATAGAAAGAGAGCTTCCTTTGAGCAATCATTTCTTGAACAAGCAATCAACATGGCCACCCACATTGATTTAGAAACAAGGTTTGCCTCAACACCTTCATCAAAGACCCGTTGTGCCTCATCTAACCTGCCACAAACCGAGTAAAGCGTGATGAGCTTGCCTTTCAAGTTCGGATTATCTATAAGGTTAGAACAATCAGATCCTCTTGCTCGAAGGAGCTCCATGTGTAGCCTCCGGCCATGCTCTAACGACCTTTTACTGATGCAAGTGTGGAAGAGTAGAGAATAGGTGGCCAGATCAGCCTCAATCAAACCACCTTTCGAAGGAGGCGATTCAACAAGACGCACAGCCTCGTCTAATTTACCAAATTTCAGTAGGGATCTAAGGTGCGAGGAACCATGAGATGAAGAACTACGTTTCGGTTTCTGAGTAGAAGAACCTGAAACTACAGTTGCATTGATTGGAAGAAAAATGGCGGAAACCGCCATTTCTAACATAACCTCTCACAATTCCACAATCCTTCTACACAACTTGAACACCTAATTTACATGTACAACTAAGAATAATTCATCTAAACAATAACAAATCACAATTCGTAATCCAGATTTCCCAAATTAGCAAAAACCTACAAGAATATGCACTGATTTTCAGGAAAAATTGAAGAGGAGGAAGAAGAAGAATAAGAAGAAGAAGAAGAAGTGAACCTAATCAAACCAGTGAATTCGACGAAGAGCTCGTACTCGCAACCAAAAAACTCCTCTGCTTTCTCTTTTAACTTCTCTGAAAATCGAAATTAACACGAGTTTTTTCACGCAAGCTCGATTAGCCGCAGAGAATCAAACAGAAACTGAAAGCAAGCGATTCGAAGAACACTAAACCTCGGATGGAAACGAAAGGATAGATGAGATGAGCGCAGTTTGTAGCGATAAGATGCGAGAGAGTTGTGGAGAAGACATTGGACCTGTATCCAACTGTGCTGCAACTCTTATGTATGAATTCGAGCTCCTGCCATTGATTAAAACAGATGAGAGCGCAAGAAGAAAGAATCGAAGAAGGAGAAGAAGATGGTGATGATGATGATGATGACGACCTTGCATGTATCAATGGAGAGGAAATCGTGTAGAACGAGACGAGGATGAGTTTTATCAACTTCCGCCATGTCTGCATCTGTAGCTGTATCTGTATCCATCGGTTTTCTTTTTGTTCCTTGGCTTCCCGTTTAATTTTAACAGCCGTTTATCTCTAGTAACATGGCGATTGTGAAAAAACGTATTTAGAAAGTAATTGTTAAAATAGTTTGAATACAAAATTGTATTAATTTAGTGTATACGAAGACGTAGACAGACAGACGAGCTGACTGAACCACACCTAGTCACCTCTTCGCGAGCTAGGTACTTCAACGATAGCGTCGTGAAGAACACTGGTATGGTGCCAGCCAAAGGCCTTCTGATGCATAAGTCAATTTCGAGCTATCTCGAGAATTAATCTTCTGTTATTTGAAATAATTATCCATAACAATTATGTGCTAGGCGACAATATTCCAAAAAAATAAAATAAAATAAAAATTATACACAAACAGAACAAATAAACAACATGAATCAGTACTGACCCTTGTTACCAAATTAAATGCCAATACCCAAACTATATCAAAACCACATATAGGTTAAAATGAGGCCATAATAATTAACCATCAAAACACATTTGATGAACAAAACAAAGATAGGTGGTGAGAATTTAGAATGCAATATTGATAGAGAGATCTACAGCAAGGCCAAAGAGGAGTATGAAGAGTCCAGTGAAGTTTATCAAGTGGGTCTCCCTACCACCCTGCAATTGCAAGAATGTAGCTTTCTCCATTAGACCAGTCTCTGCTGTGGCTACTGCCATGTAAAGTAAAACCCTCCCAAAGTAGATGTGCCATGGATGTAGACTCTGTCTTCTTATTTCTTGTGCTCCTGGGAACCAAAATGTAAAGAACCCAAACATCCACTGCATCCCAATAAACATAATTTAAACATTTAATTAATATCACCACTACTACTACACTTTAATTTCTTATTTTCAATACTATAAATTGAGGGTGTCAACTAATTCAGTTTGATTTGGTTTAAGTTAATTTATTTTTAAATCAAACTCAAAATGAAAATAATTAGTTTAGGATTTTGTTAAACCAAACTGAACTAATTAATTAATGTCATCCGTAGCGAAATCGAATTAAACATAATCAATTTGATTTCGTTTAAATTAATTGGGTTGAAATTTTAAGTAAATAACTGAATTAATTAATTATATGCATGTACATGAAGTAAATCTAATGTACATCTAATAAATTTCTTTTTGAAAGTTCTTATTGTATGAGATAATAATTGCAAAGGAAATACTTAAGGTTGCTGCCTTTGGTTTAGAACTCCAATATAGTTATCTGTATTCAAAAATTTTAAAACCCTAAAAAACGCGTTTGGTTTGACAATTCGACAGCAAAACAATTCATTTGTTTGACTAAAAAATAACTTATTTTCAAGAAACGACAAAACATTATTTCTTGAATTTTTCATTTTTTGGTTGCATCCGTGTGTTTGGATCGCAAACCACACACAATCTAATATTTTTAACTTTGAAGTCAAATTCAATTCAATAAAAATCGATTTTTAAAGTCGTAAGCTGCAAATCAAACCAAATTGATAAGGTTATATATCTTTTCAAACTTAACCGAATCAATAACAAATATTTTTCACACCTGACTCAAATGAAACTCATTCAAAATCAAAGGAAACACATTGATTTGGTTCAGTTTTACGGTTTGAACAAATCCATTGACATCTCTAGTTACAAACGAGTGAAATTTATAGTGGTGGTTTTAGTTTTACAATTGAGAAATGTTTTTTTTTTCTTTCTGAAGATGTAGTAACGTGATATATTATCACATCAGGTTAAGTATAGATTTTGGTACATATCCTAAGTGATTTTGCAATTAGCTAGGTTGTGTTAATATATTTACCTACCTGCAATCCATATAAGCAGAAGGTGATGATGCCGAGCCATGAATGCAAGCTAAACATGTCCGGTATTTGACCCATCTTATGAAACTTGAAGACTGCATAAATTCCAACGATCCCAAGAATGATAGCTATTAGGTGAAGTATCATATGAAAGATCTTCCTCACCTTCCTCGCCGACGCCACCGTTCTGTAACCCATGATAGCTGCAGCAACCCAAGTAAGCATACATACATACACGTATAAATACCAGTACTTGAATATGTATACTGTATGTGGTTTTTGTTGTTTATTAATTAAAATAAAAATATATATAATTTAAAAAATAAAAAAATAAATAAAAATGTAGGAGGCAATAGAGGTAAAAAGGGAAGTTAATTAAAATTTAAAATTATCATTTTCTCCTTAACATTAAAAAGGCGTGATGGGCAGAAATGAAAAATGGCTTTAGATTTATATTTAAGTAAATAAAAAGATAACTATTAGTCATCTATAGGCTCACTAGAAAGCTTAGATAAGGGGGTTTGCTCCAAAAGGCACATTTTATAACAAATCGTTCATCCATACCTTCTCCAGCCATGAAGAGAAATCCAAATACCATGAGAAATGGATGCACCTGCATTATTAGTACGTTGATATATATTAAGGTGAAGAACTAATAATCAACATGAAACACTAGGTATATATATATACGACTATTAAGATCAATTGTAGAGAGTTAATGACATTAATCTTACATTGAACACGCGATCATCATCGTCGGAGCCAAGGTTGATTCCGCCACGGAAATGAAGCAACCAGACAAGCAAGAGAATGGTGCCTATCAGTGCGAATAAGTGAGCTAACATTGTGATCCGAGAGGAGATCGGCCGGGAAAGTGGCCTCTCTGAGGTATACATGGCTGGCTGGCTGGCTGGCTAAGTAAATAATTAACTAGCTCTAGCTAAGGGTATTGTGAGGGAGGAGAGGAAGAGATGAACTCCAAGGGGTTGCTGAGATTGAATATGTTGTTCCTTTCATACAAGAACTTGAGCTAAAAAGGGTGGAGATATATCATGATATATATCTTCTCTAGCTAGGTTGCTTTATATGTTGGGTTTGGTATTTCAATTCCTACTTTGCCTTTTCATTTTTAGATCAGCTGGAGACTTTCAGCTTTAGCAAGGCATCCCAGTTATAAAAAACTACTTCTTTTGTTCCAAAATCACAATATATATATATATATACCCAAAAACTGATATATAAACCCTAGCTAACGTGATAATACACCAAATCACCGAATCACGAGAGAGAAAAAAGAAAAAAGAAATATTCATCACTCGTTGTACATCACGTGAGCATAGCGTAGTTTGGATACAATTTTAGGTTTAACCTAGCATTTTTGTGTACATAAAGATAAATATATATATATATTTAGACAATGGTATCCATTCTTCTCAAGGGATCCATCCCATATAGTCCGAATAATTCATTGGGACATAGATATCCACCACGTATCAATTCAGGATACTCAGAGCTTTAAACTCGTAAAGTCAAGATTCGAAATCTAGACCTCTGTCTCAGTCAACGTCTTCCGTCTCTCCTCCCGACCATCAAGCCAATACCCTAATGGGTATATATATATATAGTCCGTATGGATTCATTTCTTCCATTTTGTCCTATTATGGATTAAGTCTGCGTTTATATTACAAGTAGTTATTTTTTTTTCTTAATTATTTTTGCTTATGTTATTTTTGGTCTTTCTACCGTAGATAAGAGGAAAAGAGAAATAAAGGTACAAGATGGTAATTAGAAATGAGATAGGGATGAGAGACGATGAACAACCAACAACAACAACAAAAACAAAAAAATTGACTTTAAAAAGGTCATTGTTGCTCACCCAATCCTAAAACATGGTAAGGGCTGATAGAAAGATTTTAGCCGTCATATCTTGATCTAAAAAAAATTAGGAAGGCCTTGATTGCTTTTATTTGGTAAAGGAAAGCACTGTAGTATATTCTTCTTCCTTTCTTCTTAGAGATGAAAGCGAATTGATGCTTCCGCTACAACAACAGAACCGTGTTACTTTACAATGTCTATTAATCTATTATAAGAGGATAAGCGCTAATATAGTTAATCCTGATTCTATTAATGGAGATTTCACCTTCTTAATTTAGAATTAAATTCTTAGTAAATAATTGCATTTCATGAACAGTTAAATGAAAAAGAACAAGACCATACTCTCTTTTTTCTAACCTTTTCTTCATGATCACCTAAATTGTAACACCCCGTAATATTAATTAAATACATACGTTGAAGTATGCGTATATCGAGATGTATAATACACATATTTTATACGTATGAGCTAAATATACACGTGATAATACACGTATTTAATACGTATACGCTAAATATACGCGTGTATTAGTAAATAAACAAAATTATGAAATTGATTAATTTATGGGGTTGGTTAATTAAAAAAAATATAAATTGGAGTATGATTGAATGAATGAAAGTGAAATATCAAGATGGAATCATTTGTATATATAAATCTAAATAAAAAAATAAAATAAAAAAAAATCTTCCTAGTTGCATCCAACGTGTGCAACTAGAATAAAAAAAAATAAAATAAAATAATAAAAAAAAATGAAATAGAAAGGAAGAGAAAAGAGGTTGCTGGAAGGGAAAGAGAAGAACAAAGAGACGCACGAGAGAAACAGAGAGAAGAAGGAGAAGAAGAAAAAGAGAAAACGCGGGATTCGCGCCAAATTCGACGTGCCGGTAAGCTATTTTTGCTATTTTTCATCGTAAAATTACTATCTAAGCTAGATGTAACGATTCTAGCGGACTAATTTTAGCTATGGGAGCCGTTTTGCAGCGTTTTGACAAATTGAGGTTTTGACCCAACGTGAATAGAAAATCGGCTAGAAAGGTAGAAAAACGTTCCCTGGACTGTTGGGACCCCGAATATGTGGTTAGATTCAATTTTATGATTTTTGGAGACCATTTGACAATTTTAATACAATTTACATCTTTCGAATGAATAGTGAATAGTGAATAGTGAATAGTAAAAAAATGAATAGTACTGTGAACGGTGATTTGATATTTTAGTAGCTACTGATATGGTAAATGATGATTCTAATGATACTCTATTGGTAATTTCAGTGTTTAAATTGAGGCTTAAGGGTATGAATAAACGCTTTTGAGGAAGCAATGACATTTATTGTTGCTCGATTTTAGAGGTTGGCTTAGAAACCCTGTGTAACCACTGTGAGTATAGTTTTCTTGATTGGTTCTTGTATGACATTATATATATACAAAATGTTTGATTGTATGCATAGTATATTTATATATACATTGAGCTTTATGGATCATGCAAACTGATTTTAACAATTGGAGTTTGTAATGATGAGGTTTTGTGAATCCTCATTGTCATTTCGTTAGGAATTAGACCCGAATGAGGTTTTGCGAGTCCTCATTGTCAGTAGGTCTATCCTAACAAGGGTTGCGATCCTTGAAATGACTGTGAATTGGGTGATAAGAAGCTGTGTCTACCTTGTACGACCATACAAGGGTTAGACCCGCTCTCTTGCCTTGCGGAGGAGGGAGATTGTGCATTATGTTATTGGAATTTTATGCAATTTATGTTGTTGACATGTATGATATATTCGTTGAATGATGCATGTGTTGAATAAGTGTTTGAAATGATTTTAAATGTTATATTTCTCTAAATGTATATAATTGTCATCTCAAGAACTATATTCACTGAGCTGTTGTTTGCTCACCCCATTTCCTCCAATATTTCAGGTATTGAGTCGAAGGGAAAAGAAAAAATCCGTGAGTGATAATCACGTGAACCTTCGTCTGGTACTGTACGTATGCTTGGAGGAAATAGATTATATTTTTGTTATTTTGATATGTATAAATATACTATCACCTAGATGGGTTGTGTGGTAATCTTATATAATTCTTGGGATGATGAAATGTATTTATCAGTTGGGAATTTAATTTGTGGAATGAATGAAATGAATGTGAGTGGAATGATCATCTATATAGTTAGTTGATTGGATTTGATTTGTGGTATAGAAAAAAAAAATTTACTATAACTTTTGGGTATTAGTGTGAGACTACGTGAAGGCTGATAGTATATTGTATACTGTATATAGATATATACAGTGTATAGTACATTGTGCCGGTCATGACGTCAGCCTACGTCAGGGGCGTTGTAACATAAATTACCAAAAAAACAAACAACCACATGACCCCAATGTCTCAATGATTTTTTTTTTTTTTTTGGACCTATTTGTATGATTAGATTGCATAGTTGCTTTTCTTTTTTCGGTCAATCTATATTTTTTTGGTCAATCTATATTTGTTACATTGAATTATTATATACATATAAATCATTCTAAATCAATGAATCAAGATTACATAGACTTAACTATTATGATAAATAAATGCATACAATAAGGTCTCACAAGGGACCTATCCGATTTTGACTAGCAAGTGGTGGGTATCACACCTCCCACCTATAATGTGGGGTGGGAGGTTCAACTCTTTTAGAGAAAAAGTAAATATAATCTAGTTGCGGGTCTTAGGCTATAGTTGTAGGCTTTGGTCCTTGTTGTCCGACTCATCTTGATCTCATATAATAATTATCATGATTTTGGCGGGCTTTCGATTATTGTGTCTATTAGACAGTTGTACTTGACAAAAAAAAGGGCCCTGGGCACAACAACTTTTCACCTCATACATGAGGTGGAAAAGATTTAAACTCTCTTCCTTTACCTCGTATAAAAGAAAGTAGATGCCTAATCTGTCATCTGTCATCTGTCTCTTATTGAGACATTTTCTTTGTAATTGTATTTATTATATTCTTTTAGCAAATATTTATAGCAACATTTATAAATATGAAAATAGATTTCTCTAAAACCATGTTATATATATTATTCTAGCTTTTGATCAATGTTCTCTTGCGCAAGAGAAGCAAAATGTGGATGACATAAGAACTTTATATATATATATATATATATATATATATATTTCATCAAGATTTGTTATAGTACGATCAGATTGTATGTATCTTTTATATATAATTAGAACTATACATACCTTTACACCTTATCTTTATTTTAAGAGTTTTAAGATTTATCTCAATAGAAACAAACATGTAGAATTGTATTATACTTTCTGTATAAGACAAAAACTGATTAAATCAAATTATACTAACTATGCCTTAAATTTATATATATATATATAAACTAATTATAATCTTAAATCAATTTTTGTAGTAGATTAAAAATTACTAATTTTTTTTAGGAAATGATATATTTCCTCATATAAATAAGCAAGTTGAGTATTTAATTGTTAGATTTCTTAGAAAATATTTGTTGGTCCGTACATCATAAATATGAAAAAAAAAAACTCATAATTTTTTAATATAATCTAAAGCCCCTTTTATTTTCTTCTTTTCTTTATATGACACATGAAAAATCATTTTCTCATATAACTACATAATCCAAAATTATTTCTTAAAAATTATATATATATATATATATATATATATATATATATGTATCTTTTTTTAAAAAAAAATCTCGGCTATTATATTTGATTATTCATTTTAATTAAGATAATGATGAAATTCAAAAGTTTTAAATTATTATTGTCTCACTCTAGGGAGCGAAAAAGATTAATGAGTCAAACGAGTTTAATCTCTCCTAAGAGTAGTCTGGTGATGAAGTTGGTTAAATAAATAATAAATAATAATAATAATAATAATAATAATAACAATAATAATAAATAAATAAATAAAAAATAAAGAAAATAAAAAATAAAAATAAAAATAAAAAATAAATAGCCCATAACGTGTGACACATGTGAGTACCACATGGAAACGTACTGGCCTCGTCTCTTTAATTCCTTTTTGTGGCTATTAACAAACACGTGAGAATTCAGAACTACTCTTCCATTTTATTATTACCAGACATTTCTCGAACGCCCCCAGTAATATAAAAAAATAAACAAATCTTTTGCCTCCCAATGTCGATTACCAAACTAACCCTATTTCCATGGTTGAGAAGTTGAGATCCGATAATCCTGGTGTTTTGCATCTATCCAACTCCCATTATTTTTTAATGGATACATGAAATAGTTTATTCAATAAATGAAAATATGGATGATTTTTTTTGTTAATTAATTTTAAGTATCTTGTCCATCGTTTTATTGATTTAAATGTAAGCCATGATAATTAATTTGTTAACTTTTCTTATAACGTGGTTACAAGATCATAAAGAGCTTAAAAAATGTAAAAAATGAAATAAATAAAAATAATTACATGTTTGATAAAATGTACTTATAAGTGATAATTGTGAAAATTATCAAGGCTAATATAAAAAAAATTAAATTAAATTAGACATAATTGAGTTCAGATTTTAAAATAATCAAGATATTCTATTAAAAGAATCATGGAGAGGGAACTCATAATTAATTTATGACCACAAAATAACAAAATTATTCAAATAAATTAAAGTAAAAAAATTAAAACTGGTATAGAGAATTTAATAACTATCTAGCGCTCTAGAACACCAAATCAGATTTACACAACCCGAAAAACCACCTCAAACAACGATGGCATGTACGTAAAACATCCCTAATTCGAGTGCTATTATTTGTCTACTTATCATTTCTTTTATAAATGACTAGACTCACTCGTAACAGTTGAGTCGTCTCTGTAACTCGCGAACCGGAACTAATCCTCCTTGAACCGTTTCAAGTGCGCCTCTCGTACTGCTTTCTCTCTCTCTCTCTCTCTCCATTAACGAACGTGTTCTTGGATTTTAGGTATTTTTAATCGAAAAACTCTGATTTCACGACTTTCTGCTTTTGAGGATTTTTTTTGAATTTTTTTTTGAATTTTTTTCTGTTTTTTAATCCCTTATAGGTTTGTGGTATTGAAGGAGTAGTAGACGAATTTGGTGGTGTTTTGTGTTGCAGTGAGAAGCGGATGGACGCAACTTCGGTTCTACGATCTTCTTCTTCTTCTTCTTCTGCGGGAATCTTCAATTACGCGTCAAATCTGAGATCCGGTGTTCAACCGGCGATTCGATCGGATTTCGTTTGTTTCGGTGCCAAATTTCAGTTTTCTCGTGGATCGATTGAGGTATGGAAGAATTTTTTTATTTTATTTTATTTTTTCTGTTTTTTTTTGGGATTTCTGTGTTATTTTTGGTTGTTTTTCTGTGAGGGTTTTGGAAATGAAGTTGAGTTTTGATTTTGGGGGGAATTTATGAGCAGAGAAGTTCAGGTTTTGTTCCGTCACCGAAGCTAGGGCAGAGGAAATGGGGTAGTAGGAGAAGCAGCAGCGTTGTTGTTAGGGCATCATCTGGTTTTTCGTCGTCATCTGATGCTCCGATTGCGCCGCTCGAGTTAGAATCTCCGGTCGGGCAGTTTTTGTCTCAGATCTTGAGGAGCCATCCTCATCTTGTTCCTGCTGCTGTTGATCAACAGCTTGAGCAGCTTCAGACTGATATCAATGCCGAAAAATCAAAACCTAAGGAAGATCCTTCCGCATCTGCTTCGGCTTCCGGCACCGATCTCGTTTTATATAGGTATTAAGCAATTTGAAATTTTATGATTGAACTTAAAAGGAAATTTTATTAAACTGCTATTAGGCTAATTATGCTAAATGGATCAGAATGTTGTGCAATGAAGAAGCAATACATGAACAAATTAAGGGTAATAGAAATGTTCATATTAAGAAGATGGGTATGTGATAAAACATTTTAAGGTAGAATTAGAAATGAACGTATTCGAGAAATGGTAGGAGTAAACCCTATTGAAGATAAAATGAAGGAAAATCAGTCAAGGTCGTTTTGGACACTTGTAACGAAGAAGATGCCCTAGTTAAGAAGAGCGGCTTATTAACAATTTATGATAATGTTAAAGGTAGATGAAGACCTAAAATAACATTGTTAGAAATAATTAAGAAATATGTAACTAATCGTAATTTAGATGTCAATTTAGCCCTTGCTAGAGCAAAGTGGAGGAGGCAGATTCATGTAGCCAATCTCGTGTAGTTGGGTAAAGGCTTAGTTGAGTTGAATTGAGAATGACTATTGATTGGTTCAATAGAATGAAAAGTTTGATGCTTTTGTTTCTTTTCTTGTTGAAATTTACTAGGAGAATAGCCAAGGTCAAGGCTAATGAGAGAAAAAAGGCTCTTGAAGAGATCTTGTACGCATTGGTTG
The DNA here is from genome assembly GCA_035771175.1 of Paratinospora sagittata. Classification (NCBI taxonomy): domain Eukaryota; kingdom Viridiplantae; phylum Streptophyta; class Magnoliopsida; order Ranunculales; family Menispermaceae; genus Paratinospora; species Paratinospora sagittata. Next base: position 42,434,843 of record CM069589.1, on the reverse strand, counting down.
TGCAGAAATTTATGGATGCTGATGTTACTTTGACTCCTACTGTTACCCCATCTTCATCTGATCTGTCTGGTCGCGTGGACAATTGGCCAAGCCAAGATGAGAAGATTGAGCTGCTCCACTCTGTGGAAGCATTTGAGATGATCAAGAACCATCTTTCTCTGATTCTAGGGAACAGAATTGGCGATTCTACCTCAGTTGCCCAGATTAGCAAACTCAGGGTTGGGCAAGTTTATGCTGCATCAGTGATGTATGGGTATTTTCTGAAGCGGGTAGACCAGCGATTCCAACTCGAGAAGACAATGAAAATGCTTCCATATGGATCAGATGATGAAGAAAGTGATATTGTGCAGGCTGTGGCTGATGATATGAAACAACCCAGTATCGAAAATGAAGTTGCCCATGATATGGAGCAATACCAGTCACATCCTGAGGTCTCATCTTGGGCTGGTGGAGTTAGCCCTGGAGGTTTTGGGCATGGAGTTAAAGCTTCTAGGCTTCGAACTTATGTAATGTCATTTGATGCAGAAACGCTTCAGAGGTATGCGACAATAAGATCAAAGGAGGCTGTTAGCATAATTGAGAGGCACACAGAAGCATTGTTTGGGAGACCTGAGATTGTGATCACCCCCCAGGGGACAATTGATTCTTCCAAGGATGAGCTCATTAAGATAAGCTTTGGAGGTTTAAAGAGGCTTGTTTTGGAGGCTGTGACTTTTGGGTCTTTCCTTTGGGATGTTGAGAGCTATGTGGATTCTAGGTATCATTTTGTGGCCAATTAGTAGCAGCAAAGCTAGGTTGATTTATCGTTTCCTTCATGCTGAAGAGGGTATCTAGTTTAGATGAGAGATAAAACTGATCAAGAAGAAAAATATTATGAATGAAATGTAAATTTGAAAACAGTTGCAGCTGGTTGTACGTTGCTGAGAGATTTGCTACTTACTATCAGGTTTTCTTATTCAACTTGTAATGTTGTTATATATTTGCAATATGTGATATTTTTCTTCTCTCAGTGGCTAGAGGTGTTGTGTATGTGTTCGTCTCTTGCTAAAATGTGTTCTTTTCAAAACTTATCTTTGATCAAAGAGATAAATCAGAAAGATTTCGTGACTTTTTTTTTTAATATGTTAATTAAGGTGCATGTGATTGCTTTCTTCATCACACTGTAGGATTATTAGTGGCTATAAGTCTTACTGATGTATCTAAGCATCTTCTTCCTAGTACTTTTGTGCTCACTTAGGCTTTCATTTGGTATATTTGTTTGCTAAACTCACATGAGCAAGTATCCTAGAGTTATTGCAGCTCGGATTCCATGCTGTCAAATACAACAAATTGCAATTGGAATGAGTTTCATTGCTTTCTTATGTTAACCACCCTCTACAATGTTACAAGTATCCCAAGTTTTGATGTACCAGAGAGCTTTCTGGCTATGCTGCTTTGCTGTCAACGAACATAAGGAAATAATACCCAGTTGCCCAAACCCAAAATTTTGCAACCATCTTTGGCTGTTGCAACTCAACGTTACAAACTAGGGCATCTTTTGCACATTAATGCCACTTCCTAAGATGGGCTCATTTTATTAGAGTTTAGTTTGATACAATGGCATCTTTTTTTATCTTTTAGTACATTGTCATTGTTCAATCAGCTGCCATCCCATAGTATTTATATCTTGGATTTAGAAATTAATATTTGCCAAATAGCTTACAAAAGAAGCAAAAGACATCAAAATCCCAAGTGCTTCAGTAACATTTGCAGCTCTTTATCACACCAAAGAAAAAGAAAAAGAAAAAGAAAAGAATTGTAGTGGTAGTAGAAGGATTCATGGTAGCTATGACTTTGGATGCATCTTCATCTGTTCCTTGTCACTGAACCTCGTAGCTCTCTTTTGTCTAAGCACAAAGAAGTAGTTTTATTCTTGAATTTTCCTTTGCAGTAATCACAAGTTGACAGGCTTAAAGCCCTCGTCGATGGATTTCTTAATTGCATCCAGCACTAACTGGGTCATTCTGCTGATTCTAGGCCATTTGTCATCTGGGCAGCTCCCAGAAACTCTAATTTTCTGCACCAGCTTACCAAACTCTTGAACCATCAGAGCCTCTTGTGGAAGTTCTGATGTTACTTCAATCCTGTCAGGCTTCACATTCCACGCTATAGCAAGTTCACCAAATTTAAGCCCAGAAGTTAAGTCAAATGAAGCTGAATTCTCTTGAATTGGGATTATGAAATCTTTGAGATGAATGGACCCTTTTGTGCCATACAATGTGAGATCCATGGACGAACCGGAAAGGAAAGAGCAGTAAAATGTTGCTACCTTGTTCTTGTCTTCTTCACCACCACCCCACTGAAAGGAGGATCCACAGGCTAAGATGACTCCTTCTTGGTTGCAGTTTAGGTTTGGTAGAGCTGTTACAGTCTTCGGAAGTTCGTAGTTGAATGCCCATAAGATTGCTCCGATGCAGTACCATCCGAGGTCTCCTAGGGCACCGAGTGCGTCGAGATCTGCATTGACTCTTATGTTGTTCTTGAAGAATTGTTCAGTTCCTGGGAATGTGGATGTGGTGTGGATCTGTCCAAGAGAGAAGAAGACTGTAAGAAAGTAGTAGTGACAGTAGATTTTTAATGATCATCTGTGGCCACAAACACACACTAATCTGAATGACCACAAACACATACTAATCTGAGAAGGAAGTAACTAGCAATTATTACCATATTGAGCCGCCCAAACACTTGCTGATCACAAATCAAGCCTTTGATCTTCCGACTCCTGGGATGGTGCAGCCACATGGTACCATCCATAAACTGAACTCCATTAACCTTGCAAGCTTCCAGTATCAGATCCAGCTCTCTGACATTGAGAGCCACTGGCTTCTCAACAAGCAAATGCTTCTTCTTCTTAGCAGCCATTACAGCCCATTTCACATGCAGGCTTGTTGGGAGAGGAAGATACACAGCTTCCACCAAAGGGTCTTCTACAACTTCCTCGTAGCTTCCATAGATCTTAACGTTTTCTGGGATGAAGAGCTGGTTGTTATCTCTGGTGAATTTATGGGCTTTCTCGATGGAGCGGCTGGCAATAGCGTAAAGGGTCGAATTAGGAGCGAGTTTTATCGCTCTACCTAGCTTTTTTGCTATCTGGGCACACCCTATAATACCGAATCGGATGGGTTCTTCAGCCATATTGCTCTGGGTTTTTTTTTGTTATTCTGGTTGTTGTTATGGTGGATTGAAGAAGAACAGTACACGTGTTTTCCTCTTACATACGCTCTGCTGTTTTCTTGGTGAGAAATATGGGTTTCTTGTTCAAGATTTAGGTTTCAGATCTGTTCAAACAGGTCTGCCATTAAAGGTTTTGGTGAAGTGAGAGAAAAAAAAAAATGCAGTGGATATTGTGCTGACAGAATTTGCTTCTTGTGCATTAACCACTCGTCGTTGTCGTCGTCATCATATATATATATATATATATATATATATATATATAATTTCTAATTTTTTTTGAGAAAATAAAAATAATAATTTTAAAAACTTTATTTCTCCACAAAATTTTTAATTAATGTTGATGTAACATTATTTACATATAATATAAAAAAAACTTTTTAAAATAGTTAAAAGTAGTTAATAATTCAAACTCCCTATCATTTTTCAAATTAAAAATTTCTTTAATGGTCAACTAATTGAGAAAAGGAATGATTTTTTTAGGGATTAAGAAAAAAGATTTTTTTTTCATAATTTCTTTGAGGATAGAAGGGAAAAACCAACAATTTTCTGACGGTAATATTTCTCCGCAATGGAATTCGAAGAGGTTCATAATTATTCGACTGAATAACTAAACAATAACAAGAAAATTTTCTCCCCTACCACAAACACTTAAGAAGAGGAAAATATTTGAATTTAATAGATTAAAATTACAATCTCCAAGAGCTTTTAGCTTGAGACATTCTCTCTCTCTGTTTCTTGAAGTTAAAAGATGACAAATTTACAAAAGCAGAGACAGAGATGGTTTTTTATGTACTTTTCTTGCATTTTTTTTTGAAGTCATAGGATGAAAATAAATGTCCACACAGCACATTACAGCAGCACTAGTGCCAATAATCTCTATCTAATATTCATCAAAATGTTACAATAGAAAACAAAAAAACCAAAGAACTAAGGTTGGGAACTTCAAAGAACATCCATCATACCTGCAGCCAGCCACAATGGATTATGGCACAAGATTATTATCAGTTCTTCTCATTTCCCAATTGATGCTTTCTTGCTTGCATTGAAGTGTGTCGCCATAAAATATTCATGCACTTCTTCCTCTCACTAATTTCCAGTTCATTTCAGTTGCTTGCCCCTCTGCAACTTATTCGCTGCTTCATGCCTCAAGGCACAAGGATCATTACAAAGAAGATATATTAACTCCCATGAACAGTAAGGTTTGAAGGATCATCTTTTAACCCAACTTGATGTGTAGCTGATTCATCTTGTGGCATCTCACTTTCTGAAGCTTCAGTATGAAGCAGTGAACCTTCAACTGACCCCTTTTCTCTTGTATCATCATCAAACATCCCATTATTTGTCTCCACTGCTGTTGTATGTTCAGATACCTTATTAGCTTCAGCTTGGTCATGTAATTGAGTTTGTGAAATTCTCGAAGAAATCGACAAAGAAGCAGAAGCAACCCCATTAGAAAGACACACATACTTCAAAACAAGTTCCTTGTAACTATTTAGCAGGTTCTCTACATCATTGACTGTTAAATCACTGACGTTGGCATATAAGTATGGATATGTTTGGAAAGTTCCGCTCCCTTTATCTTCCTTCAAGAGCTCAACGGCCCCTTTCTCCTCGAAATCTGAAACAGAAGGGATTTTCGTTATTGAAAACTGATGGTTCACGTCTGGATCCTCCTCGGAGTTCTTTGCAGATGCTTGGGATGGATGCCCCTCACCTGGAAGAGAATTGCTCGGTTCACTTTTAATATTGAACAAGTGTTTGGACTGAATGGCTTCTGCTCTTGCATCCTTTGTTTGATTGGAGAGATTTTTCTCTACATTGGTCATTAGGCCTGATTGAATTGCTCGAGCAGATTCCATGTTCTTTTCATACTCAGTTTCATCCATTGAAAGGGAATTGGCATCAATGTTCAAGATAAAGGATGCTGCAGAAAGCATGTTTGTGAAGAAATAAGCTGCTTCTGAGACCAGTCGTGATTGACGCCTATAACGTTGTATGTACAACAAGTTTGAATGCAACTGTGGCGGGTTTGCCTTCATAGTAACATAAATAAGTACAGGAAAGAATTCATCAGCTCCAGGAGGATTCTCTTCTGAAGCAATAGAAGCATTGAGCAATAAGTTATTGATGACCTTGCAACAGTTGAGTATACAACCAAGTTTGTCTCTAGGAGCCTTGTACATATTGATCTTTTGTAGCTCTTTTTGTGCAAGCAGCAATGATGTCTCAGTTTGGAAAGTTGGCTTGATATCCAAGTTCTCAGGACGAATGAACTGTTGTATCAAGGCCATCATTTCAGAAAGCCATTCGTCACATTTTACATCTTCTGGAAGTGATGCAAATACACGGGTAAATAATTTTGTCATCACATACTTCTCTAGTCCCTCACCAGCACTCTCCAGCTCTTCCTCCGAGCAACCAGCCCAAAGCGAATGAGCCCTAAAAGCCTGTTCCATTTTTATAAAGAACTCTTGCACAGATGCGCTATCCTTTTCTGGATCAGGAGCATTATTTGAAAATGACACAATGAAACTCTTGATTGATTTGACGAAATCGGCAGCTGAAGGATGTCTCATCCTCTCAAGAAAATCATGCCAGGTGAGCGGAGCTGTCGAATAACCGAACGCATCCGAATTCTCCATCGGCTCACCACCAAAACACCAATTTTTTTGAGTTTTCCTCTATATTTCACCTCTATCACACAGAAAATGAGAATTTTTAAACCTTGCAAACCTGAACTTCGCTGTTGTCCATCTCCTGAACGAAGGAATCGTCCTTGCAAAAACTAAAAAAACTGATCAATAACGTGAAATTGAGCTATCACTTGAACTTCACTGTCGTCTTCACCGGAGGAATCACCCTCGCCAAAACGCTTGTACAAATTTCTCCCAATATCAATGGTCTTTCCAAAACTTTGTCATCTGTTCCATTGATTTCTTTAGTCTCAAGCAAGAAGAAGTAGATGAAGAAAGTTACAATAGCAGCAAAGCCAATAAAATAAAAAACCTAAACTTCATAATGCAAAGCATGTTCCAGAAGATTTCAACAATGAAGAAAATGAACACTATGTTTACTGCAACATTAATATTTTGCACAATTGATCTAATTCCAAGAGGAAAGAACTCACTTGGCACCAACCATCTCATAGGCCCTCATAATAACTTTTGAATTAACAAATGGATTTTAATCAAATTTGCTTTAGAAACCGATAGTGAATAAGTTGAAAAACTTGTAAATACTTCTAATTGAACTTAATGTTAAAGAGAAGTTGGTACAAATCAAATGAAAACAATGCATTTTCTTAAAAATGCATTTATTGTACTCACAAATCCGTATAAGCAAAATATTGAATTTAAAATCTCTAGTAAAACTTACAAAGTTACAAAAACGTTGTCTCATTTCAACAATTAATTAGGAAACAAAAATCATTTTCCCTATTATACTCAGACGGCATAGTCATCAGAATAGTGCAATGACGCATAAAGTGGGCATTACCATCGAAATTCGTATTACCATAGATTGTTAAAAGATCACTCTGCCTAATTGGAGCATTTAAAGGTCTTTGTTGTATGTGTTTAAATCACATTAATCAATTTTCTCTCATTTTATCTTCAATTGGAGCTACTCCTTCTATTTCTCATATACTGTTCATTTCTAATTATATATGTTAATGCTTCTACCACATCATCCATCTTGACGCCATCATTAATGTTGTTTGAGCAAGAATGTCTAGAGAAAATTCCGTCAAACATTTTTTCAAACAACAAGTGTATAGGAAGTGATTACTTCTATCGTGTAATATTATGGGTTGCAGTTCATACCTCTGTGTGAATTTATATAAAAAACAAAGCATTAAAAAAATATGACACAAGGGTTCAAAGAAATAAAAATTAAATTAAATTTGTAACATCATATGCCTTTTTCATATCTCTGAGCAGGAATGACTTTTAGGGGAAAAAAAAAGGAAGTCTTGAGAAAGAACCAAATCTAAGTTCTTTTGGTTTATGTGAAATGAGCTAAATAATCTCTTATATAAAGGAATTTTTGCTTCTCAATATAGACAATTTTTGTTTGCAACACATCCCGAAAGAGTTCACTGCTCACAACAACAACAAAGGCACCAATGAAAACCGGAAATTCTGCATTCAAGATGATAAAGCATAGTAGAAAAATTCAAGAAAGATGAAGCTATCTTGGAAGCCAAAATGCAAACAAAAAGGGTAAATCAAATTTCATATAAAATAAAAAAGAAAGAAAGAAAGAAGCTAGAGCCTAGAGGTATGCGAGGAAAGAAGCTCAAAATCGCTAAATGCGAGCAGCACTTAAGTAGCACGAATTTTCATTATGCTACATCTTAATCTTTTTCCTTTAAATGAATAATGTTTTTACTTTGGTTGCACATAAATTAAAGTGCAGACCATTTATTTGGTGAAACTTGAAAGGTCTCGCTTTTGGTACAATGACAAAGATAATGCATCTTTCTTATAGTATATCTTGCCAAAAGTAAACAAGCCTATCTAGCTAAGCTAAACCATAAATAGATAAACTTCCATAGACCATATAAGATGCTAAGATTAAACATGAAGTTAATGATAGTAATGATATTTTATTTTTGTCTCAAAAAAAAAAGAAAAAAAAGAAATTGTTGGTAGGGTCTAGATCTTATCTAATATTAATATCGTTCATAATTAAATTACCTCTGAGCTCAAGTGTGAGATTTACTCAAAAAAAGGCTTTGGTACCAATGAGGGTTAGATCTTAACTTACATCACATGTGATGAATTTGCCCATATCTAATGTGGAACTATTATTTAGTCCACGCAATTCCAACAAGAACATACCCGCAAATCCATTTTTGTGGGTACCTTCTGGTAGGCCTCTCTATTCCTTGCTCCATTTTCCTTTCTTCCAACACAATATTCTCAAAGAAAGTTGCAACTGAAAAAAAAAAAAAAAAATCCCCAAGTGATCATGTCTCAATCAGCAGCTAAATTTTCTTCGTATATAGACATTTGATTGTGCTTAATTTTGTTTTCTTTAGCTAAGGGACATACGTACAAGTATGCCGTAGGACTCATTGGGTCATAGAGGACTAGGTTTGTGAAGATGATACCATAGTTCCCGTTATGAGACCTCTACATCGGTTAACAACAAATTTGAGTTAAGAACAATTAACCATAACTATCTTTTCCATTTTCACCGTCAATATTATCAGTGACAAATGTATTCACTCAAACCAGCCATTCTCTTTAACCCTTTCACCTTCACCAGACTTCTGATTTTTGCCGCATCATCCCATTTCTCATCTTCAACATAAATGTTAGACAGCAACAAGTAGTAACCCGCATGATCAGGATCAAGTTTCAAAAGCTTCTCAGCAACTTTCTCTCCCATCTCAACATTCTGGTGGATCCTGCAAGCACCAAGCAAAGCTCCCCAAACATGAGGCCCAGGTGAAATCGGCATTTGGTTAATAAATTCCATGGCTTCTTGCAATTTCCCTGTGCGGCCAAGTAGATCAACCACAACACTATAATGTTCTGAGTTGGGCTCAATATGATATTCCTGCATCATCTTGTTGAAAATATTAATTCCCTCTTCAACCTTACCGGTATGACTACATGAAGACAAGGGCGAGAGGCATGTGACATGGTTAGGTATAATTGGTGAAGTTTTGATCATTTGGTTAAATGTCCAAATAGATTCCTCACAAAGCCCATGAATTCCATAACCCGCAATCATCGAACTCCAAACAAAAACATCCTTTTTGTTCGTCCCCTGAAACACTCGGACTGAGTTATCCAGGCTACCACACTTAGAATACAAATCTATGAGTGCAGCTACCACAAAAACATTTCCATCAAAGCCACCAATAACCAAATACCCGTGAAGGCAAAGAGCTTGCTGGAGACTCCCAAGTTCAGAACAAGCCTTGAGAACTTTCACCATCGTAACAGCGTCTGGCCTAGTGCCACTCAATAACATATTATGAAAAACTCCAAGTGATTTGCTTGCTAACCCGTTTAGAGCATACCCGTTTATGAGAGCAGCCCATGAGACTACATCCTTCTCGGGCATTCTTTCAAAGAGATCAATTGCTTCCTCAAGGCACAAACATTTCATGTACATATCTATTAGAGCAGTAGAAACGGAAACTTCAAGTTCGAATCCTTTTAGCCTAGCTAGTTCATGGATCCTCCTACCTTCATGGAAGTTACTAGCTGCACCACATGCTTGTAAAGCACTGATCACTGTCACAGAATTGGGCTCCATTCTATTCTCAGCCATTTCATGGAATAGTTTCAATGCTTCAATAAACTTATCATTCTTCGCATAACAAGAAATCATCGAGCTCCAAGAAATCATGTCCTTCTCAAGCATCGTCTCAAACAAGTTCTGTGCATTATTGAAAGAACCCGTCTTTGCGTAAAGATTCAACAAGGAATTAACCAAAGACAAATTCGAAACAAAACCCTTCCTAATTGTAAAACCATGAACACATTTCCCATAATCAAGAATCTCCAATTGGACACAAGCAGAAACGACACTAACTAGCGTCACGGGATCTGGACTGACGCCACCATTCCTCACCATTTCAGAGAAGAAATCCAATGCTTCTACCAAATTACCATTCTTTTGATACCCAGTAACCATGGAAGTCCAAAGAACAACATCCGGTCGAGAAAACCCTTTAAACACCCATAAAGCATCACCCATTTCTCCGCACTTGGCGTATAATTCAATTAACGCCGCACCGACAAACATATCCAATCTCATCTTATCATTCTTCTCGACAAACCCATGTATCTCCTTCCCGATTTTGAGTGTAGATAGCTCAGCACAAGCCTTGAGAGCAATGGGAACAGTGAAATTATCAGGCGGTTTCTCTCGTGTCCTAGAACAAACAGAAACCATATCGTGGAACACACGTAGCGTTTCCTCCCATTGCTTCTCTCTGCAATGACTTCTTAGCACTGCATTCCAGAGATAAACAGTTCTCTGAGGCGTTTCATCAAACAGTTTACGTGCATTCTCAATAGAAGAATATTTTGATACTAGCTTTGTCACTAAGAAGCTATCTTGGGCAAAGCCGTTCTTGAGAACCTGAGAGTGTAATTGAGCTATCAATCTTTGATTCTTGCTTGCTTCAAGCAGATGGGTAAGAAGCTCTCTGTTTTTCATCTACATAGATAGTAATTTTGAGCAGGACTTTTCTGAGTGTGGGTCAAATCTTAAAGGCTCTTCCTCTTTATGTACTTCGTGTGTTGTACCCAATACGGTAGAGCGTTAATAAGAGCCGTCAGATTTTTGGGATTATGACATAATCAGGTGTATGTGATTGAATGTCGTTAATGACACATCTAATAGTTATAACAGTTGAGAACACTAGGAGGAGATGATCAGGTGTATGTGATTGAAAATCATCAACATGTGAATCACTTTCTGGATATTAATGCTAAATAATCTTAAAAAATTAGCCAGCTTGCAAACGTTTCTTGTATGTTCATACATTTTAACAAAGGTTCAAATATTCCATGTTCAAAGCTTCGAATTCCATCGCCCTTTTAACAACACGAGATGTTCTACACTCTTGAGGTGTAATTCGACACAAAGAACCGGGAATCTAGACATTAAATCGCATTTAAAAGAAGTATTATGAGCAAAAGAACTAACCGTGTGTAAATCGATCAACAGCAGAGAAGAACGCAATCGACCGTATCGTCTGAAACCGAAACTTCAGAAGAAAAAAAAAACACAACTTGTTGGATTTCCTCCTGTAAACACACAACGATTCCTTCTTCAGAGAAGATTGTTGCGGATTTGATAGTAAATGATAAAACTTTTTTAAAGTAGATAGGAAAGCTAAAGATTTTCAGGACACTTTCGTTGTTTTAGGCTTAGATGATTTTGAGGAAAAATTGGGAAATTGTAAGGTTTTGGAAATTAGGGTTTTTGAGGAGTCGCAGAGGAGAGCGGAGGGAGAGGAAGACGTGAGGGACGGGAGGTTAGGGCAATGATCAAAGGAGTGGTGAATTTATACTGGCCGTTGGATTTGAAAATGAATTGGACGGTGATGATACCTGGACATATCAGTTACCACAGAATCATGACGCAGGGGCTATTTCGTACTTAAGGTCAAGGTGATGAATAAAATATATAAACATTCATGAAAGGTATTCATTCAAGAAAGGTGAAGAATAAAATATATAACACATTAAAAAAAGGTTTGGTTCGAGTTTTTTTTTTGAAAGGAAAAGAGAGGAATACATAGCAAGAACAGCTTAGACCTATAAGTCTCTGCAATGTGGGCTATAAACTGATTACAAAAGTTATGACAAATAGGCTAAAGATGATCCTCCCTAGTCTTGTTTCTCCCAATCAAAGCAGCTTTGTTTCTGGTCGCCAAATTACAGATAATGTCATTGTGTATCAAGAAGTCTTTTATTCAATGAGAACTAAGAAGAGTGGTGTTTATCATATGGAAATTAAGATTGATCTTGAAAAGGCCTATGATCGATTATTTTGGGATTTTATTGAAGACTCGTTGAAGGAGATTGGTTTTGGTGATGGGTGGATCCGAAATGTGATGCATTGTGTCTCTTCCTCTAGGATGTCGATTGTCTGGAATGGGGATCTTTTGGATTGGTTCGAGTTAATAAAGATATTTAACTTATAATAATATTTATTATAAATATCTAATTTTATCATTAATAACTATATTTGTAATTATATAATAAATAAATATTATAATATATTTGACATAAATTATAATTTTAAATCGATTTAATTCGGATTATTATGATTTTCAAATTTTTAATCCGTAACTCAAATAAAAAATATTAAAAATTAAATCAAATCGAATCGAACGTATCGGTTCGATTTTGCTCTTGGTAATACTTCTCTAATTAAGAGTCAAACTCACGTAATTCACATGTTTTTAAAATTATTAAAATTATTTTATTATATAATTTTTTAAAAATTACTAGCATATCCTAATACTAATTTAATATAATTATAACAAATTCAAATCTTTAAGTCGTTGCTCCTAAAATATCTTCAAAACCCTAGTATCTTTTAACTCTTTAAAAATCTTATTTTTAAAATATTAAAATCCTTACAATGACAGCAGCAAAAAATGGTTTGTGATGATTGGTCATGATGTTGATAATCTCTTTTCTGTAATTTTATAAAACAAATTTAACTATTTTTGAAGATTCAATTTATTTTTTTTGTGTGTGTTTTTGTAAATTGTGTTTTATATGACTATTAGTGGTTCTATCAAGTTGACTAAATCATTTTATATGAGTTCAACCAATGTTGTTGACAGAACCATTTCATACAAGTTCAATCAACATTGACTGAACATATAACTAAAGGGTCAATCAATGTTGGTCAAACGCATATGAAATGATTCAGCCAACGTCATTTAAACCACTCTAATAGTCAACATATATATAAATCGTGATGAAAGAAAACACAAAGAAATTATATTTTAAAATTAGTAAAAAAAAAAATACATGAATTATATGAATAGTTGGAATTAGTGTTTAGAATAAGTAAAAAATACTCAAAAGTTGAATAGTAAAACCGAAGAAGGTAAGTCGACGAAAGTGAGAGAATTAATAAGGTTATTAGAGAACTGGGTAATTGAGTAAATTTGATTGAGGTGTTATTTAAAAAGTTTAAAATTTTGTTGGTATAAAGAGTAAATGACCGAAGTGAGGTTGACTTTGGATAGAAGGAGAATGTAATTTTTTAGGTTTGCCCACAAAAAAAATTGTCTCTGGTAGTTGCCTGAATGTTCTGGCACAATGCCCAAACGTTCGAACAAGTATCCGAGACAATTTTTTTTTTTTTTTTTTTGCAAACCTAAGGTATTACAGAGAACTACCTCAAATCGTTTGCATGCTGAAAAATTAGATTATTTAGCATTAATAGCCATGTTTTCCAAATATTTTGTTCGAGTTGAGTTGAGTTTGTAAATCAAATTGAATTAGACTGGGTTAAGAATTAGTAACCCAATTAAATTTGAGTTAGATCAAGATTTTTTAAAATAAAACCCGATGAACCTAATTCAAAATATTAAGTGTTACTTTAATTAATATTTTTATTAGTTCACTTATTAGAAGTGAATCACATATCATCTCATAAATAAAATAATACAAAAGAAAACATTATATAAAATTATACTTATATTCATATTTGACTTAAAAATTAGTATAAAAAATAAATAAAATTGAATCAAGATATTAAAGTAGATCAATCGGATCAATTCTACCCGAACCAACCGGAAAATATTGGGTGGGTTAGGTTTGGGTCTTATTGGATTAGATTAATTTAAGATTTTTCCAACTTGATCTTTATTAGAGGTTGAGTTTTTTCAAAATCATTTTTTCAAGAAACGGTTTAAAAAAAAAATACTTTTCAAAAAAATTAGTCTCTCCTAATTTTTTTTAAAAGTAAAAAAATATTTTTTCACTGTAATTTTTTTAGAATCAGGTTGTAGCCAAACACCTTAAAAATACTTTAAAAAGCTCTCCTAAATAAAACTATCATAGGTTACATATATAAAATATAGGTATTTAAATGATTAAATCAGATAAATATTAAAATTTAAAAGAAGAAGAAATATTTATCATTCTTAGATTTTGGCTCAGTTGGAGGAGTTTATTTAAAAATATCTTTTTAATAAGTGCTTAAAAAAAAAGCTGATGTCTCCTCATTTCTTTTAAAAATATATATATTTTTTAATTTTTCTTTAACGTACGCACGTAAGATGAGTCCTTGTGGCCGAAAGTGACACCATTTCGACGGTCGTTAGAGTGGTCTAACGGCAACAACCGCATCTTTCATTCTTTTCTTTTTTTCGAGGGAACACCTTTCATTCTTTTTAAGCACTTTTTTTCTTTTTTCTATTTTTTTTAAAGCTTTGTAGCCCCAAGTCAATCTAACTTTCCAATACCAACACACGTCATTGACTCCAAAATTGACGCCGTCAACTCCGCTGTAAATGCGTAGCTCGAAATCCAAAGCCCTCGACAACGGCTATATATTCGGGTGACGTGGCGAGGCATCACCTTCAGACAAAAGTGATTAAATTTCATTGCGCCGATTTTGGGGAACAGTACGTCCAATCGTTTATTAGTCGCAGAGGAATTCTGTCACATTTACGCGTTCGTTAATCGCTTCTCCGTGAGACGCGCGGCGTCAAAAGTCTCGTGTTCTCGCGTGACCGTTTTATTCCAAGAACGATTGATAAATGTTGGATTTACTATTTATTTTTAAATGGATTAATATTCAAATAAATAAAAGTATTATCATTTTTTAATCACCAATTTTTAAAATATCATTATTTTATTTTATTTTATTTATATAATGTGTGCTTCTTATTTAATCTATTAATTGAAATGAGTTAATTATGTCAATTTAATTTGTGTTGGGTTCAAAAAATAAAAAAAATGACAACTCTTCCAATGACATCCATTATTTTCATACTTTCTTGTGCTAAATCTCCTTTCTTTTTTAATTTTTAATTTTTTATATGTTTTCGACTTCCTACCAATTTACGCGCACCATAAACTAATTCATCTAAATTCAGCACTACTAAAAGAATACGGCATTCGACTCATTCAATAGCGTGGAAGCGTCTGCATATACCGCGGGGTCGCAACAAAAGCGGTATCACCCCCCATGAAGAAACTTTGTCTTTCTTTCTTTATCACCTTGTCAAATCGATTTGCATTTTTTATTTGTGGATATCAATTAACACCCCCTCAAATGTCAAAAAAGGAAATAATAAATTATACCAAAAATTCCCCCACTAATAGGAGAAAGGTGGATTAAAAGAGGGGTTTTGCTAATTTCTTATTAGCTGATTCACACTCTGCCCTCACTCCTCTCTTTTCATTTTCACATGCAATGAGCACAAATTATTACCACTAATTCCCACTTTGAAATCTGTCTTCAAATCAATACACCCCTCAAACCCCCCCCCCCCCCCCCCCCCCCCCTCTCTCTAAACTCAGTTAAGAGGAAGAATGGTGGATTTGAACTTGAAAAATGTCCTGGTCTTGCTTCTCTCAACTTGTGTTCTTGCAGCAACATTGTCATCTGCAACACCCACAAGAAGTAAAAGTTCAAGAAGAGGAGCTCTGAATCTTCCAACATTGTCTTTTGATGCAGCCTACTCTCATCTTTTCGGAGACCACAATCTAATGATCCTCAAAGACGGCAAAACCGTTCATATCTCCCTAGACAGATCAACAGGTGGTGCTTCAAATAATAAATAAATAAATAAAAAGTCCTTCCCCTGTTTCCTCTCTTCGTTTTCTTCAATTTCTTCTTATCTTTTACTTCATTTTTTGATTAAATAGGCTCTGGATTTGTCTCCCAAGACCTGTTCCTTCATGGGTTCTTCAGCGCTTCGATCAAGCTTCCGGCGGACTACACCGCCGGAGTCGTCGTCGCATTTTACGTGAGTGATCGGTTTACATAAAGATTTGGTGAAATGAAGCATACCCAGATTATTAAGAAAATTTGAGACTTTGTGTTGTGTGTTGCAGATGTCTAATGGTGATGTGTACGAGAAGAACCATGATGAACTGGATTTTGAGTTTTTGGGGAATATTAGAGGGAAAGAATGGAGGGTTCAGACCAATGTTTATGGAAATGGAAGCACAAGTTTTGGGAGAGAAGAGCGTTATAGCCTCTGGTTTGATCCTTCTGAGGATTTTCATCAATACAGCATTTTATGGACTGAGAATCGTATCATGTAATGTTTTAACACAGTTCATCACCACCCTTTTAATGGATCATATTTCACTTTTCTAGTTTTGGTTAAATTGGTTTGATGATTCAAGTATGTAACTTTTTCTTCACTGATTTTTTTTTTCCTCTTGTATCCATTATACGTATTAACTGTTCTACAATTTTCTTAAAAAATTCCCTGAATTTTTGTAAAAATAATACTGAAAATTACTTATCTTTTTTTTTTTTTTTGTTCTTACTTTATGTTGGCAGATTTTATGTTGATGACGTTCCAATTAGAGAGCTTAAAAGGGCTGATGCAATGGGAGGAGACTTCCCCTCTAAGCCAATGTCACTCTACGCTACAATATGGGACGCTTCCAACTGGGCCACCAATGGTGGCAGATACAGGGTGAATTACAAATATGCCCCTTACATTGCTGAATTCTCCGATTTAGTCCTCCATGGCTGCGCTGTGAACCCTCTTGTACAAGCACCCATGTGTGATCAACCTCTTGATCGATTCAACACCGGAGCTCTGGACGCTGAGCTTGACTCCGGCAAACGATCTAAGATGACAAACTTCAGGAAGAAATACATGACCTATTCCTATTGCTACGATCGAATGAGGTATTTGTCTACGCCTATCGAGTGCACTTTTGATTCACATGAAGCTATTCGACTTCGAAGATTCGACCCTACAACATTTAGTGGGAGGCATCGTCGTCACTCTAGAAACCAGCACTCTCAAAAGTCATCGGTGCACCAAGGCAAAGCAATCATCCTCTAGGTGTTAACAAGATCGTCGAGCAATACAAACGTCTGTGCTACTAGAAAGTCATGTCAAGGATAAAAATTCTGCCTAGATCATATGTAATGTACAAGTAGTATTGTCGGACTTTTGTATATTATTTTGGTATGCTACAAGATAAATAAATTAGATACTATTTAGACTATAAAAGTATTGATAAACAAATGGAAAGCCCTTTTATTTTTTCAGAAGAATTATGGCATTAAAATACTAAGTTATAAAACTAAGTCCAATAATAGAACATAAGAGGTATAGTTTAACAGCCATGGTTAGTATAAATCTACGAAGAAAAGTAAATATATAATCAAATAATTGCATTCAGCTTTTGAACCATCTAGTCATACTAATTTCTGTATTATTTTTAATAAGTTTAAAAGTTCTCATAAAACAGATAATAAAAAAATAAAATAAAAAAAAGTTATTTCCTTCTTCCTACGCTTCAATAAAAGTATAGCTAATATCTTCTTCATTAATGTTTTAATCTAACTAATATAACTCAACTCAATTAAGTCATTTCTCAACTACATGAACTTGAATCTGTTTCTTCCACTCCACTTAATTAAGAGCTAAGTCGAAACTTAAATTATAAAGAGTTATATCTACACTACTACTACTACCATGAAAGTAAGATCACCCAGTCACACTATTCGCAGCAGCATCACCGCCCCACTCGCAACTACTACCACCAAACCACAATGACAAGAAGGATTTAAGACTCAATGATTTTGATCTTCTGTCACCAAATTCACCACTTTAAGAGTATGGTAACACCCAGACAAAAAAAATTGGCTGTCAAGGTTTCTCTAGTTGAAGAAAAATAGCTTCACAGTTGCAAAAGCACACTGCAGGACAATAGGAGATGAAAAAAGGCACCTCAACAACCCCTAGACATGGGAGTTTGGAAAAATGGGTCAGCTTCAATTGCTTTCAAATGGTTAAAATGACTCAGTTTGGAAAGGTTACATAGCAGGGGATGTAAGATTTAAGAATACATAAAAAGCCATGCTTAGACTGGGGACCATATGCAACCTACATGATAATATAAGGAATACTGCAAAGTTGCTAGTGAGGAAAAAGAAAATTTCTATAACTGAGATTGAGCATACTAAAGAAGCAAAGTTGGCATCAGAATCCTTACTGAGCCTAAACTTTTTCAAGATAACTGTGGATGTATAGGGAACTAAGCTAAGATCTGAATTCATGCGGCTAAGTTGCTTGGAGGAGAAAGCCTTCCAAGAAAAGAAAGAGGAGAAAATTTGCTTTAAACGGAAGAAAGATATGAAACAACAGCTGGCTTTGATTGCATGATGGATCTATAGGGCCTTAGAGTTGGAGGAGATGCCACCAGTACAAAAGAACTGTTCCATGGTATCATTAGCTTTCACTTTTCAGTCCCATAAAAAGTTTATGTGTGGAGCTAACCAATCAAACTTGATGAAGAATTTCACAAGACTTAAAACTAGCATATGTGACACTAAAAGATGAAATAAAAGGTCATTTGAGATGGATTAACCAATCAAAGAAGGGCAGTAAAGAGTACCGCAAAAAATTAGATAGTAGCCAGCAAAGAGTGGAAAGAAGTAGTACTTATGTGTAAGTCATAGAATTTCTAAAAGAAAGAGATATCAAGGAATTGACACATTCTCAGGCAATCAAAACAAAAGATAGTAAATTGTATGCCTTACTAAAGATAAGGTGAAAAAATACAGTAAATAGCCTAGAAGACGGCAATTACGTAAAACAGAACCAGGGAAAAGGAAAAGAAAACAACACAAAAATTGCCTATGTCAATCCAAAATGCCATGCAAATTCATGAAATTTTAGCAAACTGAGATTCAATAGGAGTTTCTAGCAATCAGCCCAAAGAAAAAATGCATTAAGTCAAATGCTTTAGATCAACAATCAAGTGACTTCCGGGGTTTATTTTCACAGCCAGCAAGCTCAATCAAGGATCGAAAATTCGATTTCGACTTGACTTCGATCACTTGAAAATTAAAATTAATTCAAAAATGTTTAATTCGACAAAGAGAATTTTTGTAAAAATTCGCTAAATTAGAAAAGTTTAGAGAATTTTTGGATATATGCTTAAATATCTAAATTTATTATAGTATAAGCTAAAAACTAATATAAATAAACACTTTTAATACATAAAAATACAAATAAGTGACCAAACAAAATCAATCTTGTTAAGTGGGTTGATGAATTTAAAATAGTGACTTTTGGTCTTAATTCCTTTTCTTTGTTTTGATATTTAACTTTGTGGTGGTTTACTCCTCAACCATATATACTTTGCTAATTTGAATTTCACCATGCTTAATTTATTAATTTATTATTTAAATGTATTATTTTTTAAGCTTGTTTTATAAGAATTAACTAAAAAAAGATGGCTTTAAAAACTCTTTTAATTAATTTTTAAGTTTTTATCTTATTTTTTATTTATATTATTTGCTTCTTTTCTTCTCTTTTTGGTAAAATATATCTCATAAACTACATAACTTATTAGCTTGTTAAATTATTTTTCAAAATTTATATTGCTATGTTAGTTGATGAAGTTAAAAATAATACATAATTATTAATATTTTTTTATTTTCTATTAATGAAATAACATTTTTTTTTTACTTCTGTGTCCAATTTGTCAAATTTTTACATTTTTAAATTAAAAAATAAAAATTCTATCGAAGTTTATCAAATTTTGTTGAATTTTTCAAATTTTATTAAATTATTTCGACAAATTTTTGCATTTTTTATTTTACCTCTACTTCACATTTCGATGGTAAAAAAAGAAAAATAATTCGTAAATGTTCGTCGAATTTTGAAAATTTTTTGAATCATGAATGAGCTCAATATACTTTCCAATGGCATTTTCTTAACCAACATGAACTAATTTAATGCTCACTGATCATCATCAAATTAGAACAAATTTCTATTTCACCACCTTCTCATACATAGCATAGCTCAATATAAGGTTCGCAAAAGTGAGTAATGTTACTGCTGCCTACCTCCCCTACCATGCCACGGAACCTGTTCAGCTCCAAACATTAAACGTTATGTACAGCTTCAAACAAATCATACAGTGTCAACCTAAATAATTTGGTAACGTACACCTATGTAAGAAAAGACGCTTAATAGTAGGGCTACTTAAGCTAGTAAAGTCTAAGTGGAACAACTTTGAGCAAGGAGTAGGAACACATTGCAAACACGAATACATTCATCATGCAACCTATATTATCTTGGACAGTTGAACCGTAATGGCTTTACAGTAGCTAAATGAGTTCCGGCATTTCAAAGAGATGTGCAGATTGCAGAAAAAGGGCAGGGGCAGCCCAGGGGGAGGGGGGGTACCATAACCAGCAATGCACCCCCTCATTTGTGAAGGGGTACCATAAATGTTTTCTTGTAAAAACAGGTCAAAAAAGATGAACTTGCTCCTCTATTAAGCACCGATTTCCATTTTTTCCAAACATAATTTAAAGTCACTTCTATCTTTGTAACTTATATTTGTTCTTAAATGTATTTATTTAGCATTAGAGGGAAAGAATCATTTCTTGGATTTCTCCTCAAATTTTTCTACAAGTTTTATAAAGTTCCGAACTAGTGACTTTCCTTCAGTAGTTATAATGCTTTCTGGATGGAACTGAACACCCTGCAATGTAATAGCAAACTGAAAAAATCAGTATGTTTTATGGATAAAGAACAAAAAAAAAAAAAACAAACAGAGAGAAAGCAAGAGAGAGAGAGAGCGAGAGAGAAATGATAAAAGAAAAGTATGCCAAAAAAAGAGAACAAATTGTATAGCTAAATCCAAAATTACCTGCACTCAAATATGTGAAACAGTGAAAGAAGCCAAGGAAAATAGTAATAGTTTTAAGTATGGGCTTTAATATATGCCATTCTCAATCCTAAAATAATCATCCCTCAGATACAACTTTCCTACTCTTTTTTGCTCAACTCCAGCTAGGCACCTAAAGATTAAAACTTGCAAACACAATTTACAGACTGGTGAATGTCAACCATGATTGCAAAGTGAAAAGAAAAGAAGCAGCCATCCTACAATTGCTTCATGATTCTAAAAGAACTCTTATCTTTTTAAACAAGCATCTTAAATGAACCTAATGTTACATGATCAAGCAAACATAGCATACCGGGTTTGGAATTGCTCAAAAAGTTCAATTGAACATTACCTAAAATTATATAGATTCTTCATGTCTAACATGTCTATATCAAGGCTAAGAAGATGCCTTGATAAGCTCAAGCCCTAAAAATAATTTGTCCAAAATCAAGACACAAAAGGTCCTTGATGGTTTAATTTACTATGGTCCTCATCCAATATTCTGTCCAAGCTATGAGCCCTAGTTGGTTATTTACAAAACATATATCATAAAATGCATATGTACATATGACACAATGGTCGAGTGCAAGTAAAAGGCGAAAGTTAGATTTCACAATGATATAAGTACTTTCTTTTTGGGCATAGTATCACTGTATCAGTAGACAAAATGGCATTTTCAAAACACAAGACACGAGACTCATTGTTCTGTGAGGACAGCCGAGTCACAGGAGTTTTGCTTAGCTGCAAATTTGATGCTTAAAGACTAATGGCAAAGAGACCCTTAATCATACTTTCAGTTATCCTTCAAATACACCTGAATATTTTTGTAATTTGTCACTAGTTTTAGATCTATTGTACAAACTGCTTTGCATACTTGTTATTTTATTCTGCTCTGCCATGTTTCTTGGGGTTTTAAAGTGAGGGTTTAGGGTTATAAAGTGAGGAGTTTGGTATTTAGGGTTTAGCGATAGCAAGTGAGCAGGTTATAAAGTGAGGAGTTTTGGTATTTGTCACTAGTATTAGATCTGTTGTACAAACTGCTTGGCACACTTGTCATTTATTCTGCTCTGCCATATTTTTTGTTTGAATGAGCCATGGCATAGCTGCTGTACAAGGAGCAGATTATTACCATAGGAAAAAAGATGGAGAGAAAACTATAAAGGAAACGAATAATGATCACGATAACAAAACATTTGGCTTTTCTACATATAGATCATTAAAAGTATATTGATTAGCTTATACAAGTAATAGATCGGATATGACATGGAGGAAATGACTTCAAAGGTGCAAACTGCCAAGATGCTTATGTTTTAATCTGAAGACATTCGAGGTCTTATTTGAGTCTTCGCATCTTGGTTCAATTACAAACGGAAAACAAAGTCTGGCAAACAGGATTGCCAATGGCCTGGAATAATTGGCAGAAGAAGTACATAAAACGGTTCTCTCAAAAGTTTAAGTAATTGAAAGACCTTCCAGTTTTAAGAAGTTGATCTTAATCCTAAAGAGAAGAGAGGATTACCTGTATAAATCTATAGTAGAATTTTACTTTTCACGAGAAAAATAGTAGTACCCAACACTTTATATGAGAAGTCAAAGGTCCATTCAGCTAGGAGGATTGTCAGGCAGAAAGGGAGAGGCCAGCCGAAATCACTAGGAGCAAAGTTTTAGGCTGTTGGCTATTCCAATGATAAACTATGATTGTCATTTGTTTTGAAGTTGATGTAAGTGAGAGTACAGTGAAGCTCAGGTATTTCGTAAGAAAATCAATTTCAGAAATGACATGTAGAGCCTGTTAAAACTGATATTCAATTTTTTTAGTGAAAGAAAGGATTAATCTAAGAGGGAGATTGCTTTTAATCTGTTTAATACTAGTATTAAAGAATAATGAAAGAGTATAAACACAAAAAATAGAGGTTTTATAGATAGAAAAGGAAACACGTGTTTGGATACAGAGTTAGTTATATTGGCTCACAGAAGCTCTTGAAAGTTGACTATTGAGCAGAGTTGATGACTGGTTTCCATGAAAAGCAAAGGAAATTGAAGAAAGCTCTGAAGTACAAAAGAAATCTTGGATCTCAACTTCCAACCCACTCATTTAAGGAGGTTTTTTCCTTAAGGCTTCTTCATCATTAAAAAAAAAACTTATGGATTCCATTATATTAAACTAAAATCCCATTAAATTAACCTAAGTATTTCAGGAAAAAATTATTGTCGAGTTTTCCAAAGGAAGTGCATGATTATAATTTATAGATGTATTACCATAAATCATGGAGTTTGAGTCACCTCAACTTAAGGACGTTGCTCTATTCTCCCTCCGGCAATGAAAAAATAATATTACAAGAGGACAATAGGCAGAATCATTATAAACCAGTAACATGACCTAGTAATGCACAAGGAAGCAAGCTTGTCAACAATATGAAACCTCAGAGAAGTAAATGCAAACCTCTTGCCTAGTTGCACTCCTTTGGACATTAGGAAACTTAAACTATGAAGAAATAACTTTAAGAGCTAATGAATTAGATGAAAAAAATCAAAGAATATCTCAGATACGAGAACTTTCAAGCTCAATCAATACATAATTGACATTGGCCCCGTAATACTTGCCCAAAATGTGCTAAAAAGTCTATCTTTCAGTTTCCATTGCATCTAGATTTAAAGTATTTTGCGATGAAACAGTATTCTATTGTTAAAAGTAGAAGCATTCAACATGCTTGAATAGAAAATGGAACAACAGTAGTGTCACCTGAAGATGCTGATATGTCTTGTGACGTGCAGCCATTATCAACCCATCATCTGTCCATGCTGTAATCTCAAGTACATCACCAGGAAAACTTTCATTTTCGATTACAAGGCTATGATACCTACCTGCAGTGAAAGGGCTAAAAAACAAGTGCAGAAATGGTCAGTGATACTGAGACTGTTGGATTCATTTGCAAAGCTAACATCAAGTTGACACAGTAATATGTGTATAAAAAGTTGTGATGAAAATGGGTAAGGATTCTACGGAATATAGTCAAGTAATAGATTAAACTGCCCTAAGTACCCCTAATATTAACAATATCAGATCAAACGACACCAATCCATATTGCAAAACATCAAACAGATGAGGAAGTACCACTGTATCCCTAAGTGTATGAAATTTTGTTAATTTAAGTGTGGCATATCTCTAGTATACTATTGCATTGAGAGAAGGTCATGGTCCTAATTTCAAGGGTAATGATGGAATCACTTTTGAAGAGAAAGATGGATTTTTTTTTTCTTTTTCTACTTTTTAATGTTGATGGGAACATGATTAATGTTATCAATCCCAAATAATTTTATGGTTTTGTACATCATTTCTTCCTAAATAAAACAGTTCAACATTCCAATGTTCATAAGTTATTCAACAAAATAAATATAGCATAAACTACTTCTTGTGAAAGAGGTTTTAGTCGAAAGCAAACCTGATCATGGACAATAAAGTCAAATTTTCAAAGAAATAAAGGGAAGCAATGAATGCACGCCATGAGCTGCATGTGCCTATTGTATGTGTGTTCGTGTGGATGTCAATGTGCTATATTCTCTCATCACGATAAATTGGAGAAGGAATAAAAAACCTACTTAGGTAACCCTGAGAATAACCCGTCTTCCCCCTTCTCATCATAATATACAAGTGAACTTTTCCCGTGCACGACACCAGAAGGAGATCGAACAATCTTTCCTGCAAAACAACAAAGAATACAATCATAAATTTGGCTCCTTGTCAGATAAGTTCCAAATAAGAGAAGTACTCTTATTATGTTTGCTTATAAATAATCATAGCAGTCAAGTTTTAGAGCTGGCAAATTGATACCAGACAACTATCTGCCTTCGTTTAACTTTTTGTAACTTATAATTAAGTCTGATAAAAAATGAGGGAACCAACACTTTTATACAATAATCACAATGATTGACCTCCAAAGGCTTCTCCAATGCATTGCAATCCCATGCAAACGCCAAACAAAGGTACAATAGAACCAAGTTCCAAAACAGTTTGCAATGATATCCCTGAATCTTGAGGAGCACCTGTAAACAGAAAACAAGATTCAAAGATTCCGAGTTTCATAATAGACTGAATAGGTCTAAAGTTCGTCAAAATCTCCCACCTGGTCCAGGGGATATAAGTATTCCTCGTGGGTTTTTCCTGCAGAAAAATAAACCGCAGACAATATGCACATTAAATTCTATATAGTAAAAATTCCTATTAATAAACATTGCAAATATTTGTTCCAATTTTTAGCCCAGATGTGGTGGCCTGCTGTAACTTGCAATTAAATATGCATGAAACAGAAAATGTTACCTTTTCAGTTCTTCAACAGTGAGATCATCATTTCGATAGACTTCAAAGTTACAACCCATCTCTCCCATGTACTTCAAAATCACAAACAAGAAAAGGAAAATGTTAAAACCACTACTTTATCAATTCATACATGTAACTAATATAGAAATAAAACAGAAAAACCAGCAGCATCACTGCGAAGGGCAAAGCAACAAATGGAGAAAGAACAAGAGTTGATCAGGAATTATAAACAGAAAATAAGAGGATTAAGGCTCCCAAAGTTGCAATTCGGATAAGAAATGGACATTGATAATGACCCGTGTCAAATATATAATAGATAAGGATTGACCCCAATAGAAACCCTAGCACATGTTTAAGTTATTGAGCATAAGGATGTTTTCATATTTTAAAACATTTTCATTTAATTTCCACATATTGCTATCCTGAAATTGGTTTAAGAGAACATTCTAATTGTACAGCTAAAATAATTGATGACACTGCATGTGCACAAAAGTGTTAGTTTCGGCTTCTCGAAGATAACATTCTGACACCACACCATGTGTCTATGTTCTGGCCACAGCCAAAAAAGGTAGTTACCGGTGGTGTTTCACTACTTGCCACATTTCAGAATCCATGCAGCCACTTTTTTCTAGAAACTTGATAACCACAAAATCATGTTTGTCCCAATTCCGTTACATGACGTGGACATCATTTCATTTTTTTCATTTAAAATGCCTCCCTATCACCAGTATTAAATTGCCATTGCATCATTTCCCACAAGGTTCGGCCATCAAAATATCCAATTTCAAATAGAATAAAAAAATATATAGGCCTTTCTTCCTCCTTTTTTTTTCAGATTGCCAGGATGAATTTCACATGGTAATAAGACATCAAGACCCCTTCTAATCCTGCATGGAAATAAACCCCGAAGTAATTCAGCATATTGTCATCTCAGTCTTTGTCCAGACCTACTTTTGTCTCTTTCTCTTTCTTAATCCTTGTTTTCTTCTTGCAACAAAGAATATATTGCAAAATAATTAATCATATTAAGTTCATGTAAATGGATAATAAAATAGAACAGTTCAGTAGTTCACAATTTGAACTGATCTTTCAGTTCATAGTATGGCAAAGGTACTTTATAATTGAATCATATAACTTGAAATACATCGAGGTCCCAATTACAGAGTATAGAGTATAAACAAGGGGTAACAACCAACAAACTCTAAGATAAACCAACCCCAGCTATCATTTTTCATAGACTCTTAGAAACTAAATACTCGCATAAACATAAGATCAAACACATGGATCGCAGTATGAGCTATATGGCGCAAGCGGTTCACAAAAATGAAGCAAGCAATTAGAACGAGTAGAGTGGCAAGAGTTTCTGAACTGAACCGACAAATTACAAGGCCAGAACACCTGAAAACACTCACAAATCTAAATATAAGCCAATTCAACAGAGAACACGAACCCAATCACACATACAGTAAAAGAATTACAATCAGGAAGGAAAACCTGGCAGAGATTGTAGGTGAAGCTGTCGTAATTGTCGATAACAACGATCGGATTCAGAACTCTCTTATCCTTCACTAAAACCCTAGAATTATCCACCGATGCTGTCAACACAATCCTCGATTCCTTCCGTATCAAACCTGGAACACAATGAATCTCTGAGAAAAAAAAAAATCGTTAATGGAAAAACTAAGATATCCAAAACAAAAAAACAGTTGTTGGATCTTCCGCTCTTACTCGTTGAGAGAAAACGAGGTTTAGTTAGGGTTTCAGAACGCAACGGGAGCTTCGGCGCGGGAACATGGCTGCGTGGTAGAAGAGCAGACGCCATTGTCGATTTGAACAGCAAGAAAACGAAGGTTTTAAAGATTCTTAGAACAACGAGAACGGTAGCATATAAAAAATACAAAAATGACGAAAATGATATTTATATACAAAATGGACACGTGCGTCACAAGCGTCGCGCGCAGGGGACGCTTTTAAGGCGGGAATCTAATTGGAGATTCTGTGGGGATCGAAATTTTTCTGAATAAAATATGAAAGAGATTTTGTGGGAGTATGTTGCCACTTAAACACATTGTTTACGTAATTACATTGCCATTTTAAGATTGATGGATTGTTCGTATTGATATCATTCAAAATAATTTAATGATTTGTTAATGTAATTCAAAAAAATTCAACAACTTTAAAATATAAGACACCTGCATTTTTTAGTATATTTCTAATGCATTTTTTATTTTGAATAAAGTTAAAGGATATATATATATATTTAGAAATAAGAATGTTGTTTTGAAAGAATAAAATGGTAATCAACAGATGACTTAATTTGTTGAAAAGCAGAGGATAAGTGAGGTTCAGATTCAGGTCTCTATTTTGATGTCTCCATTTATTTATTTTGTTAAGAGAGTCAGCTTAAACGTTTCTGCAATGCTCGAGTTTAAAAGATTAGTCTCGTCTAAAAAGAAGGAAAACACATTTTGAGTGTCGAAAAACCAGTAAATAATAACTAAAAATAAAATAAAAAATTAAATGGTAGAAATTAAATGGGTAAAACAATTAAGTTAAATTGAATAAAGTCAAGACGTATGGTGCAATGCTAAAGATTTTTTTTTTTAAAGATATTAATTACCAGTTAAATTCTGAATTTATTATTTTATATTTGGGTGCATGATCATGTGTTTCACGCATAATTAGCTTATATAGAAGTTAAAGACCAAAATTGTAAATAAAAAATTAATAATAAAAATAAACTAGTGTTGAGAAGTTTTATTTTATTTTTTTTTGATAACTCTATATAAACATTAAACACATTAAACATGTAAAGTTTTAAAAAAAAATGTGAAAAGAATTTTACATATACATGATATATAATATCTTGCAAGAAAATATTGTCTTAAAATGACGTGACAGATGAATTTATCAAACAGACATGGAATCTAAGCAGGTGGCAAGCGAGATTTTCGTAATTAAGTCAATGAGAGAGACTATAATCAATTTGCTCGCATTTATCTTGTGTGCTTTTATGTATAATACGAAGACCACCAAATAATTTTTCATTTTGAAAAGTCAAGCTTTCATTAATTATTTATATCATAGAAAAAAAAAAAGAGAGTCATGAGTTGTCTCAATTACTCTCTTTCTAAATTCACATGAAATAATCTTCTTAGCTTAACATTGGCAAATATACATCGTTCACTGTAAAATGTAGTATTCATGTCAGAAAAACTTAAATTTTTCAACAACACTATAGTTGGCTAATAACGGGCAACTCACCCGAAATTTTTAGGCGTCGTTCGTAATATGAAAACTATAATACAACTTAAAAAAGTAAAACTCAGAAAATAATATTTTTTTATTTTTTAAAAAATAATATTTTTTTTTTATAAATTTTAAAAAACTATTTTCAAGTTTTAATCAAACAAATACATTTTTTGTGTTTTATATTTTTAAAATTTTAAATACAGAACCATGTTATTGGCATTTCTCGTGTAAGGAATTGGTTGACCAATTTACAAAAATGGTCTCAACATATCTTAAATTCTAAAAAGTAAGTAACAAAATTCCTATTTATACTTTATGTCTGTAAAAACAAGTACTTTCACAATTTGATATGCATAAAAAGTGATAAAATGTTACTATTATTAACCACATTCATATATTGCATTATAAAGGGATGTACTGCTTGCCTAACCTTTTACTCCAAGGGAAGGGGCCTATATATTTGTTGGACCATGAGCTCAGTCTCGTCCACTGGGGGAACCAACTGATCGAGCCGAGTTGGATATGGGCCGAGCTAAGGTGACGTTAATTGGTATCAAATGACTATTTATGGAGGACGAACAATCAAACCCAAAAGCTATGTAGGACACCAATTCGGTAGGTAAAACCAAGATAGTCATAGCATGAGTTCGTGCAAGACAACAACTTGGTATGGTTGAGTTGGCATGTCATGAAGCTACTTGTGTTTCGGCATAGTAGCGGTCGCGAGTTTGAGTTTTTACTGTGCGGAGGTGCGTTTCTACTGTAATTCGTCATCACGTTAGGGAAGGCTAACGCCAAGGAGCTTTATTACGCCAGTGGGATAGATTGTCAAACCCGCTCGGAAGATGTTTGGGGTTGGGGTTGCTTGGATGTGGTGTATGTTGTTGGTGGGAGATTAGTCTGTTCTCAAGGGATGGGATACTCCCGGGGTGGGCGGGGTTGTAATTGCTTGTTTATTCTCAAAAAAAAGAAAAAAAAGGCTACTTGTGCTGTTCGGGTTCCAAAAAAGACAATTGCACTGTCTACATAGCTGCAAACTAGCATCTAAAAGGAATGTCAGTTAAAACGAACCAATTTGACATTGTCTTGGCGAGGCAGTCACACTTGAGAAGGCTACTCGATGATCATTAGTTAGATCTAATCACTCATGATAGTTCAAGCTAAAAATGCAAAAAAAGAGCAAGGAAGGAAAAGCTCGGCTTGCCGAGCTCACACCCTAAGATATAAGGAGTATATAAGCTTTATTGACATGAGCTTACTTGTGGATCCCAATTTTGACGTATAAGAAGGTGACACATGGCAATGCCAACCTGGCTACAAATGCCACCGCCTTCTGGCCAAAGATTAGTGTCTATAAATATACCCCTAACCCTCATTATAAAGGTATGTAAATCATTAATTGTTTTAATTAATGCAAAGTTAATCGTAAGAAAACTTAGTTTTAACTTAAGCATCAAAAGATCTTTGTCCGACACCACATTGGTGTCTCACGTGATAACCTATTTTCTTTTCTTGTCTTTCAGTCTTGAGGTGCATGTCTTGCAAAAAAGTTATTAAGTCCACGGTTTAAGGTTAGCTAATCTTTTTCATGTAATCATCTTTTAGTGTTGGTCAAATCTTACAGCAATAATACTTACATAACTCTTGCTTGTTTTATCCCAATTAAATAAGGAGACAATCAATCTCCTAGCAGACTTGTTACAAGATTGTTTGTGACGTAAAAACAGTTGAAACGTTTACGTGAAAACATATATTTTTTCACGTGATAGCCTATTTTCCTTTCTTGTCTTTGAGTCTTGAGGTGCATGTCTTGCAAAAAAGTTATTAAGTCCACGATTTAAGGTTAGCTAATCTTTTTCATGTAATCATCTTTTAGTGTTGGTCAAATCTTACAGCAACAATACTTACATAACCCTTGCTTGTTTTATCCCAATTAAATAAGGAGACAATCAATCTCCTAGCAGACTTGTTACAAGATTGTTTGTGACGTAAAAACAGTTGAAACGTTTACGTGAAAACATATATATTTTTTATATATAATCAAATAATAAAAAAAAATCTTTCAAAAAAAAAAACACTACTATTCTACCATGCGATAAGGGTTAAAAGCCCAAGGGTCCATGGGCTTAATAAGGCCCATTCAGCTAGCATCCATTGCACAAATGCATGGACTGAAATACCTAAACTACCCAAGAACCAGAATCTTCCGTTTGCTTCCGTTCACACACACTGTTTCCTCCAGTGCGCGAGCTTCCGCCATTTAAGACGAGCGCGTGCAAAACATTCCTCTCTACTCTCTCTCTTCTCGTCTTCTCCTTTTTTTCTTTTCTCTGTTTCGAGCTTCAGATCTCGAATCAGTGAAGCTGTAATCTCAAAGTTTTCGGCATTTTTATCCGTCAGTCGCCATTGCCAACGATCCAGATCTGGAGAATTCACCTTCAGAAAACACTGTTACCTTCCTGCATTTTGTTCTTTTCATCTGAGAAATCTCCGAAATCTTTTGTTTTTTAAACACTGTTCATATCTGGAAGACTTGAAACTTCCTTTATTATAAATATTATTATTATTAATCTATGTTTTTGTTTCGAGTTTTTATTTGATTCTGCTCGTTGCTACGGGATCGAGCGACGGCGTATCTTGTTCGATTTTGATTCTTTCTAATTTAAAAGCCTGATTTGAGATTTGACCGGCGTGATCGGTTTTGGATTTACAGAAGATAGAGATCAGTGGTTCTGTTTGTAGTTGTGTATATTTATTTTTTGTTATTTGGATTAAGATAGTGTCGGTGAAAAGTTGGTTTTAGGTAGGAGTTGATAGATCTGATAATTGGGTAGTTAATTATGTCGTAGTGAGATCAGACTAGTGGGAGTGAGAGTTCTCTTCAATGGCAATGCCAACAGGAAATGTGGTGATCTCGGATAAAATGCAGTTTCCGAGCAGTGGCGGCAGCAGTGGGAGTGAGATCCATCACAGGCAGTGGTTTTTGGATGAGCGCGATAGGTTTATCTCGTGGTTAAGAGGAGAATTCGCTGCGGCAAATGCGATTATAGATTCGCTTTGTCACCATCTGAGGTCCATTGGCGAGCCTGGAGAGTATGATGCTGTTATGGGGTGTATCCAGCAGAGGCGTTGTAATTGGAATCCTGTTCTTCACATGCAACAGTATTTCTCGGTTGCGGAAGTTACTTATGCTTTGCAGCAAGCGGCTTGGTCGAAGCAGCAAAGGCATTTTGACAAGATGAAGGTTTCGGAGAAGGATTGGAGGAAATCGGGGTTCCAGAGTGTGGGTTCTAGAAAGTGGATCAGGTCTGAATCAATCAAGGAAAACCAAAGCTCTGATTCTTGTGCTCAGTTGGTTGGTACGGATTCAGAGAAAGGAGGAGAACAAACAGAGAAGGGCGAAGAAACGAAAAAAAGAGGAGAGATTGAAATATCGAATGAAAAAGTTTCCTTGTCTTCGGAGGATAAAAAAGGTAACGATTATTTCATTGATTCTGCAAGCTGTATTAGTAGTATGCTATATCCTTATTGTTTAGACAAGGTATCGTGTAATTCTGACTTGATATGGCGATCTAATGTGTTTTCTAAAACTACTTGGATGAAATTTATTTTGATCTTTATTGTGAATAAATACATCTTTATAAATTCGAAAAGAAACTGATGCGAGAAATCAGTAGCCCTCCGTTTGTTGTTAATGGCGTTGTTATGGTTGTGTTTTTATTTCCTTTTCTTCTTGCAATTGATTTACTCTTACCTACTTAGTTTGTACCTCACCTTAATGAATTGTTTATACGTATCAGTAATGTGTCACTGTTTTGTAATGGACATGTTGCTCCTTCTAAACCTGTAGAAGTATAGATGCCATTGTGCACTATGTATTGTCATTAAGCCTCTTCAAACATCCCATCATCAACTTAACTTTTCATTTGGAACTCATAACTTGAATGATCGTATATCAGGTGGGTCCCACTTG